>OZ005652.1:47150545-47555545 GCA_963930645.1 Salticus scenicus | reverse complement strand
CATTCATTTTACCTTGCAAAAACGCATTTCTAGATACATGTTTTCTAAGTACTCATCTTTAGCACCATTGATGCAAAATCAAAGATCATTGTTATATCATTTATATTGTATGGTAAAATTATAGAATAATCAATTTAATTAGTATTCAAAATTTGGATATTTAATAAAGAAATTAATTAAAATTATATGAATCTAATATTATTTGAGAGTAAATTTATTTATTAATAACCATATCATTTTTCAGATTAATGTTTGCTTTTTAATTAGGATTAATTTTAGGGCATTTCACAACGCATGCCCGAATATCGAATTGATATTCAAAGTGTACGACCATGAAGCTGTCACTTTAGAGCCACGAAAAGGAGGGTAGTCTGATTTTGGTTAATATCCGCCCAACACTTTCTTAAAGGAAATCGCTTTTTCCTGGATAATGAAAACGCTGTCTTTGATAAAACTTCTTTATTTTTGAAAATGAAAATGCTTTCTTGAAGAAAATTGTTTTCTACTTTAAAATTGTATAATCTTCCTTGAAAAAATTGTTTTTATATAGAGGATTCATCATAGATAATTCTTTGAATGAAATTATTTTCTTGAAATTGAAATTACTGCTTTAAGTGAAAATGTTAGGCAGTGCTTACAAAATTTTCTTCGTACATAATGCTCCCACATAATGCGGCAAATATGCGTAAAATATATTTTTAAATTTTAGGGGCACGCTATACGTCACAATTAACAATCATTCTTCATTCACCTAATTTCAGGAACTGGTTCAAATGATGTTTTGAAGGAAGTAGATTTGACGATTCAGCCTGCACACGTATGCGATTCAAATATGACAGTGCCTTTTCAGCCAGAAAGGATGATATGTGTGAAAAATCAAGCAGGATTCCAGGATGTCTGCCATGTGAGTATGAAAATTTTAACTTATTGAAGAAGGTAGTTAACATTTGATAACATATGATAATGATAAACATTATAAAATGTTCAAATTAGCATTTATTCTTAAAAATAATTTGTTAGAAAGCAGCAGTGATTAGAATTAATATTACTTCTCCCCCGAAAATAACTTGGCCAGAAAAGAAATGAAAAACGCTTAGCTTTCGAACACGGATGTTCTTACAAAAAAAAAAAAAAAAAAATCTATTTTAATTTAATTTATTTTTTCTCTTTTTTGTTATTTTTTGACCGTAAAACTGGGTCACTGGTTTGTTTTTAAAATGACTGTAGTGAATTAAAATGAAGCGTTGCCACCTAAATTTCATACTTTAGTTAATTTTAAAAAATCTAATTGTCGTGTCGAAAATCTGTTTGCACCCCTAGATTCAGAAAAGTCGCCCCATTTATTTGGTATCGAATTTGTAACAATATAACTAATATTTCTAATTTATTTTGGCGTTACACAAAACTGGTCTACAAAAACTCCAGATTGAAACTAATAGCCCCTCCCCTCCCCCCCCCCCCCCCAAAAAAAAAAAAAAAAAAAAAAAAAACAGAAGATAGTTTTCTTACTAGGATTGTATCATAGGACATACTTCAGCGGCACACTTAGTAAATCTTCGCGTCTCGTTGAAAGATTACTATTTCCAAACAATTCTAATCTGGAGGTTTTAAGATTATTGCTTTAGGTGTTAGCTCGAAAAGTCTTCTTTGATTGGCTGAGAACTGTATTGTCTGAACCATTTTCGGACTTTTTTAGACTTCTTCCCTGTACTCTCTGAAATTTTCTTGAAACAATGTAACATGTAAAATACTCTTTTGATTCATTCTCAGGTTATATGAATTCTGTATTCTGAACAGTGTACGACTTTTTTTTTTTTTCTTTTTTGCAAAGAAAAAAAGAAGAAATTTTCATATCTCTTCTGCTCATGATAAAACAATTTTTTTACACACTTTTATTTAATTTGGTATGTTGTTTATGACTGTGGGTCATATCTAATAATTGAATTTTTAATTATTAGGTAAGACCATCATTCCATTACCAGTGGCAGCTCATCAACCGAAAATAGGTGAAGAGCTGAAAACTAACATTCAAATAATTTTAATGCATAATTTCTATTTAACATAATTTTAACTAAAAATTAAGTAAAAATACTCATTTTATTTAAATGTAAATTTATACTCTATAAAGTTATACAGTATAAAATATTAGGTGAAGTGCCCCTTCACCTATTTTCGGTCCACGAGCCGCCGCTGCTGCCCTATATGAATTTTCACCCACTTCCTGATTGAGCTGAAAGTTTGCATATACATGTATTTATAATTCTTATGACTTTCCATGCTCAAGCAGTATCGGACTTAGAGTAGGGCCTGAGACTCTTGCCTTGCCCCCACCCCCGCCCCCATCCCCCAACTCTTGTTTAAAATTCCATTTCAAATCCTAACACGCTTCCTATCATCCTATTAAGATAAAATTTCGCATATATGTATAACAGTATAACTCCGATGACAATGCAGAATTATCCATACAGCCATTTATATCCATTAAACATCTAAAATACATCCAATTATCCATAAAATATACAAAATATCTTAAGAATGTCCATTAAAAGTCCTGGACATCCTGAACTAATTATAGATATCTATGAGAAGTTTAAAAGTAGACGAAATTTAGACGTGCCTTTTTCAATGTCTAATAGATGCAGAGTTCCCAACTTTTATAACTTACTAGCAGGCTTTGCCCGCTTCGCTGGTCATTATATTGAAATGAATCCCCAAAACAGCATATCATTAATAATAATAAAATATCTTTAAAAAAAAAAAAGAAAAACAAAAAAAAATCATTGAAATCCGTCAAAATCTAATTTTAAGTTGCCCAATGCCTTCGGCAGTCCCTTACCTGCTTTTTACTCCCCCTCCCTCGCGGTTACAGTTGAAAGTTTTACAAAATCTCATCAAAGTGCATATTTCGCACACGTAGTTAACACCCACACACCAAAATTCGCCATTCTTAGGTAATTTGGACGGATTTATGCTTCAAAATGTGGTTTTTGTCCCGTCCGCCCCAAGAGGAATTGGGGGGGGGGGAAGTAAATTTCCAAAATTACTTTATATTGCATGTTGCATACACATACCTAACCGACACATACATCAAAAAATTGAGATCATGAAATTATTTAAAGCTGAGCTATGCTTTAAAACTTTTTTTTTTTTTTAATCTCTCCCCCCGTTCTTAAAGGAGGGAATTTCGCAAAATCTCTTCATACTATGAGTTAGATACATATAATCGTCCCTTACATAAAAAATGTCCAACCTTAGATAATTTAGTGCAGCGTTACGCATGAATACATGTTTTTGCCCCCCATTCTCCAATGGGCGGTAGGGTGGAATTTCATAAAATCCCTTTGTAGTGTGTGTTCAGTTCGATTTCCTCGTGTGTTGAGTAACCTTCTTCCAAAACCTTTTCCCTTCCCTCCCCCCCCCCCCTTAAAAATCCGAAATTCCAAAATCGCAGAAAATAAATTTTTTATACTCAAGTCTGGTCTTTCCATCTGCAATTTCTTCACCGTTAAGTAATTTGGAGCCGAGTTAAGCCTTCTGCCCCCCAAAGGGGACAGGGGGGAGGGGAATTTTGCAAAATTTCGTCTTAGTTGGGGGGTCAGGCTCCGAAAACCAACCTGGTCACTAAAATTTGTGACCCTCTTTCCCACAGAATCGTCATGGCAGTGTTGAGTCAGTGAATCATTGAGTTTACTCTTTCATATGTACAGATTTGTTTATATATTTTATGGACTACTTGGCTTAACACTTTGGCTTAAAAACTAAAATGAATTATTTTAAAGTTTTATTATAGAAGAAATATTTATATTATATAGAAGATTAATTAAAAATTTAAATTTTTCCCCGTATAAATAGTAGCCTATGTCTTATTCCAGACTATTATCTATCTCTGTACAAAATTTCATCCAGATCCGTTTAGCCGTTGTGGCGTGATTGAGTAACAAACATCCAGCATGCGTTAGATAGAGTTATTTTGCTGTCAAATTGACAAAATTTTAATTTTAAATTTCAAAACTCTGTCGTTCTTGGCGCTTATTGTATTTGGTGATCAACAACGTAATACGAAAATATGCATGCCAGATGTATATTTTCGTAATATGCATTGTACGAAATATTGTTTCATATTATTCATTACTCTCTTAATATAAGTTGTTAAAATAACCATGATTTTTGAAAGGAATTAAATTATGTTCGCCAAATAATTTGTCGATATTTTTTTTTTCTGCTAAGGATGACCGATATCAAATCTATTCCGCTGCAACATATTAGTATCTTATATCAGGTACTTTATTTAGACATTTGAAAACAAATTTGACTTCAAATTATGATAGAATATTTATCATTTTCCTTTTAATTAGTATATTAGTTGGATATTTATTGTGTAAATATCATCTTTTGAAATGAAATGTTTGTGTTTTCAATCGAATATGGAAATTTGCCATTTTTTTCCCCTAGACTTTTGAAATTAAAAATTCAAATTTTGTCAATTTTACAACAAAAATAACTTAATCTAACGCATGGACATGATAATTAATACATACCTATACCTAAATATGGGGATTAAAATCGGGAAATAATTTTCCTCGATTTTTAATAATTTTTTACAAAAAATCCAATGGACGTTTAAAATAGGAAATATTTTTCTTTCATCCACGAACGGCCAGTGACGTCATCACTTCGCTTGCGTATTAGCACTTTATTAATGTGCAAAAGAAATTTTTAATTAAAAATGACGTCAATTTTTGTGAGATGCATAATTTTTTTTTATAATTTTTTATCGTTCACGTTTAGATAAATGTATTTATTTTCCTGTTGAAAAAAATAAATAAATTCGTTTTTTTTTTTTTTTTTTTTTTTTTTTTTTTTGCAACAGTTAAATTATGGATAAATTTAAATGGCTAATTTTTTGCTATTATTAGCTTACAAAATTGCTATTTTATGCATAAAATTCGCAAAAAAAAATTTTTTTTCGGAATAAAAGGTAGCCAACTTTTTAAGTTAGGGTATAAGCTATCTCAATAACAAATTTTATCGAAATCCATCGAGCAGTTTTAGCGTGAAACTGACTCAAATAAACGGACATTCACATTTATAATATATATAAGATTCACGAGCATTTTTAGCCCGCCTCTTTTTCATACCGGAAATTTTGAAAAATAATTTTCTTGTACTAATCTTCTGAAATCTTAAAAAATTTCTGGTGCGAAAAGAAGGCGGGGCTAAAAAGGCTCGTGAATAAATTATAGAAGTTGGGAGCTCTGAATGAATGTAACATGTTAGATCAAAACAAGATTTGAATATTTTCAATAGCTATTAGATTTAATAATTTCAGTTATTGTATATTTGGAGATTTGTTGGATATTTAACAGACATCTAATGGATGTAAAAATAATCTGGTGTGTCACTCACACGACTTCCTCTTATTCTGAAATTTAATACTATAAATACAGGTTGCAGATTAAGAGGTAAGATAACGAGAACTGTCATGTAAACCTATGCTAAACAATTCAAATTAGGCTTCAGAAGAGTTTTATACGATAATTAGTTCTGTGTGAGGGGGGCTACCGCCCCCTCTAGTGTAACACTAAATATCCAAAAAAAGTCCATTTTACTCTCAATATTTAAAAAAAAAAAAAAAAAATACGATTTTTTTTTCTAAGTTTTTTTTCGTTAAAATAAAAAAAATCTATAACTTTGCTTTAAATTATCACAGATTTATAGTTCAACCATTCGTTTTAAAGGTATTCGCAAGCTCTTTTGAATGATACCCATCATGAAAATTTACTCCCCTCGAGGGGGGACTTCCCCCCCCCCAGGGGGGGAGGCGAGGCTCCTACATACACAAAAAATTTTTCCCAGTTAACTATCTCTATTACAAAAAATATATGTTCGTTTCATTTGGTTTAGTGCAGTCTATAGACGTTAAACTCTACTTACCTGCAATTTCCCCCATAGACGTAATGTATTAGAATTTTCTTGATTGTCCCTGTACACGAACCATTTGCTTGATCTTAACGGAAAGTTTACTGTAGAATCCCTATATGATACACATTTAAAATACCAAGTTTGAACTTTCTGCCATAATTTGTTTTTGAGATATGCTGATAACAGACAGACACACACACATACATACACATAGACCATTTGCTAAAAACATGATTTTCGTATTCAGGGGACCTCAAAACGTGTAAATATAGCAAAATCTCGCGTTCGAAAATTTGACCCAAAAACAGTACTTTCTCTACCTTATGGGTAAGAGAAAGTAAAAAGAGTGACATTTGTCCTGTAAATAGATATCTGTAGGATGTTTATAAAAAATTAATGGATCATTTTCTAACTTTTATTGATGTCTTATGGATATAAGTGGCTGTGTGGGATAAGCAGTAACAGACTCAAGTGAATGCATGGGGCTTTGGAGTTCCTAATTATTGTTAAAATTTTTATTTCGAGTTTTCATGCGTTTTCTGTCACCCGATTAACTCATTTTATCCCATTGTCCTATTTAAAGGACAACTGAAAAATAACATATAGAAATCAGAATTTGCTTGGTGCGACTATTTTGTCAGTTGGAATATATAATGGTATATATAAGCTTCGGCTAGCGTGTTATGTGTCTCACCTCCTCCTCCTCCTCCTCCATCTGGAATCTTTGTTTAATCATTACATTAGGGGGCGTGGTTTATCTTCCCTTTGCGGTTGAAAATTCTTTCTAGAGAACTATCATGTAAATAAGAAAGTATTATACAAATAAAGCAAAACTTTATACTCGGAAAGCTCTTTTCACTATTGAAGTACTAAAACATATAATTGCAAATTTCATCCTCTTTATTCCAATGTCCTGCGTACAAGGTGGATAAGATTTCTTATATAGAATATAATTTTTTTTCTCCAAATTTTCTTGTATTTACTTTATTTAGGTTTAATTAACCTTAAAAAATATAATTTTTCGCAAATTTGAGCAAAATAAATAAATTGGGTTAAAATGGGTTAAGCGAAGATTTTGTATAAACGTATAAGTCCGATGACAATAGATGCTTAAGTAGAAATGGACTTTGGGAGGAGAGGATTTGATTCTCCACTTCTAGTTCAAAGTTTTTTTTTCGAATTTAAAAGCATTTCCTATCGTCCAATTAATTTGAAATTTCCCAAACATATATACTTTTGACTTGAGCTGAACTTTTGCATATACAAAGTTACAAACCCTCCAGATTTTTAAACACCAGACTTTTTTTTAAGCAAAAATTTATCTTCAAAGTATGTAGCGGGGAGGGGGGGGGGATCCGGAATGTTTGCAGCCTTGCATATATGTATATTATCCAACATCTGGTGAATTAGAGATTTTAGCACAATTTAAAATAAAAGCGTATTTTTTAAATTTCTAATTTGTGTATTATTGTTTTTTAATTACATTGTGGATTGTGTTAGGACAGAACAAGCACATATCTTGTTAATTATAGTTTTGAATTGCATAAGTATAACACATACAACAAATTTCTTTAGGTTATGTTGTAATTGTTAGATATTGTACTACAATCTAAAGGAAATAAATTGATATTATTTTCCAGTTTAAGAAGACTAAAACTCAAATTTGTCAAATTACAGATTTATATTTTTGTTATACAGGAAACTTTAGCGCTGATTTTTTTTTTTTTTTTTTTTTTAATTATATTTTAAGGCGCAACCACGCAGGCCCCGACTTAGACTACTTGGAGCGAGAGCCCCGGGGCAAGCTTATCCTTTGGAGGGGGAGGGGGAGCTTCCAACAGCATAACAGTTAGCAATAGTGTGTAATCCCGTTTATTATATTGTTACTCTTCTCTGCAGCTGAAAAATATTGCATGCCTCTCCCCCTCCTCTCAATGAAGGCTTAAAATATTTTATTCCCCCTTTAGATAATCTGTGTGCCCTTCACTAGCATGAACTCCGCCCTTTAATCTTAAATATCCCCCTCCTACACCACTGCTGCACCTTTCTATCAATCTATATTGATTGTTTGGAAATTACACATAGTTTGTTGTTTAGAGTTCAGACATCATGTGACATCAATGGATTAAGGAGGACACCGCACATCGGAGGACACATGCACCGCACATCGTTGCATGTATATGAAAGTCTCTGGATAGACCAATTTGCTGTATCTGTATCAGCCAGTACTAGTCAATTAACATTTAAGTAAGTAGATACCCATGACTGATGCCATTCGTGAATAATGTCATTTGTGAATTTCTCTTTAAAACAATGGACTACTAATTATTTTAATTGTTTTTCGATAATTGATTGTTTTTTGATAATGTAATTTTTTCTTTCTTTCTTTTTGAAAGGCAGGGTTATGCACATGGGAAGGCAGGGTTTCGACAGCTAATTATTAAAAAAAAAAAAGGATTTGCTACTACATTTTTCCTTTTGGATTCTACTTAATAGCATTCATACATACGCCTATGGGGGCCCGGAGTAGATGCCAGTCGCGTTTGATTAAAACAAGCATTTGATAAACTATCATGGAATAAAAAAATGTTGCACAGTAAAGTCTCGTATAACGCGGGTGCAAGTTTGCCTCATAAACATAAAATTTTTATTTTTTAACACCACTAATTTTATATCAAAGTAACTGTTTTATATAAAATCTAAATCGAGTGTATGAACCAATAGATTGATACTCTAAAAATTTAGTGATGTTTAAAAATAAAACTGTTTTATTTATTTATCATCTCTGTCACCGCGTTGTACGATACTTTACTGTATAGTGTAACAACGTTTCCTACGCCTAGCAGTGAGGACGAGTCAAAAATCTTGGAGGGTTTCCAAGTTGACCAACAGGTTTGAATTTAGTAAGCATCCAGTCATTCGGTATTCCCTTATCGCTTATTTTCTCTCAACGAAAAGCTTGTCTCCCCTATTTTACTAGTGGACTCGTTGAATCCGCACATGCGCAGAGGCTGTCATGGTCGCAAGAAATGTAGTTCAAGAGTACTTATTTTCTTTCTTTATTTAAGAGACATGTGTTTTATACTTTCTCTACATACGTTTTGATGGTCCCAGAATCTGTTTTATTTTATTTTATTTCACGGTTAGTGGTTATTATAATTATTATTATTTTTAAAAGTTTAATGAAAATGTTACCATTTTATTGCTTTACCTTCTTCTTTTAATATATGCGTATGTATTTTCACTTTCTAGGGTGACAGTGGAGGACCTCTAGTGTGTGAGATTGACAAAAAGTGGCATGTTATGGGGGCAACGAGTTTCGGCACTGATGGCACCTTCGAAGGTGGACTCTGTGGTGTGACTAGTTCGGGATCAGTTTACGCTAAAGCAGCTCACAAAGCAGATTGGATTCACGAACAAATAAATAAATATTCTTAATGAAAAGGAAACTTTTCGAAGCAGTCATGTATTTGTATATAATTAAAGAATTTTCCGTGTGATGAAAATCGTCTTAAATGAATATTTTGTCTCATAACTTGTCATTTCACAGAAAAGCTTACAATATCAAAATTTGTCCAATTTCAAGGAAAAAAAAAATAATAATAATCTGGTGTGTCACTCACACGACTTTCTCTTACCCTGAAATTTAATACTATAAATACAGGTTGAAGATTAAAAGGTAAGATAACAAGTACTATAACAGTACTTGTTATCTTACCTTTTAATCTGCAACCTGTGTTGTTTCCTTTAAACCTGCGTTAAACATTTCTTATTAAGCTTCGGAAGAGTTTTATATGATAATTAGTTCTGTTCAACCCCCCGTTTCGTTAATGCACCTACATTTATATAGAATTTAATTCGGTTATTAAAAAATAATTCTGTTTTTAAAAAATAATTTATTAAAATTGTTATTTAAAAAAATTATCTGGTCAACAGTAGTTTTGGTGCCTAACGATTTTGTCCAATTTCTGGCTATATTTGGGTCACTGATTCCAAAAATGTTTTCAGTTTTACCCCATCAGCTCTAGAATTTTAGCTTATCTACGTTATATGCCAAAAATACCATACTTTTAACGATGGGAAATACTGCGCAGACAGTATAGTTTTATGCTCAACCAATTGCACAAAAAGTAGTGAACATAATCTCCGCTACTTCTTCATAGTTAGATGTTTTATAATTTCCAAAGAAATTATTCACTTCAATTCTTCACCCCCTCAGTATCATTCATTAAGTTCAATTATATTTTAATAAAATAATAATAATAATAATAATAATAATACTAGTAATAGTCATACTATTAGTAATAGTAATAGTCATAAAAATAATAATAGTAGTAAAAATAACAGTAATAATGTTCATAATAATTATAATTGTATCCCATAAACTAGAGCTGCTAAAACAAAATGGACCACATTTTTGGAATTACCAACACCAAAATATTCAAAATCAGTTTGAAAGTTTCAGGCACTACGAAAAAAAATTTTTTTTGATGACCTGTGTTATCTTTTATGATAATGCAGACGATTTCCATATTAGAGAAGTAGTATAACACCAAATATTCAGAAAAAGTCCCTTTCAATTTCAATATTAGAAAAAAAAAAAAAAAAAAAAAAAAGCTTTCTTTTTTTTTTTTTTTTTTCGTTAAAAGTAAAAATAAATCGATAACTTTGTTTTAAATTATCGCAGATCGATGGTTCAATCATTCATTTTAAAGGTATTGGCGAGCTCTTTTGAAAGACACCCATCATGAAAATTTACTCCCCTCGAGGGGGGACTTCCCCCCAGGGGGGAGGCGAGGTTCCTACATACACAATTTTTTTCCCAGTTAACTATCGCTATTACAAAAAATATATATTCGTTTCATTTGGTTTAGTGCAGTCTATAGACATTAACTCTACTTACCTGCAATTTCCCCCATAGACGTAATGTATTAGAATTCTCTTGATTGTCCCTGTACACGAACATTTTGCTTGATCTCAACGGAAAGCTTACTGTAGCATCCCTATATGATACACATTTAGAATACCAAGTTTGAACTTTCTGCCATAATTTGTTTTTGAGATATGCTGAGACACACAGACACACACACAGACCATTTGCTAAAAACATGATTTTTTGTATTCAGGGGACCTCAAAACGTGTAAATATAACAAAATCTCGCGTTCGAAAATTTGACCGAAAAACAATACTTTATCTACCTTATGGGTAAGAGAAAGTAAAAAAAATATATATATATATATATATATACGCGTAAACTTTTGTATTTAAAAATTGTATATAAATGAGTTGTTTAATATGCACCTGCAGTTAAAAAAAAAAAAAAAAAAAAAAAAAAAAAAAATCAATGTAACAACTCGTGATTTAGAGTTTTCTTTGGATTTATTTTTTAATACCCTTTCTAACGTCACACATGATAACCAATCTTTGCTTTATTCTAATGTTCTTTTACCATTTTTCTTTTGCAAACAGAAGTGAGTATATATATATATATATACATAAATATATGTAAGTGTCAACTTGTAAGAGTTTTTAACACCAGTATTCTTTGGAAAATTTTTTATCATGTTTAATCAGAGAAGATTGCTAAGAAACTTATTAAAAATTTCGATAATAAATTTCCAATAGAAAAAAAGAAAAAAAAAAAAAAAAAAAAAAGTACATGTTGGCAGCTATGTGTATATGTATATGTGTGTGTTTATTGTCAGAAAGAAAGATCGATAGATATAAGGATAAAGTAATTACTAAGAATATTGCAGGGATGGAACACGGAAGCAAAATTTATACCAGTATTTGTTTAAAAAATTTCTCTAACTATAATTGCGTTGATTTAAAAAGTAGAAAATTTTCATACATTGATAGTGGTATGAATTCTGCGCTCGTGCTCCATCCCTGATATTGTTTCATACCTGGTAATATTTATAATTTCTTCCAGAGTACTGTTAGACCCGCCTTTTTTTCACACCAGTGTATTTTTAATGCATTTTTCTTCTTCATTCATCATAGTTAATTACGTGCAGTCGGCAGCAAAATTATTTGAGAGGTAACAATAATCCCTATGTATATATATATATATATATGCAGAAATATATAAACAAATGAATGAAATTAAATGTAGAAATATATAAACAAATGAATGAAAATTATACCCCAAAAAACACTGAGATCTTCATCAGGGAGGCCCCTCAGTGTAGGGGTGAACGAGAAGTTTCTGAAAGGATAGTAGCTATAAGCTAATAACTATCCTTAGCCCCCAACTTCTCACCAAACAGAAAACCTTCAATAACTGAAGAGAAATCAAACATACATATAATGTATAAAACTACTAAAAATATTTTTTAAAAATTATCAAATTGTAAAAGTTACAAAATTACACCAATTCATTTAAAAAATATACAATACAAAAGAAAATTACTGAAGGTAAACAAGAAAGTATAAAATGAAATAAAAATACAACCCTTTATCTGGAACACAAACTATCTTCGGCCGACGGGGCTACTCGTCGGTACTTCAATATCGCCCTTGAATGAGGAAGTAGAATAAATCGAGATAGGAAAACTCTGAAAAGTCATAGTTAAAAATTGTGACGGGTAACAGTTAATTTGCAAGGTAATTTTTAAGTCTTCAAGAGCATATTTTAAATCTTCTTCATTATTGCGAATAGTATGAATTCTTTTAAGCTGTGCGAACATAATATTTTTTAAAACTTTTCTACTGATATTTGAAAACCAATTAGTAAGACTATTAACTTTAAAATTAAAATGCTTTCTTTTATCATATAATCCAATGAGCCATTTATCTTCATTTCTCTTTATATTTAAATCCAGGAAAGAAATTTTATCAGTATCTGTACGGTTCAAAACCAATTCTTTAGGATATATTTTTTTAGAGATATTTTCGAAACAATTACAGTTAAAAACTATTAAATCATCAATATATCTGAAGAAAGTAATATTTATAAAAAAAAATTTCGAAAAAATATAAAAATAAATTTGCGAAAGCACTCGAAAAAACTCGTTCCCATTGGGACCCCCCTCCGCTGTAAAAAGTAATCTTTCCCGTTAAACAAAACGTTTTTAACGTTTAAAGTAACAAGCCCATTCAAAATAAACGTTTATTCAGGAAATAAAAAATTAGTATATACAGTGTAGGAAGGCACAGGTACATATTACTTCTCTACATAATCACCATTCTTATTGAGGCATTTGTTCCATCGGTACTCCAAACCATCGAAACCGATATCGATGAAATCAGCATCAAGATTGTGGAACCACGTCACAGCTTGCTGAACCTCAGCATTTTTGTAGTGTTTTCGCACAAAAAACCAGGATATTTACAGTAAAATTATGCATAAAACTCGTATATTCGCAAGCATTTGTCTTCGACTTTTTTAAACTACTTAATTATAACTTTGGTGTTCCTTCTGGACCACTAAATTTTCATTGCTAGCTTGAATCTTAACACTGATAGAAAAAAAAAAAAAAAAAAAGTTAAAAACTGATTTTTAACGCGGGAAAAAAATTAAATTAATATTAAAGTTTTCTTTTTGTTCCAACAAGTTCTGACGTCCGCGATCAGGATCTTTGAAAATTGACAGTAATGATTATTTTTTGTTTTTGTTCTGGTTTTAAAAGTTTCGTTTTCGTTTTTAAGAACACTATGGAATAATAATATAATTTGATGATTAATGTAAATAATTAGAGTGTTCATAATATTATTAAAGGTTAAAATTAATGGTTATACTATTTAGTTTTTATTGAATATGCGAATGAATAAGTAAAGATGGGAATGGTGGCTGTTTCAGTTCTTTCCTTGTGACATTTTATATTTTTATCTACTGAGTCAGTTGAGTTATATAATTATAGGTTATGCTTTTAATACTGTCTGTTTTGATATTTTTAAAGGTTATATCATTTTATTTATTTATTGAATTGAGTTAATGTTTTTGTGATTATTTAAGAACAAAAAGGTTATTGCATTAGAATGATTTGAGTAATGTTATTTTAAGAATATTTAAATTGTGACTGAATTTAATTTGAGTTTTAGTTTTACATTATTTCAGTTATGATTTAATATTGAGTTTTAATTTTAAATCATTCAATTGCTGTTTGAGTTTTGGTTTTAAAAATCAGTTTCGGTTTTGCATTAATTGAATTCTGGTTTAAATGAATTTGTTATGGTTTTAAAAATTGAGTTTTGTTCTTAAATAATTTAGTTATAGTTTTAAAATTTGAGTTTTGTTCTCAAATAATTTAGTTATGGTTTTAAAATTTGAGTTTTGTTCTCAAATAATTTAGTTATGGTTTTAAAATTTGAGTTTTGTTCTCAAATAATTTAGTTATGGTTTTAAAATTTGAGTTTGGTTTTGAATTAAATTGAGTTCTGTTCTTGGATAATTTAGTTATAGTTTTAAAATTTGAGTTTTGTTTTAAATTAAACTGAGTTTTGTTCTTAAATAATTTAGTTAGGGTTTAAATTTGAGTTACAGTTTAAACTATTTGAAGTTTGAGTTAAAAAATATTAGAGTTTTAAGAACATTTTAGTTTAAATTTAAAATTTGTGTTAGGCATTTTAGGACATTCAGTAAATAAAAAATGAGTGTTGAGTTATTGAAGAAGAAACGTGCCATTGCACGTACTGCTTTTACTAGAACGGCTAATGTCATAAAAGAAGAGTTAGAGAGGGAACAACCTGATAGGTCCGTTTTAGAAGATAAATTTGTAAAGTTACAAACAGCAGTAAGCGAATTAAAGGTTCACGATTCGGAATTACTGGATTTATTGATAAAAGGGAAAACTTCCGACGAGAATCTGGAAACGGAAGTTATAGCTTGTGAGGAATATTCTGATGAATTTATTTCGCTTAGCCGACGAGTAAAGGAAAAAATTAATCTTATGGATTCAAAAGTTAATGTTTTTGCTGTAACACCAGATAGTAGTATTAATCTCAATGAAAAGAGGTATAAGTTACCAAAAATCGAGATAAAAAATTTTGATGGTCAGTTACTAAATTATCTTTCGTTTTGGGGTCAGTTCAAAAAAATTCACGAAGATAAGGATCTTGATGCCGTAGATAAATTCCATTATTTAACGCAATCCATGTTACCCGGAACTAGGGCGTGTGAGTTAATTGAAAGTTACCCATTAACAGAGGAAAATTATCCGAAAGCTATTGCGGCATTTGAGGAGCGTTTCGGAAATAAGGAAATTTTAACAGAAATTTATGTGAGAGAGTTACTGAAATTAATTATTCAAAATGTACGCTCACAGGGCAAAGATAAGCTATCTCTGGTGTCACTGTTTGACAAAATTGAGTCCCACCTCCGAGCTCTCGAATCTTTGGGCATAAGCCCAGACTCCAATGGTGCTTGGCTATATCCCATGGTTGAGTCTTGTTTATCCGCTGAGATGATTAGGGTATGGCAGAGGAGCATTCTATTTAGTAATGAGGGATCCCATCTCTCAAATCTCTTGCAGTTTTTGCGTAAAGAAGTCAAGGGTGGACAAAGAGTTAAACTCGCGCGTTCTGGGTTTGAAGTTACGACACCCTCGCGTGAAGAGCGGCCTAAAGAGATTAAATTCAAAAATAAAAAACCTATTGCGAGTGCTGCTGGTTTGGTAGCGACTAAGGAGTTATCATGTGTCTTTTGCGGAAAAAATCATGAAAGTAAAGAATGTTTCAAAGTTCGGTCTTTATCTTTAAAAGAGAAATTTAATAAATTAAAAGAGTTAAAATGCTGCCTACGTTGCCTTAAATCTGGTCATTTTGCGAAGCAATGTAAACAATTTATTCAGTGTCGTCTTTGTAAGCGTTCTCATCCCATAATTTTATGCCCGGAGGCTCCAGAGAATAAGGACGAGACAATAGTTAGTGAAAAAGGGTCAATTGCTGTACAGAGTACTGTGTCTACTCCTTCATGTATGAAAGAGGTCATTCTCATGACATTAATAGTTGAAGTAGTCTCAGGTGGTCTGAGAAAAAAGGTTAGGTGTCTCTTAGATTGTGGATCGCAGAGATCTTATGTTTTAAGATCCACCGCCGAAGCCTTAAATTTGAAAATTATTTCCACTGAGAATTTAACTCATACGCTGTTTGGGGAAGCTAGAACTGAATCAAAATGTCATATTAGATATAGTATGAGACTTAGACCCGTTGGGAAAAGTAATGAACATCGGTTCAATTTTCTCGAACAAGATACTATTTGCGGTACAATACCACGCATATCTAAAGGTCCGTTATTGGGGGAATTAAAAAGGCATAAAATTTGGATTTCAGATATAGGCGATGATTATCCTTGAAATTGAGATTCTAATAGGAAGTGATATTTATGGACAAATTCTCACTGGTGAAGTAGTTCAATTAAAGGGAGGTCTGACAGCTATTAATACCAAATTGGGGTGGACTTTGTGTGGGGAACAGAATAATTTTCGTGTCCAAAATTTTGAGGGTACCCAGTCCATGCTAGTGACCAACCTCCTTGTTCAAAATATGAGAATTTCTGATATGTGGGATTTAGAATCCATCGGTATTAGGGATGAGGCGCAGACCTTTTCTAAGGATATAGAAGATCAGTTAGCACAGGAACAATTTTTGAAGAATCTTCACCGAACCGAAGATGGTAGATATTGCGTGAGTTTACCTTGGGTCCGAAATTTCCCAGTTGACCTTCCCTCTAACAGGCATATTGCAGAAAAGAGATTATTTTCCACCACGCGAAAATTGAGAAAATTAAATAGTTTTAATAAGTATGTTAAGGTATTTAGTGAGTGGCTTTCTGAAGATGTTGTGGAGATAATTCCAGAATCTGAAAATAGTAAAGTAGGACATTATCTGCCACATCATCCAATTATCAAAGTAGATCGTCTAACCACCAAAATTAGACCAGTTTTCGATGCCTCATGTAAATCGGGTAGTTCATTTTCTCTAAATGATTATTTGATGAAAGGTCCTAACCTAGTAGAAGAAATCCCAGCTATTTTAATGCGTTTTAGAGAAAAATCGATTGGCGTAACTTCCGATATAAAACGAGCATTTTTGCAGATTGGCATACAGAGGGAAGATCAAAATTATTTGAAATTTCTTTGGTGGGTAAATGACAAAATTAAAGAATTTCGGCATAAAAGAGTGGTTTTTGGGGTAACTACTAGCCCATACCTATTGGCATCAGTCATTTCACATCATTTGTCAAACGTCGCACCAAAAGATGAGAGTGTGGCGAAAAAGTTAGCTGATTCATTTTATGTCGACAACTGTGTGACCTCAGTTGATAATAAAGCAGAATTAGAATTATTTATGAGTCAATCAACTGAGATTATGGCAGAGGCCAAAATGGAACTGCGTCTTTGGACATTTGGTCCAACAAGTGGAAATGAGTTATTAGATAACCCTTGCGATACGGTCTCACCGGTTTTAGGTCTACAATGGGACCGCAGAGAGGACAAACTTTTCATTCCAGTCAAAAATGATATTAGCGTAGAAGATTTGTCAAAAAGAAAATTACTTTCTTTAATTCACTCTGTTTTTGATCCGCTAGGTTTTATTGCACCAGTAATGTTACCTGGGAAATTAATACTTTGAGGCCTGGGCAACTAAAACAAATTGGGATTTACCTCTACCAGATGACCTGAAAAATCGATTCTTAAAATGGTATAGAGAACTGTCTGGTATTTCTCAGCTTAAATTGCCTCGTAGAATAGGTTATGGGAAAAAAGATTCGTGGTCAATGCACGTTTTTTGCGATGCCAGCCAAAGGGCATATGCCACGGTTATTTATTTGCGAAGTAAAAGTGACAAAAATGTATCTGTGAAATTTGTTGCAGCAAAAACACGCGTGTCGCCATTGAAAAGGATAACAATACCACGATTAGAATTATTAGCTTGTGTTTTGGGTGCACGTTTGGCAAAATATGTAAGTGCAGCCCTGTTCTTAACTGACGTTCCAACCTTTTACTGGACTGATGCCACTGTGGCACTTTGTTGGATACAACGAGATGAGAGTTGGGGTGTATTCGTGAATAACAGAGTAAAAGAGATCTTAAGTTTGTCGAAAGGAGAATGCTGGCGACATATACCAGGCAAATTGAATCCCGCTGACTTAGCCTCCCGTGGCTGTACGCCTAAACATTTGTTACAATGTGATTGGTGGGAGGGACCTGAATTTCTGAGACTTCCTCCTGAATCATGGCCTGACTCTGAAGTTTTGCCAGACGAGGAGTCAGTTGCAGCAGAAATTAAAAGAAAGAGAGTTATTGACTTAAGTGTAAATACTAATGTCACAACAGAGGTCGGTGATAAATGGTATAAGAAATTTTCTAAATTCTCTAAAATGGTGCGAGTTTTAGGTTGGGTAATGAGATTTATTCAGAGTTGTCGAGGGGGAGCACTGAATGGCCAGCCATTCCTATCAGCTTCAGAGTTCCAAAAATCAAAATTGAAACTTTTTTCTATTATTCAAGTGGAGAGTTTTCCAGTGACTGGAGAGTCCATTAGGGGTCTTATCACAGTCGTGGATGGAAATAAGCTTATTAGAGTCAAAACTAAAATAATCGAAAGAGAAGACACTTATGAATTCAAGTTTCCGATTTTACTACCACCTAAACACCATATCGTAGAGTGCCTGATATGGGAATTACATACCCACAATTCACATGCTGGTGTTCAGACTCTGTTGAGTATGCTCAGAGAGGAGTTCTGGATAATATCTGCACGAAGAACTGTAAAATAAGTAATAAGAAAATGCGCTGTGTGCAGACGCTTTATGAGTAAAGCCACAGCAACAGCCCCTACACATCTGCCAGAAGACAGAGTTAAAGATGCATCGGTATTTGGAGTTACTGGAATTGATGTCTGTGGTCCCCTGTTTTTAAGAAATAGGACAAAATCGTGGGTAATACTTTTTACCTGCGCCGTATATCGTGCAGTGCACCTGGAACTGTTGTCATCCATGAGTTCGCAATCTTTTATACAAGTATTACGGCGGTTCATCGCCCGTAGAGGTCGTCCTTCCGTAATATACTCGGATAACGGCACTAACTTTACTGGTACTGCTGCAGCTTTAAGAACCATTGAATGGGAAAAGATATGTCACGATCCACTACATCCAATAGAGTGGAAATTCATTCCGCCCACCGCTGCGTGGTGGGGCGGTTGGCGGGAGCGCTTAATTCGCTCCACTAAAGATTTGCTTCTTCGTGTAATGGGAAGGTCTGCATTGACATATGAAGAGTTACTTACTGTTCTGTGTGATGTCGAGGCTGTTTTAAACAATCGCCCACTTACTTATATATCCAATGATTTGGGTGATTTCAAACCTTTAAAGCCATCCGATTTTCTTTCTGACTTGAAGGAATCGGATACTCCAGATTTGGACTATTTGGACCGAAAAAAGCTGCTCTCAAGACATGCCTATTGTCAAGAAGTGAGACAGCAATTCAGAAATAGATTCCGTATAGAATACCTAAGCCAGTTGATCCAGAAGGCTGGTAAAGATAATAAAGACTTGAAAGTAGGTGATGTGGTGATCATCCAAATTGATAATCAGAAACGACTAAATTGGCCACTAGCCGTAATACAACAAGTCTATCCTGGAAAAGATAGCCGTATAAGAGTTGTCAAGCTGAGAGTCAAAAGTGGAACCTTAGTACGGCCAGTACAAAAGGTGTTCCCATTGGAAGTGTGCTCAAAAGGTGATCCTATCATGAAAATTAAATCACAGGACACTGAAGTTCTACCTAATGGTCCAGAGACATTGAATAAAGCTTTGCCCAAGACACAACAACATCTTGAGATTGTGTCAAAAATGACCAGGAGTGGTCGAATAGTTAGAACTCCTATCCGATAGGACTAAAAAACTTTGAACATTCACTTCTGACAAACTTTTTATATTTTAATTAATTGCATTTGTGTTCTTTTTTCCAAATATCTATATGTTTCATGTTATGGTTCACCATATGGTTCATATCTATATGTTTCATATATATAACTATTTTTTTCATTTTAGTTGATTCACCTGCCGATGAATCAAGGTGGGAGTGTTGAGAAAAAGATAAAATTATTTGAGAAAGTCCACAATAGAGGGCGCTTTTGCTTCTGAAAAGGAGATGTAAGATGCAAAAGATGTTGAGTAGTGAGTTTTTGAGTTGAATGTCACTTGTGAAATTTTATGATGTAGGTTTTCAGAAGAAATAACGGGCCAAAAAATGGGTCCTAATCCTAAACAAATTTATGTTTAAATTATGTATAAATGTAAATAGTTTTGTGTGTGTCTGAACAGATTAAAATGTGAACTGTAGAGACATAGTGAATTTATTTTTGAGTCTGACAAGTAATATTTTCTCAGCTGCCGTCCACATCTCTGGTCAAGGTAAGAAACCTTTTATATGGATATTTTGGTTTACTGGAATAATTTCTCCACTAGAAAAATTAAAGTAAAATAAAATGTATATATTCTTTGAAATATAAATAAGTTTCAAGTTTTCAAAGAGCCTGCTATAGTCGTCTGGTAGGCGACTGAGTTTTACTTGTTGGAATAATAAAATTCTGATTTTTAACGCGGGAAAAAAATTAAATTAATATTAAAGTTTTCTTTTTGTTCCAACACTTATCATGAGAACTCATATAAATATTAACAGATTACGAAATAGATATCGAAAATTTTAAAGGCATTTTCATTTAGGACGAAACAATACGCTTTAATATAACTACACTGGGTTGTAAAATGATATGAACACGTAGTAATTTTGTGATATCATGACAAAAAATCATAAAAAATTGTCAGAAATCGCTATTATGTGGACAAGTGCAATAATCTCACCTAATACATAACAATAAAATGAATACAAAACTTTAAATTTTTTTGAAAATACGAATTATTTTTAAGAATGGTGTTGCAAAATGATATGAACACTGATCGAAATTATTACTAAACGAGCATATAAACTGATCAGGAATACTGAATATGACTCCGAGAAGAAGAAAACGAAATATGCAAATTAGTTAAGCATATAAATGTGCTTCGCAGGCTTGGAAACTTTCAAACGAGTCCGCAAACTGAGTTTTAGAAGTATGGGTCGTAAAAGCCATTTAAGCGGTTTTGAGAAAGGCAAAATTGTGACTTTTCATGATCAAGGATTTTCAGCAAGGGCTATTATAGAAAAATTGAAAAGATTCTCAAGTGTAATATTGAATTTTCTTCGATAACAAAAGAATTACTCAGCAAAGAAATCGCCAGAACGTCCGCTAAAGCTATCGAAAACGGAAAAGAGAGCTATTATAGAAAGGATAAGCGATGCGAAAACAAGTTTAGGCGAACTTACGAGAGATCCAACGATAACGGTGTCAAAAAGTACTTTGTACAGAACCAGTCAATAGCTCTAAAGTGCTGAAGTACAAGAAAAGAAAAATCTCAGCCCCGTATGACTAAAAAGTACTTGCAAAATCACCTGGATTGAGCGAAAGATCACATGTCCTGGAAGTTAGAATACGAAAGAATAATATTTTCCGATGAAAAAAATTTCAATTTAGATGGTCCTGACGGTTTTTCTTATTACTGGTACGTACTTACCAACCATCTCATTAATAACCGTACAATTGTTAACACCCCTTGAAAAAACGCCCTTTTTTTCACACCACTTTATTTTTAGAGTAAATCTCTCCAAATGCTGTTACGAATGAATAAGAATAAAATTATTCCAAAAACTGACTGGTGTGAAAAAAAAAAAAAAGGCGGGTACTAAAAATTGTACAGTTCATAATGAGATGGTTGGTAAGTATGCTGGTACTATATGCGCAAAGAACCTAAAACATTTTCAAAACGACAGAAAGGTGGAGGGTCACTCATGGTTTGGGCTGCGTTTGAATTTCGTGTTATAGTCGACATTGCTCTTCCCTCTGGCAGAATGAATGCAATAACCTACCGAAATCTACTTGAAGAAAATTTATTGCCTTTTGCCAAGGTAATTGGCGGACTTTTCTGGATGTACCAACAGGACAATGCATCCATCCACACGGCAAAAAGTACTTGGAAATGATTCCAAAATAATGGTGTACATGTTATTTCATAGCCATTTCATCCCATAGCCATTTATTCCATAGCCATGTTATTCCATAATCATGATTTAAGCTTTTGGAGCCAACGTTTTTGGATTTAAACGTTTGGATTTAAACGTTTGGAGCCAACTTGTTAGAGCAAGTTATAAAAATGGAAAGCAATATGCCACAATTTCAGAATTATAAAAGCTTCTACCATCTCCCACTGGAAAAAAACCATTAAAATACATTAAAAGGCTTGGTTCGCTACATGCGTGACCGCATTTTTATATTAATTACAAAATCTAGTGCGTGTACTGGCTACTAATGCCATACTTGCCACCATACTAATTAATATTTCGTAGTATTGTTAACTCCGCCTTCTTTTTCACACCAGTATCTTTTTAGAATATTTTTCTACTTATTTAATCGTAATTGCATTTATAGAATATTACTCTAAAAATTTATTGGTGTGAAAAAAAGGGCGGGGCTAACAATACTACGGAATATTAATTAGGATGTTGGCAAGTACGTTAATTCCCATTTTTGGGAGTCGTATTCATATCATTATGCAACACCTCAAAAACGAAAAATGCAGTTTTTTTTATATAAAAACGTCTGTTTGAATTATATTTTGCTGTAAAATAAAATTACTTGTTCTATTTCTAACGTTGATAAGTCTTTGGTTTATCATGTGGCATTGTTTCCTTTCTTTTGCTTGAAAAACTTGGTGTTCATATCGTTTTGAAACCCAGTGTATATAGCTTTAAATATACAACTTTTATAGAACAAGTCCAGTTTTTATAAACTCTATAATTTTAAAAACATTCATTTCATGGAAAATTATATTTATTTTCTCGGTACCGTGCTAATGCAAAGTACAGATTTAAGACATTAATTTCCAATAAGAATGTTATAAGTAAATTTTTATCCCTTACCAATGCTGGTTCTACGGCGGCATTTAAAAAACCAAGCCACGCCTTAAGGCGTTCTCTGAGAGCAAAATGCAATTTCATACTTGCCAACCATCTCATTAATAACCGTACAATTGTTAACGCCTCCTGAGAAAACGCCCCTTTTCTCACACCACTATATTTTTAGAGTTATTCTCTCCAAATGTTGTTACGATTAAATAAGATTAAAATTATTCTAAAAAATTATTGGTGTGAAAAAAAAGGCGGGTACCAAAAATTGTACGGTTCATAATGAGATGGTTGGCAAGTATGCAATTTTCTAACACGTGTAACGTTTTAAAGAAACGCCAAAAACAGGGCTTACTGTTCAAAATAGGAAAATATGCTGACCTTTAAGGTTTAAGAATTAAACGTTACACTTTCTATTTACTTTTTTTTTTTTTAAGTTTTATTATATTTTATAAACAATTCTTTTAATCTTACATTAGCTAATTATAATTATACACAATAATTAATTAAAATTTATATCGCAGAGCCAATTAAAGCCGAACCGTTACAGCAAATGGGTCAGGTTTGTTCTGAACTTTTCCTGGAAATAAGATTTCGAGTCTATTTGACAATAAATCTGTCGGACTCGGATTGTTTTGGAACAAACTGTGTAATTTTCAAAATAAAATGTCATATTTAAATTATTGGCTTAAAATTTTGTTATTGCAGATGTTAAATAAGCTAGTTCAATCATCTCAATAAACCAACCAACTATTTATGTAAAACTAAATGCTAGAACACACTGACACTTTTAGAACTTTAAATTTGCCAGTTACTGAAAAAATTTCTGCCGACGCCGCTGGTCTTGACATTGATATATTTTTACCTTGTAAATGCATACCTTCCTCAGCAAGAAACGTAATACAACTCAAAAAATAAAGTTTTCAAAGATGATAGAAAACAGTCGTATATATATATATATATCTTTTTTTTTTTTTTTTTCAAAATGCACCTTAATAAAACCTAAATTTTTATATTCAGGATCGAGAAGGTTATATTTTTTATATATTTTATATTAACTATATTACGATTTATTTTTTATTCCAAAAACTATTCTTATTTGGCTATTTTTATTCATTTTGGCTAGTTCCTTATAAACATTCACAGATTAGACATAGTTAGACCAGAAGTATTTTACCATTCAGTCATATTAATTTCTCAAAAACTATTATTAATTTTATTATTATTATTTTCAGTTGTTATATTTTATAGTGAGTAATATATAATACGTAATTATGTGCAAGTTATATACAGTGAGTACTTTGATAATTGTGGCATAATTTCAAAAGAGGAACTTTTTTTGATAAATCACAGAATGTTCAATTAGCTTTAAACGTATTCAATGAAACTGTTTGTGAAAGTTTAAAAACTGTATGTACCAGTAATAATATTTCAAATGCTATTGATACTGCAACCTACTTAAAAATTATTAATATTTGGTTTGAGATTATGAACATAATATTTACCAACATCCACTAACTGCAAATGAGGATAATGAAGGTTTCTTTTATTTACATTTATTTCCATAGGTGCCAACATTAATAATCTTTAAATCAGATTTATACACCGGTATTTTTAAAAAGGAATCTGTCACGTATATTTTCGATGAATATATAAAATTAAATAAAAGAGAAACATTTATAAAGACTTTTCGGTGTGAAGTCACCATTGAAAATAATGGAGACTTGGCACCTATATATTTCTGACCTGGTTAGAAACATGAAAGCCGTGTCACCAGATTTGCCGGATTTTTTATTCAATAATCACCAATAATTTTTAATTGTAATATTTAGCTAATCACTTTGAGTCTATCATGTACAGTCACCCAAAAAAAAAAACGCCACCCCCCCACCTAATTTTGCCGTAAATTATCGTAGAAACATGCGACTGGTACCAATCAGTTTGTAATAACGTCTAGTTTATAATGTTATAGTTAGATTTTACTTAGGGGGTCGTCTACATATTAAAACTGACATCAACTTCATTTTTTTCAATGGTAACCCCCATTTTTTATAATTTATTTGAATTCTTTGGATCAAATCATCACGGAAAATGATATAGTTTATATATTTCGCTCAATTTTTCATACAGTTATAAGCTGTCAAAGTTTGGGGATGCTAATGTTAAATGAATGTGACAAACATTAAATCATATCTTCCGAAATAATTATGATATTTAAATTCTGTTTTTTTTATTCGTTAGAATGAAGTGACCCAAACATATTCCATGCAAATTTTTGCTAAAAAAACATTTTTTGAATTATGAAAATTATTAATAAATTCATATTTGAAAAAATTATGAATTATGACCTATGTTAATTTTTGCACGAATAGAACGGGCATCATCAAAAACATGGGTTTCCAAATTTACAGCTCGTTCCTAACATTATTTTTGGAGTTACAGTGATATTCCACTTTTTATTCCTGTTAGGGGGCCGTCACTTGTTATAATCTGTATCCTCTATAAGTAAATGTTTGTATATAATTTGACGGAAAACTATTTTAATTTACCTTTATGTTATTTTTATTGTTTCCTAAACAATATTTCGATGTTTATTATACAAATTGGCATATTTTTGTAAAGTTATCACAATGTAGGCGAGGGATTGTGAAAGAATTTCAAAAGAAAAGAATCGCCTCTGATTCCCTGAAACACTATTTTAAAAAAAAAGACAAATTTGCATATTCCTATTTGATTCTATATGTGACGCTGGTATGCATAAATCACAATGGTATTTACTACATTGATTATTGAAGACAAAACTTAAATGATTTAATTACAAATATGCAAAATTATTTTGCTTTATATTATAAAGTTTTAGAAAATTTGTGAAAAGGCGTGGCTAAGTATTGTGAAAAGGCATAAGTATTAAATATCTTTTTCTAGTTTTTCGCTGCTAAAATTCTATTTTAACCCTGTTACACTTTTTTTCGCATTTCAATATTCAAGAGTACGTACACCTCTACTTAAATATCATGTTTTAGAAAACACGGTACAGCGAAACTGATTGCATGAAACAGCAATTATGCATTCGACAATCGTTTTATTATTATTATTATGAATATTTAATAATTTTAAAAAGATTTTTTACCATAAATTTTCTGTTTAAATTTTGTTGTGACATATTTGCATTTGGTTACTGTACCGTTTGTAAGCTTTGTGTTATTTAAAATTTATCCCATAATGTAACATAATAAAATATCAAATTTCTATTAAAAGTTTTTTAATACAGAATCAAATAGTGAAAAATTGCTTTATTATTATTATTATTATTATTATTATTATTATTATTTAAGTTTATAAGATCTATTATTGGAACATAGCTCAATAGTATTTATTTTCAATTTCCTAATCACGAAATCAAAGTCACAGTTATTATGGAATACAAATTTAAAACAAAGGAATTGTCTTATTACTTTCAAATATATAGATATTGATCTTACAGAATCCTGGAATTTCATTTAAAAGACTTTAAACGTCTAAATTTAAAAATTCAAAATAAAATAAATTAATCTAAATGCTTTTAAAGTTGAAACGGGAAGATTTCAAAATATATGAACATTGGCATTTGTGTTTTGAACATTTTGGTGCGGCAGATATTAAAAACAATATTTTTATGATGAGCTGAACCTGAGCTTAAGAGAGGGCGGATCCAGCTATTTAGCACGAGTGATATCACCTGACTAAAACCAGAATAAACAACATATTAATTTATTCCGGCGTATTTTTAGCCCACTGTTATTCTTTTTTTTTTTTTTTTTTCAAATTTCAACATTAGCTACAGTACGCTTACGTCCTATTTACATTAAGCCTTGATATGAAGCTATGTTGCTGTTTTTCGATGCTGCGAAATTTACAAAATATATTTGTGTTAATATACTATACAGATAGAAGAATAATTATATAATATCAACAAATCTTCTTTAATCAATATGTTTATATACATTACTGTATGGAAATGTTTATATATGAATATTGTATTTATTTTTAATGAGAGATATAAACACCAAATACTAAAAAAAAAAGAAGAAAATGTGTTATAATTTTTTATAAATCAAGCAAAATATATATGCATACTTGCCAACCTAACCCGTAACATTGTTAGTTCCCGCCCCTGTGTGTACACAATTTAATTTTTAGAGTAATTAACTTCAAATACATTTACGATTAACTCATTGAGCGCCACGCGAATTCTTATGAAATTCCATTCAGGCCACACGTGCTGCTTAGAAGCGTGTTATGTTTATCGAGTTTCAATAAACCCCATTAGGCCTTAACGATATAATCCTATAAAAACCCTATAAAAAAAAAAAAAACATGAAGTAAATTTTAAATAAATTATCAGTAATTACTTAAAACTATGTAAGTTCTGTAGTTTTATATCATATTTTACACTGCCGGCTGACTTAGCCTAAATGGAAAGATCGGTGTCAGCCACCGATGGCTGACACGGCTCTAAAAAGACTGATGTGAAAAAAATGTACGGAAAGGGGCGGGACCAGTAATCTTCCGGGATAGGTTGACAAGAATGTATATACATAGAGCAATGCCAGAAAATGTTCTTTATTTTTCATGAACCAGATGGATGGTACTTTTTTTCTGAATAGTCTATGTATTAAATATAATGCTGCTTTAAATACCCTTTAAATGAAAAGTTTTATTACATAAAGTAATTTTCTGGCACTCTACAGCTCCCAAATGACACACAATACGAAACCCCGCCTTTTTCCAGTGTTTAAAGGGTATTAACGTTTAATATGCTTTATATTCGTTTTGATCTTTCCTTCTCCTCCTTATCTTCTTCTTTTTTCCTTAAAAAAAAAAAAAAAAAAAAAAAAAAAGAGTTATGTAGCATTTTGACCTTTTCAAGTGAAGATTTAGATTAAGGGTTCTCAGCCTTTCTACACCCACCGTCCACTTCGGTATCTGTGTTAAAGTGAACATCCCATTAAGTAGAATTTTAGAACATCCCATTAAGTAGTAGGATTTATTATTTTGCATATTAATTTGTTACACATTATAAAATATAAAAGCAAAAGAATATCGTGGAGATTTATGTAAAAGTTTTTAATAATGTCATGAAAAAAACAATAATAATAATTAATTAAAAAAATAAATAAATAAAAATAAAAAAATCTGTTTTAATATTTTAAAAAAGTCAATTAAAGAAAATGAAAGTACTGCAGTATCAGAACAAACTCCCATTGTCACTGTGAAACGGCCGTGGGAACCAGGTTGAGTGCCGCCGTTTCAGACAATTATACGGCAGCTTGAGTTAAAATAATTTTGAATTTTCAAACAAATTTAAAACCATTCATCTTTTTTTTTTTTTTTTTTTTTTCTTTTGATAGATATTTTAATATCTATTCAAGCTATTTAATTTTCTTCGTATGAAGTGAACTATGTGATTTTTAATCAATAGAAACCAATAAAAATCTTTTAATTCATAAAGTAAATCAGAAAGTTCTGTGAATTAGTCATTTTTTTTTATTTTATAATTAACATTTCTGAAATTTTTTTCCGGTGTGAAACTTAATAAATAATGTATAATGGGTGGTAGATCTTGATTTATATTTTCTAAATGTATAGACGGACCCCTAATACATTTTCACGTGTAACTCTATTTAATATTGATTTAAGGTATATAAATAGGTATGTTTTTCGAACCGCCTTGATCTCAGAAATCTGAATATGAAGTCAAAAATAGGGGTTGCCATTGAAGAAAATGAAGTTAATGCCAGTTTTAATATGTAGACGACCCCTTAAGCAAAATTTAACTATACCGTTATAAACTAGATGTTATTACAAATCGATCGGTACCAGTCAAATGTTTCTACGATAATTTACGGCGAAATTAGGTGGGGGGGGGGGCGTTTTTTTTTGGGTGACTGTACAGAGTGACCATAATTAAATTGACAGTGTTTACAGAAATTGTCTAATTGCGTGAATGGCGCAAAATTTTGTAGGATGATTTAACAAGACGGGGGACGAAGGATTGCATTAAAAAAATTATTTCCAAAAGTCACCGCTAGGGGAATATGTGGAGCTGTGTAAGAGAAATGAGAGTTCTAAGAAACGCAGAATCAATACTAAAATAAAATTACCTTTTATTTAGCACATTCAAATCAGGTTCAATATGTCCACCGTTTTTGTGGATCACATTCTATGCACAGTATTCACAACAGCAGAAAGTAACATGTCTGCAGGAATCTCCCGTACAATCCGAAAAGCGTTTTAGGCTGATCCATTGACGGATTCTATCCAGTAAGTCTCTTAACCGGTCAACAGATCAAATTTCCTAACGCTCGAAGTTACCGATCCATTTGAGGCGACGACTGAACAAGTCCTCAGTAAATGCAATTCCAGATAAAGAAACTTTAACACTGTTTATATAATTTTTTCACTTTTTTGAAAATTGTTACCCTCATTGAACTTGAGTTAACTTGTTAAATGTACTAAGTAAAATGTAATTTTATTTCAATACTGATTTTGCGTTTTTTAGAACTCTCATTTCTTTTACACAGTGCCACATATTCCCATACCGGTGACTTTGTAACTAACATTTTTTTTCTTGCAATCTTTCGTCCCCCGTCTTGTTAAATCATTCTACAAAATTTGGCGCCATTCACGCAATTAGATCATTCTACAGAACACTGTAAACGCTGTCAGTTTAATTATGGCCACCCTGTATATCAAGTATCACATCTCAAAATTATTGTAAATATAGAATAAAAAAAATTCGCTAGATCTGGCAACACTGCCTGGGAGAGATTAAGCATGCAATCTAGAAAATTTTTTCGTGAGGCTATGCAAGCGTTGAAACAAGCAATATATACTGTAATTGAATATATACTGTAATTGGATTAACAAAGTATTGTGTTGAAGAATTGGGGTTTTATTATATTCTGACAGGTAAATTACAAACTGGTGCATTAGAAAGTCGTTTTGGAAAATATCGCCAGTTTGCTGGCTGTCAGTATAATGTGTCAGTGACATAAGTATTTGAAGAAGAAAAAAACTCAGAATTCAGCCAATACTACTTTTAATTCTTAAATCCCATATTTATGGCATACTTGACAGCATACTAATTAACATTCCGTAGTATTGTTAGCTCCGCCCTTTTTTTTCACACCAGTACCTTTTTTAGAGTATTTTTCTTCTTTTTTAATCGCAATTGAATTTGGAGAATATTACTCTAAAAATTTACTGGTGTGAAAAAAAGGGCGGAACCAACAATACTACGGAATATTAATTAGGATGTTGGCAATATGTCATGGTACAATTGACATGGATCAAACAGAAAACGATGATAATAATGCATATGAACTAAATTGTAGTATACCACCATTTCTTAGAGAATTTTTTATTTCAATTGATGACATTAACATACCTGCCATCCAACTCATTATGAAGCGTAAAATCTTTAGCATCCGCCTTTTGTTTCACACCAGTCACTTTTCAGAGTAATTTTATTCATATTTAATCACAACAACATACATTTGAAGAGAATTATTCTAAATACAAAGTTGTGTGGAAAAAGAGGCGTTAACAATTTTACGCTTATTAATGAGATGCAGAACTGCCAACTTAATCTGGCAAATTGTTAGTACCGCCTCTTTTTCTACACCACTTAATTTTTAAAGCAATTTTTTTCAAATATATTTACGATGAATTAAGAAGAAAAAAAGCTCTAAGAAATGACTGGTGTAGAAAAAGGGGCGGTACTAACAATTTGCCGGATTAGGATGGCAGCTCTGGCTGGAGATGGTTGGCAAGTATGGGTTAAGGAATTAGAATCATTGCATCCAGCATTAACTTATGTTGGAGGGTATTGTATTCACTCCATATTTAGAAAACAAAACAAGTGTAGAGTTTGTAAAAATAAACTTTTACTAGATAGAAATTTAGTACTAAATGAACGTTGTTTTTTGCTAATAAAAAGTTTAGATCGTGGTCTGATATATCCCGCTAGTGATGTAAAAACAATAATATTGCATGACTATATAATTATTTCAAATTACTATCTGCAAAATATGAAAATGCCTTTTCAAGTGTACAAAATAAAAGAGCAGTAGCATGTAATTTAACAATAGATATCTTAAATATCACTGAAAATTACTTTGAAATAGAAACCTGTGAAAATAACCATACAGCTAACTTCGTATTGACTGAAATTTATAAAAAGTCTACAAATGTATTTTTTAAGAATTACTGCAAAAAAATTAATGATCAACTAAATTTTTATGCACAAAATAAGAAACGAAAACTTATGACTGTAAATGCAGCTTAAGTTGTATTTCTAATAAATAATAAGAAGTATTTTTTTTTTTTTAGTCCAATAAAAGAAAGTCAGTGTTGTCACAATTATATATTATGAAGAATTTTATATTTAAAAAAAAAAAAAAAAAAAAAAAAAAAAAAACAAGAGGCAATATATATATCTAGCTTTTTTTTTTTTTTAAGGAAATTTAAAAGATATTTTTCAACACTTTTTTACTTTTTCAATGCCTATTGTTGTAAAATGCTTTATTTCCATACGTAATTCTTTGATTAACTCAGTCTTCCTTCCTCGTGTTTGATCACTATAATGAATTATTATTCTTATTATTATTTATAACATTTGAATTATAAATGCAGCTATTGCGTTATTAATTTGAAAGACTTATCTAAAATTCTGTGTGAATTATTTTCATCTTAAAAATATCTTCTTTCTTGATGAAACTTATTATATAATACTAATTTTTTATGTCTATTTATGAGCAGCATTCCCCACGTATTTGCTAAATTTTGCAGGGGGGGGTGGGTGGGTATTGTGAGTATGGAGGTATTTCTTTTTTTTTTCCTTTCAATTACTAATATCAATTTAGATTTACAAAAAATTTACTTGTATTTTATTGATTACAATCAAAAAACATTTTAATCGCGCTTCCCCCCCCCCCCCCATTCCATGATGATGAAAAAAAAATAAGATCTTTTTTCTGGATATAATTTTATTTTAATTACTTTTTTTTTTTTAAGTTTTTAATAATTGAATATAAATTATTAGTATATAGAAAATGAATTTGTTTCATCTCTTGGAAGAATTTGTTTGAATAAAAGCTGCATGTATTCAAATCCAATCTTCATATCGATAAATTACTATGATTGATAAGTTTAAAATTCGATGATAAAGGGTGATAATAATTACCTCTAAAGAAAAATAATCCTTCAAATAATTTTCTGTTGTTCTCAAATTATTTTCAATAGGGTACTGGTGTTATTTCAGACGTTTATCAGTATTAAAATATAGATATTAGAAAAATATTTTTCTATTGAATTGTACATTGCACTTTTAAATGTAACTAAGCTATGTTTAATAAAAATATTAAATCTTGAATTTAATGTTTTTACTGTCTTTGTATATATATATTTTTTAAAATATGAAATCTATGTATGTAGTTATGTTTTAGCAATTTTAAAAGTAGACATTACTGCAAATAAATAGATAAAGCATTATACAAATGAATATGTATAGATTAACATACTTGCAAACCTAACACGGAAGATTGTTAGTTCCTGCCCCTTTTTGTACACCACATATTTTTTAGAGTAATTCTCTTCAAATATATTTAAGATTAAATAAGAAGAAAAGTACTCAAAAAAAAAAAAAAAAAAAAAGGTGGAAAGGGGCGGGACGAACAATCTTCCGGTTTAGGTTGGCAAGTATGTATTAATAACTTAATAATAATACAGTAGAACTTGGATAATTCGAAGTTGAAGGGACCAGAAAAAAATTCGAAATATCCAAAAATTCGAATTACATATACTATTTTGTCAAAAGGAAGAGATAAATTAAAAATATAAAACTCTATGATCAAAGATTTAACACATAAACTTTATATCTAACAGGGATGGAACACGGGCGCAGAATTCATACCGGAATCTGTTTAAGAAATTTCTCCACCTATAATATCGTTGATTCAAGAGGTAGAAATTTTTCTTATATTGATAGTGGTATGAATTCTGCGCCCGTGTTCCATCCCTGATCTAAGAATACTGCATCATTAACCCCCTCCCATTAAATCAATATTTTTTTACGAGCTTAATTATTTAACACTTTTTTTTAATAGTAAGATATTTTTGATTCCTTCTTTAAGTACAATCTTTGTGTCGTAGCATATGGCTTCAACCCATCAATTGATATAAAAACAGAATCTTCTGCATTAGACATGACTTTCAATTAAAAAAAACCCTGGAATTTCATGTATATGGACCATATCTTCTGATGCACTCACTGTAAAAAATATGTCCTATTTGCTGCCAGAAATTCTCTGTAATTTGTGAAAATACGTTCTGATCATGTAACGTTTTCGTAAATTACGCATATTTTCTCAAATTACAGAGAATTTCTGGCAGTAAATAAGACATTTTTTACAGTGTAGGTAGGAAACACTCTTGTATTTCCTTATCCTTCTTTTGAAAGACTGTTAAAAACATAATGCACTTTAGCTAAGAAGAATCTCAGGAACAAATTTTACTTTAATATTTTAAAGGCAATCGTATGAAAAATTCGAATTATCCAAAACAGAATTCGAATTACCCATGATTTTTTAACATTATTTTAATACAAAATTCAAGGGACCGACTAAAAAATTCGAATTATCCAGAATTTCGAATTAAACAAGTTCGAATTATTCAAGTTTCACTGTATTACACCTTTTTTAGGCAATTGAAGATCTGTGCCTTAATTAATATTGATTCAAACTTTAAAAATATATTTACATATATAATGTGATAAATATTGCAGAATGCAAGAAAATGCTTTATCAAATACCAAAGTGTATTCTCTATAACCAGAGCTATTTATTATTACTATTATTATTTAATATATGACAAAAATCTGTAATACTCACTTAATAACGAACCGAAAAACACCGAATTCCCGCTGGATAAAAACAACAAAATAACATTTAAAAAAAAAAAAAAAAAAAAAAAAAAAAAGAGGAAGAAGAAGAAGAAGAAGAAGAAATAACCTGATGAGATTATTTAACAAAGAATAAGAAGCATTATTGAGATCATCATTATTATTTATTTTATTTTATTACATTTAGCTTTTTTAATATAAAAATATTTAATTCCAGTGGAGTAAAAAAATAAAGTGAAATCAAATACTGTAACATGTTTTTAACAAAATATGTTTCAGTATTACCATTCAATTTATATCTTGAAAGGAACAAGATTTATACATAAAAATATTTAATGAGGATTCTATTGGTTAACTTTTCAAAGGAGGTTTAATTCTATTGATTATGAATAATCAACAGAATTAACCCACCTTTAGAAAGAATATAATAATGTCTTAATCATCACTTGTTGGAATTTTGATGAGATTGCTAAAGAATACAAATTAAACTAAAGTAAAAATTGGAAGTCAAATCGTACATTTTCTTATTACTTAATAGTAACTCACTTTTTTTACGAAAGATGGCGCTAGCTCACGTTACGTTGAACGGTTAATCTAAACTGAAAATAGATAAGATTAACGTTATAATTAAATAATCCTGTTAAATATCATCTTTTTAATACTGTTTTTAGCTTTTAAATTTTAAAGATTAATAAATATCACTTATGCTTTCATTTATTTCATTTCATAAGCAACAAGATCGATTAATCGTTTCTGTACTTTTAATTATTTCTTTTCAGTTTGTTCGTTTTGACAACCTGTCTATTTCTACTATTTCTGTTTGGAATTGGTTACATGTGGACTTATCAACAATACTTATTCCATTTTTCAATTCTGGTTGTGTTACTGTTTAATCTAATTTCCTTTTTTAAATTGTTTTGTTGCAAGATAGAAACTTGAGTTATATATTGCTTGAATTAGCTATACAGCGATCCGAAATCTTGCATATGCTGACAGAGATGCAAGTTTCCTGATGAATGATCATTCCTGGTTTTCAGCATTTTAAATTCTATTTTGCATTTCATGAATTCTCTCTTCTTTTAACAGATCCTTTTGGTTAATTTATCTCTTTCCATTTCTATTATTTGATGAATGTTTCTATTGGATTAATGGATTATGCAAATTCTCTCATCGTTAGGCTTATAAGTTATGCGTCATTTCTCGTCTGCGTAAGTACTTTTACATGTTTTTACTACTCAGTGTATAAAATTAAATTATCATCGTGACAATAATTTTATTCGAAATACATCTCATTTAAAATTTCATATGTTGGTATTTTCATCTATCATTCATTTGCTGAGTGTTGTAAAGGAATTAAATTATTCAAATTATATATATATATTTACATTAAAACTATGGGGGGGGGGGGGAAAGAGAGAGAGAGAAAGATAAAAGCCAAAGCAACAAGCATATATATATAATTTTTTAATTGGTTTAAAGTGTTTCACTACATAATATTTCTAAAATTATAAAAAGTCAATATTTTATTATTGTCACTTTGTTTGAGGAAATAGCTGAGAAGGAAAAGAGTAATATAAGATTTATATATAGTGAAATTTTTAAAGAGAGAAATAAACAGTTATTACTTTATAAATATGATTTTTTATTTTTTATGTTTAATGAATTAAATTATTTAAAATGCATATAAATCTTCATGGGCTATTCCTACGAATATAAATAATAAAATATTATGATTGGAATCCTAGTTAATAGAAATTATAACTGATGATGAAATACTAAAATTCAAGTCTGTAAATGTATGATAATACTAAATTTCTAATATTTCACCCAAGAAAAAATGGGTTTTTATTTTTACTTTCCGAACACTATAGTGAGGAAAGTATTGTAATCATGTCAAAAATCCGAATTGGAGATTTTTATGTTTCTATACGTTTCGAGGCCCCCTGAGTCCGTTTCCACTATTTTTGAGATGATGTATGTATGTGTGTGTGTATGTGTGTGTGTATGTGTGTATGTATGTGTGTATGTCTGTGAGTGAACACGCTAGCGTCTAAACGCTTTGTTGGAATAAGCTGAAAGTTGGTACGTATATTGTAAGTCACCATAGTACGAACCCTATAGATTTTGGTGAATCTAGCACTTATAGTTTTTTTACAGGGACACAAAGAAAAATTCTTTATCATTATGGCCTATGGGACCAAAATCTTAAAAGTGCGATAGCATCTAAACGCCTTATTCAATTGAGCAAAAACTTTATACACATATTATAGGTCACAGATACTCAATCTGTATAGATTTTGGAGAATCTAGCACTTATAATTTTTTTACAGGGACACAAAGAAAAATTCTTTATCATTATGGCCTATGGGGCCAATTTTTTAAAAGTGTGATAGCGTCTAAACGCCATATTAATCTGAGCAAAAAATTTGTACACATGTTATAGGTCGCATTTGCACCAACTGTATAGATTTTGGTGAATCTAGCACTTACAATTTTTTTACAGGGACACAAAGAAAAATTCTTTATCATTATTGCCTATGAGACCAAATTTTTAAAAGTGCGATAGCATCTAAACGCCTTATTCAATTGAGCTGAAAATTTGTATTAATATTATAAATCACTGTTGTACTAACTATAAGCATTTTGGTGAATCTAGCATTTATACATTTTTACAGGGACACAACGAAAAATTCTTTATCATTATGATCTATGGGCTCAAAGTTCAGTAGCGTTAAATAAAACCTCGTGTGATATATGGAGAAAAATACTCAAACACTCTATTATGGTTTTCTCTCTTTTGTTTCTTTAGCAACTCCTCTTTCTTTACTTTATCTACAAAACTGTTAGTTACTCAATGTTCGGAAAGTTGAGTGGAGTCACTCCAGATTTTTTTATATTGACATCTATGTATTTATTTCAAAAAATCCTCCCATTTCTTTTTTGGCCTTTAAGAAAGAAGAATGGAAGTAATTCGAAAAAATAACCTACCATTTTTATTTCTGCCGGATTTTATCATTTCTAATAAAACCTATTATTTTACTAAGATTACTACAGTTCCCGCCGCTTATTAAAATCATATTTGTTCTGAGCCAAAGTGATTTTATTAAACGGCTGATTTTTATATCCGGCGAACGTTCTTGAACTTATAGAAAAGTCATTATTCCCTGAATTTAGAAAGAAACTTCAAAAGTTAACGAATAATGGAATTAGTAAACAATATTAATTAATTTTTGATAGATAATTAATTGTTTCTTCCATATAAATAAATTAAACGCATTCCAAGTTCCCATGCACTTTCGTTTGAGGAAAATCATCATTACTTTTACTAAAAATTCACAATGTTCTTATAAATTTAAAATCTTTTCGTTTAAACCTCAAGAATTATAGTAATTTCAAAATAAGAACTAGAAATATTCTTTTAATAATTAAAAAAAAAAAAAAAAAAAAAAAAAAAAAAATTCATTTCAAACAAAATTTGTAATTTATTACTACGTTTTGAAGAATACGTTCCTTGAAATTGCTAGGAAGATAAGTGAAGGGGCGTGTTCAGTTTGTAACTGTGATGCAAGCGTAAAATCTTCGACAATGAGCGATAACGGAGGGATTGTTGTGCTTTAATTTCTTTTCTTATTTAAAAAAAAAAAAAAAAAAAAAAAAAAATCACAATTTAAATTAAAAAAAAAAAAAAAAAATTAGTGTGCATAAATGATATTTTTGACTACGAAGGCGATATTTTTTGAGTTTATTAACCGGCGATGCTGATTTTATTAAGCGGCATTTAGAAAGAAACTTCAAAAGTTAACGAATAATGGAATTAGTAAACAATATTAATTAATTTTTGATAGATAATTAATTGTTTCTTCCATATAAATAAATTAAACGCATTCCAAGTTCCCATGCACTTTCGTTTGAGGAAAATCATCATTACTTTTACTAAAAATTCACAATGTTCTTATAAATTTAAAATCTTTTCGTTTAAACCTCAAGAATTATAGTAATTTCAAAATAAGAACTAGAAATATTCTTTTAATAATTAAAAAAAAAAAATTCATTTCAAACAAAATTTGTAATTTATTACTACGTTTTGAAGAATACGTTCCTTGAAATTGCTAGGAAGATAAGTGAAGGGGCGTGTTCAGTTTGTAACTGTGATGCAAGCGTAAAATCTTCGACAATGAGCGATAACGGAGGGATTGTTGTGCTTTAATTTCTTTTCTTATTTAAAAAAAAAAAAAAAAAAAAAAAATCACAATTTAAATTAAAAAAAAAAAAAAAAAATAGTGTGCATAAATGATATTTTTGACTACGAAGGCGATATTTTTTGAGTTTATTAACCGGCGATGCTGATTTTATTAAGCGGCAGCTTCAAAAGTAATGTGTATTGATTTTATTCCGGTCCCAGCAATTTGATCAGATTAAGCGGCTGATTTTATTAACAAGTGATTTTTTTAAGCGGCGGTTACTGTAATAATAATATTCTGATTCATTGTTATTTTTATAAACAAAGAGAGCTTGATAACGATAATAAACATAAGCAGGAATCAAATGAAGAGAACAATGAATGTGATACATACTTGCCAACATCCTAATTAATATCCCGTAATGTTGTTAGTCCTGCCCTTCTTTTTACACCAGTAAATTTTTAGAGTAATATTGCAATCACCATTAAATAACAAGAAAAATACTCTAAAAAGGTACTGGTGATAAAAAGAAGGCGGGGCTAACAATACTACAGAATATTAATTAGTATGTTGGCAAGTATGGTGATATCGCAGGCTTTATCACTGAAAAAGCTTATGCGCATTTCTTACAATCGGCCTAACTATTGCGAGGCCGGTATTCATTTGAAAGGCTTTCTTTACCTACGGGGGGGGGATGATCGGGAACGAAAAGGTTATAAGTCCGGAGTCAACGCTCTACAATCAAACGGAAATGTTTTAAATTTAAAGTCAACAGCTCACTATGTAATCAATTTCGGTTACTATGAAAAATAACCTTACAGGAGATAGGATAAGTTTCAATCTACTACAACACACATGTTGAAGAAAATATTAAAATTTGTTTACAATTTTCAGCAAAGTTTTTCTGGTTGCTAAGATTTAAAAATTATATTTATGTATATCTTTTTCAAAAATTTCAGAATAATTCATATTTTGAGTTGCCAACATTTTGATTTATTCCACAGTTCTGATAGAACCCGCATTTCTTCCACACCACTTTCTTTTTAGATTAATTTTCTGTAATATGTAATTACAGTTAAATAAGAAAAAACTCTGTAAAAGTGGCATAAAAAAAAAGTGCAGGTACTAACAATGCTTCGGAATAAATTAAAATGTTGACAGCTACACATATATTTAATAGTCACAAAGTTTCATATAAACTTTCTTATAAAATGAACATTTTGATTCTCTTGTATTGCCATCAATAAGGTTATCATCTAAGGGAATCGTAAATGCTAACAGTAAAAATAACATTGTTATTGGACAAAGATTTAAATGTTATGTAACTCTGGATATCGTTTCGTCCTTTCCTTGCAGGAATGGTGTTAGAGCCCTCCATTTACAGATTAGCGACACGGGAGAAACGGACGCCATTTTGGAGATAAGCTCGCTCCAATCTCCTCGTATTATAATAGGAAAAAGAAAGGGACTGAAATCAACAAGAACTTCTGTAGATCGCATATATTTAAATGTATGATATTTTTGAGTACTCTTCAATTTTTTAAAGCATAAATAGAAAAGTACATGAATGATTTAATTGATAAAAATACATACATATATATATATATATATATATATATATATATATATATATATTAATTATTCGTATTTGATCGCTGGTCAAATTTTTACAACTTTCTTTAAAAGAAAAAAAAAATATCTATTTTATTAAGCTACTAAAATTGAAAGATCGACTTTAATAAAAAAAACTGTTTCAAGAACAGATAGATTGATTTATTATATATATATAAACAATAAAAGTGCTCGTATAACACACTAACACTGTAACAGAATAATAATATTGTATTTTACAATTAATTTCAATAGTAATATTTGTTTATGCACAGAAAATACCGTTTTCATTCAGTATAGTCATGTTTTATAGAGAAACTAATTAAAGCTAATATTATAAAAAAAATATAATAAATTTATATTACGTACATAATAATAATGAGAAACAAAGTATTTAAATTTATAAATAAAAATTTATTAAAATTTGATAAGCATATGATGGTTTTCTTCATCAATATAAAACATAAATTTAGTTACATATTTACAATGGGATGTCTTTTGGATATTTCTTTCAAATAAATAAATAAATAATAGTAATAATAAAGAAACCGAAGCCTAATTTGTTTTCTGGGTAATACATAAAAAATTCTATACAAAACAGAATTTAATTTAGTGAGGCAGGACTTTTATTAGTCTATTCTTCCATATAAAATCACGCGGTGACTGCGTTGAGTTCCTTAGCAGTGGTTATTGCATACATTTCTTAAAATTTTTTCACACGATTTTTCTTCGGATTTTATTATATATATCTACAGAGAGAGAGAGAGAGAGAGATTGGATTGAAATAATCTAAGTCTGAAGAGAATAATTTCAATTTTTTTAATTGATAAAGACAAATAAATTAACTGTTTTAGTTAATTACTATTGTAGTTTTCAGTTTTTCTTTTCTTTTTTTTTTTTTTTTTTTTTTCTTTGAATAATTCCTATCGAATATTTTGAATTTTTGTGGCATTGAATCGTCTGTTATTATTATTATTATTATTATTATTATTATTTTACTGAGTTTTAAATAAAAAAAAATACTTATTTTATTTACTATCATATGTACATACTGATAAACCGCGAAAGGAAGATCCCTGGCGTCATCTGCGCATGGGTGAAAAGGGCTAGTCCATTTAGACAATAGGAATGTCCGTAGTACCTAGGGATGTGTTTGTTTATGGGTATGAAAAAATTATAAACTCACTGATTGCATTTCTTTTCCTTCTCTGAACTGATTCTTGAATATTTGGTTACATAAATATTTTACGATTAATTAAAAGAAAGAAAAACTGATAATATTATAAAGGGATAATTTTAGATTTCAATATAAATATTACTCAATTAAAAATAAAAATAAAAGCTTTGTCAGTATTTTGAAACTTTTGAAGTGTGTAACACTAATTTAAAAATTATGTCAATTATTATTTACAAACTAGTATATACCCCCGTCAAAAATGACAGAATGTGAAGTCAATTAAGGTAGTGAACCAATGAATGCTTTGCCAGCTTCGCTGGTCACTATATTTAAAGGGGACTAATGTGCAAGTTGTACCTGACGGGACTAATGTGAAAATTCTACCTCACTGGACTAATGTGCAAGTTGCACCAAACGAACACACTATTTAAAATGGCACTATTTAAAATTGTATGTTGCTTCAAATATTTGACACTTACTTTCCTTTTAATATTTATTATCAAAATTCTTGAAGAAATAATTAAAATTCATTAAACTATAACTTCTCCTTCTAAAGCTTCCTTATCGCAAAACTTAATGACATTATGTACAATATGCTTCGATTCACTACGGATAGGTTTAATCCGAGAACTCGTACCAGATGTATGATCCATTTGTTCCAATATAAACAAACTGTTAAACAGAAAGAAATAAAAGAAAACAAAGCAGGAGTATTAATTATTCTACTCATAACAGAAGAAACAAGAATAATAGAAAATTTTCCCTCTCTCTTCCTTCTTCTTTTTCTGTGTCTCCCAGAGAGTGAGTGGAATCGACCTGGCACTTTGCCAACCAGGGATCAATCGTCCGCGGGCGGACAATACATATATATATATATATATATATTATACAAATATTACTTGATGTGATAGGGATTAAAAAAACATTTTTTTATTTATCCAAATATACAAAAAGTGTAAAAATAAGCAAATAAATAATAAATAACTGTTTATATATATATATATATATATATATATATATATATATAAAGTTGCGCTGTTTAGCAGCGATTACTATAAAAATTTCTATTGCAGGTTTTATACCAATTTAAATTTAATATTTTTTTTAAACTTGTTACAAAAAGAAAAAACATCTTTACATATTCAGAATGAAACACGACAAATGATGACGAAGCGAAATATCATATTGAAAGCTATAATCCTGTCGTACTAAAAATGGGAAAAAAATACATATTTTATAAACTATCAGAAGCTGTAATTCTCATGCCTAAGCTTTTGTTATAACACTTCTTGGAATGATTAGGTTGATGATAGTTGTTTTTCATTTTAATAAAAATATATACACGATGTTCAATAAAACTAAAAGTAATTAAATTAAAAATGGAACAACAAGTTTGAATTAAAAAAAAAAAAAAAAAAAAAAAAAAAAATCTTGCACACATTTAAATAAGATCGGTATGTTCAGTTTTGAGGATAATAGGTTCTCTCTCTCTCTCTTTTTTTTTCCTTGAAAAAAAATATTTTCCAGTTCGAGAAATTATTTGTATATTTTATTATTATTATTATTATTATATTATTTTATGCATACATCAAGCTTATTTTTGAAACTTTTCAAATTCATGAAACATTGCTGTTTCATTTTCTTTAACTGATTCATCGGTAGTTAGATAGCTTATAATATAAAAAACAAATTTTGTGTTTTTTCGCAATTTTATAGATTATACATTCAGTAAGGTTATATAAAACGTCTTTTTAGCTTTTGCTTATTTTGAAGTCTCTATGATTTGATGCGACCCCAGATATTATATATATATATATATATATATTTTATTTATTTATTTTTTTTTTTTTTTCAAAAGTGATGTCTCAGAAAGTTTTTTCCTCAAAAAGGTTTCCTCAAAAATATTTTCTGAAATATCATTTACTTCTATAGTATTGGATAAAATTTCTATACGTGGTTTTTCAAAACTTATATAAAAAAAAAAAAAAAAAAAAAAAAAAAAAAGTGTATTTTCTTCTTCTACATTTTCTTTATTTTCTTTCACGGATTTAAATTCATGAAATATGAACATTATATCCTTTTCAGGATTTTCATCAAAATCCAGGGCCTGATTACCCAATAGGCTCGGGAAGCACAAGCTTCCCCTCTAAAATTTAAGAGGGGCCCCCAAAATGACTAAAAACGGGATCTTTAATTTTTCTCTTTCAGATTTTCTCTCTGAGATTGAATTTTTCCTGAGAAAGTTTGCCTAAAGTAAGGTAAAATACTCACTATTTCGAGAAAATTCTATTTAAGCTCAAAGGTCTGAATGTTCATATTCAATAAGTTATACGAATGTTCAGTTGTGGGTAGAAACCACACAGATATACGATTAAAAAAAAGAAAACTATAAAGACACACTAATCTTTGGTCTATAGTATTTTTATATTACAATATGTAATAGGGAAACAAGATTTCCTGAAATGGAAGGGGGCCCCGAAATGATATTGAGCTTTCCGAAATGATACTAGCTTCAAAGCTTAATGGGGCCCTGTCAAAATCATAACTTACCTTCACACTACCATAAGAAAAAATGAGCCAAAATAATAATTCTTAGGTTTCTCTTTACAACTCTTTACAATCAGGAATTGAATTTTTCATCCTTATTATAAAAAGGGTTTTCAATGGCTTCTTTTAAACTGTAATTATCTAAAACGAAAATGATCTCCTTAATACTTTATACACATGCAATGGCTAAGAATCAAAATGAAATCAGTTTGATCTCCAAATTGGCGCACGTGACCGTCACTTGCCCTTCTTGACCATCCGAGAATGGGCGGCAAAGAGAAAAGCGTGTCGCTACTCTATGAATCGAGGGCTCTAAATGGTGTAGCGTACGACCACTGCCCACTAAATACTAGTATTCAGTGGGCAGTGGTACGACATATCAGTATGCACGGTAAAGAAAGTTAACTGTTGTCTACTCATGATGGCTGACACAATAGCAACCACTACCACAGGAGTCACATTGAGTTTTTCAAAACATTGGCTAGTACTCTGTTATTTCATATATTTGACAATTTTGAGACGTATAGTTGCCAACATTTTAATTGAGTCTGGAGTCTTATTAGCCCCGCCTCTATTTCTCACGACTTTATTTCTAGAATATTTTTCTCCAATATGTAACTACAATAAAACAAGAAAAAAAAAGAAAAGAGAAGAGAAAATACTGTTAAGAAATAAGTGGTATGTATTAAAGGCGGGGCTAAAAATGTTCCGGAATAAATTAAAATAATCTCTGCGTATGCATATATACTTGCCGACCATCTCATTATGAATCGTAATATTTTTAGTACCCGCCTTTATTTTCACACCAGTCTTTTTTTTTAGAGTAATTTTATTCTTATTTACTTGTAACTACATTTGGAGAAATTTACTCTAAAATTAAAGTGGTGTGTAAAAAAGGGCGGGCGTGTACAAAGGGGCGTAACAATGTTACGATTATTAATGAGATGGTTGGATTATTAATGAGACGTACATTAATAATCGTAACATTGTTACGTCCCTTTAAAGCACGCCCTTTTTTACACACCACTTTAATTTTAGAGTAAATTTCTCCAAATGTGGTTACGATTAAATAAGAATAAAATTACTCTAAGAAAAAAGACTGGTGTGAAAAAAAAAAAAAAAAAAAAAAAAAAAAAATCTAAAAGTGTTACGACTCATAATGAGATGCTTGGCAAGTATGCGGTATAACACTGCTCTGCATGAAAATCGGCCCCAATACCATTCATACAAATTCATATGTAAATGACCTCTTGAATCTCAATATGACGCCCAATTTGTCCCTATTACAGTTTCGGAGGTATGCCTCCTATTTTTTATCACTATTCGGTAATTTTATGGCTATAAATTTGATTTGGATGGGTAGAAAGGATTATTGTAACTGTTAAATATCTTCTGAGGCGATACAGAGGTGAAAAATTTTAAAACATGAAAGTTTGTAGCAAGGGAGAAATTAAAGAGCGGGATGGGGGGGGGGGGAATTCGCCACTGAAAATAGAAATTACATTTATTATATTTTATTAATCTATTATTATTATTATTATTAATTATACCTTATATATGTATATATATATTAAGTGTCAAAATAATTCATTTCTACCTTCAAAACAAATTCATGGCTATAAAATTACCGAACACCGCACGGGAGTTTACTGCGATTTAGATAAGCTATTTTCACGATATATCAATAAGCTGTTATTAGACCTGATACGGGAAAAAGGCGCCACCGAGCGGGAATTTCGTAAAGTCGGATTTTTCAGGGATCGCGAACCAGCTGGTCGCCGAAGGCGGCTAGTTTTACATAAGAATCAGCAAAAATGATAGCAGGGCTTATTTTATTTATTTATTTATTTATTTTTTTTTTTTCAGCGCAGTGTTGCAATGACTTTCGTCTCGAAAAATCCATATTACATAATTGCACAATAACGATGCAGAATTTCTTATACAAGTGTGTAACGTAATAGTTTTTATACTCCGTTTCACCTTAAGTTGGCAGTAGAGAAAAGGCTACAGTGACCTAATCACACCTGTTGTCATAGTAACAGGGTTACTATTAAAGCAGGTGAGGTTGTTAGCAAACAACGAAAGCTGTAATTTTGGCGAAAAAAAAGAAAAAAGAAAATCTGCTTAGTAATAATTATTACATATTATGAGTTTTAGCGAAACTCAGAAAGGGAAAGAAATTTTGAGTGAAATTTTGCAATAATTAATATTTTTAATGATAAAAAAAAGTCTTTTTTATATATATTTATATATTATTAATTTTTAATTATGTAAAGTTATATGAAAAAAAGTATATATATAATTTTTTGTTTCGTTCATGTATAAATAAATAAAAATAAGAAAATATTTTAATAAAAGGTTAAAATTTCAAAATCCTGGAAGAGTCATTTTCTCTATCCTATTTTACATTTCCTGTTGGTGTTCATGAGTAATTTTTATTTCATAGTACTAACAATACTTTATTGAAAAAAATGTGTTTCCTTCTCAATTTAAATATTATTAATTAATTAGTTTGATGTTTTATTTGAAATGTTATTTAATTTGGTTACAATGAGGACGAATAAAACGCAGCGGTCGTTTTTTATTACAAAAATAAAATAAAAATAATAAATATTACACTTTACATTTCATAAAAGGGTTTCAGATATAATATTTTAAAGCATAAGATAGTTTATGAAATTGCAGTTCAATTATTTAACCCTTTAATACTCGGTTTTTTTTTTCCACACAGGAACGAAACGTATTTATTTATTTTTTATGCAACAATTTTCCAATATTTTTTCACCTTGTTTTAATGGATTTTTAAACTTTTGTTCCTTTTCTGTTCTTTAACTAACTGCATTATTCTGAAATTTAACACATGATATTTCGAAGGCAGAAATATGCAGAAGTCATTTTAAATTTCTTAACAAGTATGAGTGTACCTTGCTGCTTTGAGAATGCACTCGTGCCTGCTGTTCACCTGGTGAGGAGCCGACTGTTATTTTGATCTGAAACAACTGCTGCGAGTTTTTGAAATTTATAGTGTTTATACGCAAACTTACTTATGTTTTAAATTAATTACTATTTGAATTTAATCAGGTTATTTAACATATATATAATTAAAACCAAAAATTTCTCAAAAACTAAAAAGTGCTATTTTCTTCTTTTTACATATTTATATTCAGCTGTGTTTTTAAAAGCCATTTTATTTTTTAGCCACCTAACAATTTTGTTCGTATGGTGCACGGATATTTTATATTGATTGGCGTGGGAAAATATTAAGTTAAAAATCTTAAAAAAAAAAAAAAGCCATACAATCCTAAAAACTTGAAACAATTGTTTCGGGTCGAAATAAAACACGGTCCTTCGTCAGGCGAACAAAGTAGGTACGAGTGCTACAAAGGAAGTGCGTTTTATTTCGATCCTAAACAATTGTTACGAGTATTTTCCGTTTTTTTTTTTTTTTTTTTTTTTTTTTTAGAAGTTATTTATTAAACAAACGAAGATTTAAACGAATAAATAAATAATAAAATATGAAGCTATTAAATTATTAATTAGCGGAATAGAATCAAGCTACTAGTGGTATTTTGAAACTTTCTTTAAATATAATTTTTCAGTTTTAAACTTCCAATTAGAAAATGTTTTTCCAAGGTAGTTGAATAAATCACACTTACTATATTTATTTGCTAACTTAAATAGGTTTATTAAACAAGGTTATTTTTTATTAAAAGTGTAGAATATATATGAATTCCCATATGCAGATATAAATTTATATATCCCATATATATTTTCAAAGGAAGTATGACAGGAATCGCAAATTTTCTTATAAAACTGATAAATTCTTTTTTTTATTGTAACCAAGAAAAAGAAAACTATAATAAAAGTAGGGAGAGGCTCAGAGAGAACTGGCGAAGAAATTTTAAATAGCGCGCCAGATGTTTAACCTTGAAACCGATTCGAGCTAAAATGAAACTCAGAAATGCTGTTGTTTCGTCACTACGCGTTCGCTTTGCTAAAAAGATGTTTATTATTTAAATACTTTTAAAATAAGAAAAAAATCAAACATTTCTTGCGTAAGCTGAATTTCCTTATTTTATAGCATATATTTATCAAATTTATCAACTTAAAAACGCAAAATAACTTTAGAACTACTTCTTAGCGCGCAATATTACATTCCCTACCTTCCTCAATGCTGCCAACTTAAGGTGAAACGGAGTATAGTGTTACGATTTTTGCTTCATGTTTTTCTGGACATGTCATCTACTTTTATATTTTTCCTCCAAAGTTCCGTCGATGTGCCAATATCAGTTTGCTGTAAAAAAAATTTTTCTCTTTACGAATTTTTGAATGATTTGAATATGTTAATAGCATTTGTAATTCATACAATGTTATTTAAATAAAATAGTAATTGTGGCACATTAGTTTAAAATTCCTATGAATTTTATTTTCTTTGACAGTTACTTTCTGCATAATAATGAATTGTATATGTTGCCAGCTGGTTTATCTTAAATCTTCTCGAGCGCCTATTTCAAATGAAATAATTATTTCTATTAGATCTTATAGATCTAATTCAAAATTGATATTGGTAGCTCTCATACATACAGTGTAAAAGGAATGTTCTAAATATTTTTTAATTAAGAATGGACCTCACGTGACGTCACAAGTGCGTATCCAGTATATAAATGTTTAAAAAAAAAAGTATTTCAATTGAGAATTTTCGTATTTTAATATTTGTTCATACGTGCATTACAATCTCCATAATTTTTGTAAAAATTTAACTATTTAAATATTAATAAATAAATTCAACATAGTTATAAGCACAAAAAGTTTTGTCAATGAATAACTTATAAATGTTTTGCAATGATTCTTGTTTTTATAATATTGTTGTATTTACTTATTCTACCGGATGATCTAAAAGTCACAGAAAAAATAAAAAATTTTTATCAAAAAGTATTGGCCGTAACACTATGCTGTTTTGACTTAAACCATAGATGCCAACTTTTTAATTTATACCGGAGTATTTTTAGCACCCGTCTTTATTTCGCATCACTTTATTTACATAAAATTTTTCTCCAATATATAACTACGATAAAACAAGAAAAAAATTACTGTTAAAAATAAGTGGTGTTGAAATAAAGGCGGGGCTAAAAATACTTTGGAATAAATTAAAATGTTAGCATTTATGGTTAAATGCGCATAAAGACATGAGTTCTTTTTAGTTTACAAAAGATTTATTAGCAAATTAAATTTCCTCCATAAGGGGGAGCTATAATTGTAAATTTAAATTTTAGAGTACATTCGAAAACGTAATTAGGTCTATGAATGCTCAATGTAATGGCCGTCATTTATCAGATTAGCAGTCAAACGTAGCGCATTGAGAATTCTCTTAAATAAAAGCAGCAGAATTTTCAATATGGCATCATTTAATCAGACGGATCTGTTTGAAATGTGAGAGGATACTGCGAATGCAGTGTGACATGTTGGTGAAAAATGTAACTAATACTTTTTCTTACACACACACACACACACACACATATATATATATACATTATATATAAATCCCATGCTTTTCTGTACATTTCAGAGAAAATCGTGCTACAGTCAGTACTTCTTAAATAATGAAATTTATTTTTTCTGCGACTTTTGGACATACTTGCCAACATGCTAATTAATATTCCGTAGTATTGTTAGCTCTGCCTTCTTTTTTACACCAGTATCTATTTAGAATACTTTTCTACTTATTTAATCGGATTTACATTTGGTGAATATTACTCTAAAAATTTACTGGTTTAAAAAAAAGGGCGGAACTAGCAATACTACAGAATATTAATTAGGATGTTGGCAAGTACGCTTTCGGATCACCCGGTATATAGTGTATGTCACTTGTATATCAATTTTTATTAATTTATAATTAGTTTTATTTTAAATACTATTAAAATTATAAAACTACTCTTAAAATACATGCAGGGTGCCAACAGTCGAAATTATTTTCCTGATTCTTGCACTAGTGTACAGTCGACGGCAGCAAAATTATTGAACAGTATCGATAATTACTATTTAAAAGATGGGCACTTAATACTGTTTTGTGTTACATAAATATTTGTCGAGTCACGATCTCAGTCTTATACTGTTGATAAAAAAGTAATGTCAAAAATTAGCGATCAAAATAGAAAAAAAATACCGGAAAAGTGTGGATGTGTGCTTCAATAATTTTGCTGTCGACGGTATTTATATAATTTCGATTAATTAAATGTGCAAACGTGCTACTAAATAATTACGAAAGAAAAACATTGTTAAAAGAATTAGGGGAAAAATTTCGAATGTCGACACGCTGATATGTAACTAATTTTTTTAATCGATATTAGTAACACTTTCGCGCTGATGTAGATTCACATCATTTGGAAATCTGTACTTACTCCAGTGGGCGTTTCTTTTCAAATTTGTATGTTGATGTTTTTCTAAAGAATATTATCTATATACATATTTGTGCAATCAAAATATTATAGATACAAATACTTTCACTAGCTAAAGTGTAATTATTATGTATATTCATATGTAATATAAATATGGATACAAAAAACTTTATACTGAAATAATGTAGCTTTTAAGAATAACGCCCACAGGCGGAACATACTGCAGGACTGCCAACCATCTCATTAATAAGCGTAGACTTGTTAACGCCCCTTGGAAATACGCCCCTTTTCCCACCCCACTTTATATTTAGAGCAATTCTCTCCAAATAGTGTTACGATTAAATAAGAATGAAATTACTCTAAAAAATTACTGGTGTACAAAAAAAGGCGGTGACTAAAAGTACTACGCTTCATAATGAGATGGTTGGCAAGCATGATACTGTCAAAAAGACAAAAACATGCGGTTGTGGTGAAAGTGTTAATTTGTTCTTACTTTTAAAATCAAAATATCTAATAATAATGATAATTATCTATAATCCTAAATCCTCATGCATCTTTCAAAAAATATATAAATGTGTAATATTTTGAAAAAATACGTTGATTAACCCATTCGCGACCGCTGACGTAGATTCAGGTCATTTGAAAATCTCTAACTCCACCAGTGGGCGTTTCTTTCTCAATTTATATATTATTTATTTCTTGAAAATATACCCAAAATTCATATTTGTACTATCAATATACTATGGATATAAATGCTTTGATTAGAAAGAGTATAACTATAATGTATATCCATTTGTAACATAAATGTGAATGCGAAAATTTTGTTCTGAAAGAAATGTAACAGGGGAGAATAACGCTCACAGGCGGACCTTGCTGTGAAAAAGACAAAAATATGCAGTCGCGAAAGTGTTAATAACTCTGTTTTTACCATAGCCTCCTAAACTAGATGCCTGTAGCGTGGATCGGAAACTTGGCAACAGTTCAAGTAGGGACCCTAGACAAAGACATACCTCAATATAATGTCCCTAAATTCAAACAAATGGTAAACAGCGCCACCTGGTACAGATTCCACGATTTTTTTTATTCAACTGTCACCAATAATATTAAGAAGTGATATATGATATATATAATCGACGTTTCTTCGATTCTATTCACCTTTTATACATTTCAAATCCCACTTTTAAAAACTTTTGGTGGATGTTGAATAAAAAAGTCGCGCAATCTGTTCCAGGTGGCGCTGTCTACCGCCAAGTTTCCAAGCCATGCGGAAGGCATCTAGTTTAAGAGGCTATGGTTTTACTATCTTCTAAGGGAATGCAGAATGTAAATACCCATAGAGGCGTGGCTTTCCAAGATCATTGCCACTCGTGCATAAAGCCATTTAAATATTGGCAATCTTTCGAATATCTATTTTTAATGTTTGTCACAATCAGTGCATCACAAGCCAAAATTTGTGACCATATAAAACTTTGTAGACAGGTAAGATCATATAATATTGTCCTACATGTCTTTTTAAAAAATGGGCGGAGATTCTGTGCCATTGTAAGTGGAATCTAATCATAGCCTCCTACATTAGATGCCTGTCGCGTGGCTCGGAAACTTGACAACAGTTGAAACGGTAGACAGCGCCACCTGGTACAGATTGCGCGACTGTTTTATTCAATAGCTACAGCAAATTTTTAAAAGTGGCATATGATATACATAAAAGGCGAATAAAATCCAAGAAACGTCGATTATATATATCATATATCACTTCTTAAAATTATTGGTGACAGTTGAATAAAAAAGTCACACAATCTGTACCAGGTGGCGCTGTCTACCGCTTCAACTTAGGGACATTGGCGCGCCGGCTTTTTGACGAAATTCTCCATTTTAGTGCCAGTTGCTCCATTGCTTATCATTACGCTGAGAAGAAATTTCGATTATTTTACGTTATAATCGAAAAAGAACTTATTTATTACATTTTTACTTTGTTGGGAGATAAATTGTTTTAATTTTGGAATACTTTTAAAAGATAAAAATGCATAATTATTTATCTTATATCATGCTTTAAATACTTTGAATTCTCTTATTGTATGCTGTTTTACGTATTTATTTCCAAAATATGAGATTAATTACATTATTTATTTGCTAGCTATTAGTTTTTAAGTACTGTTATTTAATATGTTAGATCTCAATGTAATTTTCCGATATATTTTTAAATATATATTTAAAATAACTATATAAAAAGATATTTTTTGATCATTTGCTAGTACGCAAAATGTATCAGATTTCTTAAAATAAATTGATAAAAACAAAGAAAATAAGATGTATATTATTTGCTAGCATATGAAATATAAATTTCTTTTAAATAATAATTGCCATAATAAATTTTATAAATAATATTTAAATAAGTTATTATTTTTATTTACATAATATTTTCAAAAAATAAAAAAATCAATGAAATAAGCAAATGTAAATAAAATAGATAAAAATATTTTTTTTTTTTTCTAAAGATATTAGTTAATATTTTTACAAATTATTATTAATTACATTTTTATTTTTAATATCTAATTAAGTCATTATTATTAATAATGCGTAATTGAAATAAATAAAATATGTATTTTTAGATTGCAATTTTTTATTATTTGCTAGTACGCAAAACGTATCAGATTTCTTAAAATAAATTGTTAAAAGAAACACAGAAAATAAGGTGTATATTATTTGCTAGCATATGAAATATAAATTTCTTTTAAATAATAATTGCCATAATAAATTTTATAAATAATATTTAAATAAGTTATTATTTTTATTTACATAACATTTAAAAAAAAAAAAAAACTAAATAAAAAAGAAAATCAAAAAATCAATGAAATAAGCAAATGTAAATAAAATAGATAAAAATATTTTTTTTTTTTCTAAAGATATTAGTCAATATTTTTACAAATTATTATTAATAAAATTTTTATTTTTAATATTTAATTAAGTTAAGTAATTAAAATAAATAAAATATGTATTTTTAGCTTGTAAAAATATTACGTAAATCTTTTTATAAAATAATAAAAAATAATTTCTGTTCTTCTGCCGTAGTTTTACATTTACTCATGAATTACTTGACAAAAACTAAGATTACCATATATTTGTTAAACATATTTCTAACTTTTTATATATAAAATGTTATGTCCTCAGAAAAAATAAGGTAGAATTACTTTCACAATCAACGTATTTTGCTTAATATAGAAATATACAACAAAAAATTCCTCTGTTCTCCGATCGCAGTTGAAAAAGTATACATGTCGAAGGTTAAAACAAAATTCGTTTTTCTTAAAATTCTGTTTTTCTAAGACGAAAAAAATTACATATTTATATTCTGCATTACTTTCTGCACAAATTTAGTACAATTTTCTTTCTTTTATGTTGTTTGTTAAAGCGTCAATCGCGAAGAAAAAAGCATTACGTTCTACGGGGATCGCTCCGAATTGGCACTAAAATGGCCGACTTTCGGTCAATATCCAGTCTCTTTCTATATAAGGTCCCTACTTCAACTTAGGGACCCTCGATAGGGTCCCCTATATATAGGGTCCCTACTTCAACTGTTGCGAAGTTTCCGAGCCACTTGATAGTCATCTAGTTTAGGAGGCTATGGTCCAGTTCTGCTACCTATATTTTAGTAAATCGATTAGAAAACTAGAAATAATTAGATTAAAAATGCTAGATATTGTAAACAACTGTAAATATTTGTAAGTTTTTAACTGCGAACCTGATCAAAAGAAATAATAATAATATTATAAATAATAATAATATTTCATCTAGTTTTTATAAAGTTCGACTGTTACTTTTTTGCATTTAAACAAATTATGTATGTGATGTACATCTCACTTTTTCTTGAATACCTACTTTCAATAAAATAATTACTTCAATTAGATCTACTATGCAGTCGATAATTTAAAATACAGAAATATTGGTAAGTATCCCACTACATGCAGCGTATAAGAAATAAATACAAAAAACCCTTAACGGGTTAAAAGTTTGTGACGCAGCACTGTACTTTATGGCTATAAGAATTAGAAATACGGGTCTTAAAAATAATGATATCAAATTTTCAGTGACGCTTTGATATTAATTAAATTACACATAGATTTTCTTATTTGAATTTGTTTTTTCCTTTTATTTATATTTACAGTGTAAACGTTATTTTCAACATAAAATAATATATAGCATTTACTCATTGATACCTTTCCATTCACATCTCTTATACTATGAAAGCATGTGTTTTAAAAGAAATTATATGAAATTCCAGTAACGCAGTGGTGTTACATTAAGTGATTTGTTTTTAAATTTCTCTGCAATTATTTTGTTTTGCATATTAAAGTATATGTGCACATTGAAATATTGCTTTTAATTTTCAAATACGCTGTCAAATATATCACTTTCATTAAGCTTATATTATGTACTGAAATATATTTATTTCAATGAATTATTCTATCTTTTGCGTCACGCCATCCAAAACTGTAAGTAAAATATATGGAAATGTTTACTTTGTGTCATTTCATCCAAATAAATTGAAAATGCATGCAAATAGATATCGTGATGTAAAGAAAAAAACTGTGAATTTTTTTTCAGTTTGGATGGCGTGATGCAAAAGATAGAATAATTCATTGAAATAAATATATTTCAGCACATAATATAAGCTTAATGAAAGTGATATATTTGACAGCGTATTTGAAAATTAAAAGCAATATTTCAATGTGCACATATACTTTAATATGCAAAACAAAATAATTGCAGAGAAATTTAAAAACAAATCACTTAATGTAACACCACTGCGTTACTGGAATTTCATATAATTTCTTTTAAAACACATGCTTTCATAGTATAAGAGATGTGAATGGAAAGGTATCAATGAGTAAATGCTATATATTATTTTATGTTGAAAATAACGTTTACACTGTAAATATAAATAAAAGGAAAAAACAAATTCAAATAAGAAAATCTATGTATAATTTAATTAATATCAAAGCGTCACTGAAAATTTGATATCATTATTTTTAAGACCCGTATTTCTAATTCTTATAGCCATAAAGTACAGTGCTGCGTCACAAACTTTTAACCCGTTAAGGGTTTTTTGTATTGATATCATTACTTTTTAGGGGTTAATGATCAAAGCGTAAAATTAAAGGAGCATGGTAATGAGTTATAACACTGTATTAAAAGTGTTGTTTTATAGGTCATACTCGAACAAAATAACAAACTAAATAAAATTTCAAAATTTTATAAAAAGTGATAAAAAAGATGGAAACATGCAACATTACAAAGGCATAATATAGTACATTTTAAAAATGACAAAAATTTCTTATTTATATTTATTTCTTATTATAATTTTTTAGGTATAGATTTGATTTAAAAGGGAAAAATAAATAATAATAGAAAAATCTTTAAAAAGTGAAAATTTTATACTGGTAAATATTTAAGTAGTATAGTTTGTTATGAATTTAATTTAAAAAAAATCTTAATCTATTCAAAATTTTATTATAGCTTAACATTTTGTAATTTATATATTATATATACTAGAAACTTAATGAGCAAATTAATTATTTTCAAATTCTGTTTTAAGAATTTTTTCAATCCGTAGTTTAAGTGATTTATCACCTAATTTTGAAAAAAATACAAATATTTGCATATGATTATCATATTATTTGTCATTTTTATGAAAATAAAGGAAAATTTTTTTGTTGTTGCAATCACCTTTTAAAATAGAACCAATTTTGAAAGTTAACAACGTATCAGCATGAAAACAATGTAAATACAAAGAATATTTTTGATAAACAAATGTCATATAAAATACAAGTACCTAAATAAATAACTCATTTAATATATATATTAAAAAAAGAAAAATATTTTTTTTTATTTTTGTGTTTATTTTTGACGCTTCCCGATAGATGGAGCCAAAACGATTATTTGATATTCAGTATTTCAGATGGAAGAGAAGAAATTCGTCCGCGAAACTGCCGCATCACGGTATTTTCGGAGTAAAAAATAGTTCGATTTTTAAACTGAGTTATAAAAAAAAAACAAGAGTTTTCCTAGGGAAAAGGGAGATGTCAGGCACATCAGATAAAAGCGATTAATATCATATATAAATTAAACTAAATTCACTCGAGCCATATTCGAGAAAAAATTCTTACACATATAGTCCGTCCATTTATAACTTAAATGAGCCAATTCATATCTCGAAATATATTGCACGCAGAAATGTAGCGATTTCAGGGTAGGATCAGACAGAAGGTGAAAGTCTATTTTGAAAATATCAGAACATAACCTCCCATATTTCCTGAGATATTAAGTGTCGGCTTTCAGCGGTTTCTTTGATCTTAAAATTCCTGTATATATAAGTGTCGCAGTTTTCGTTCGTTTTTTCGTTTCCGCTGAGTGTCGTGGCGTTCGTTTGTTTTTGCGCTTGCGTCACTAGAAAAACTGCCGTTTTTCATGATACTGTCAAACTTGCCTGTTAAAGAACTAAATATTGTTGGTCTTTCGAATATCTATTTACTTATTAACTTTGCTTCAATATTTCACTGGAGAAAATTTGTAACCATATATAACTCCTCACTCAAGAAGGATCACTATAGATGTTTGTGTCCTCGGATTTTACTACCAGAATTTTTTAACCCTCTTTTCTTTGAGAGTGTTCTGAAAAGAGGGCGGAGAGTAAGACCCTTGCCGATTATGTGAACTATTTTGCTCGCTAAAACCACGGGATTATGTTTGATTCTCACAAAGGAAAATTTCTATATTATTATTTTTCTATATTAATTTTTGATTTACCGATTCGCTGATATACGTTTATATATATATATATATATATATATATATATATATATATATATATATAACGTAATAAAATTTAATCTTAAAATTTAGCAATTAATAGAACTAAAACAATAACAGCACACTAAAATATAGAACTGAATTTAACATAGAGGAAAGAATGACACAAAAAGTTGCGATATAGATAAGGAACCAATGAGTTACCATATTAACTTAAAATACTTACGCCGACCTGAAGGATAATAAAAAGGACCATTAAACTTGTGAAAGAGAAAAAAGATAATAAACCACATAATCAATTGGATATAAATGCTTAAAAATAGAAATATACTTATCAAGGGGCGCATACTTCATAAAGCAGAGAAAGCTGCAATGATTTCGTAAAACGATATTGCTAATCATAGCAATTTATATCATCTCACGCCCCGATCAATGCAGCAAAAAAACCATAAAGAATGAGGAAAAAGTGAAAAATTAAATTAAAACAAAGGATAAATAAATATTAATTAAAATCTTAAAGGAAACCAGATTAATAACATGAAATAAGCAGAGCAACCACATGGAAAACAGTTAACACAAACTGGAAAAAAGGTGATGCCAAAACCTAAATTGAAGTTAAAATAATAGCTCGACAGATATCGATTAATCGAAAATACTTCAGAACAATTACATTAAAGATAAAATACACAGAGTAAATATTAAATGATAATGTTAAAATTAATACTAGTAGAGTTAAATTAAATCGTACCAAAAATATTAATAATTAAATCGTTTAAGATAAGGACTGAAGAATGAAGGTTAAAGACTACTAAGTACAAGCGCCATCTTTCGGTTAGCTATAATAACATTAAGTCAGTTATATAAGATGTATTGACTGAAAGATTAAGATAATTTAGAAGTATTAACAGCAAGATTAAGATAATTTTTAAAATTTTTATTTAAGATGTATTGACTGAAAGATTAATATAATTTAGAAGTATTAACAGCAAGATTAAAATAATTTTTAAGATTTTTATTTTGAAGTCAAATTATTAAGTGTTAAGTTTTAAGAAGACATAATTACAAGCAATAATGCCAAAGAGCACAACTATAAGGATAAGCATTATAATGCGGTCATCATAAATTAAAATTAAAAATTAAAAGATTTTTTTTTTTAATTAATATTTATAAGATTTATTTTTGTTATGCAAATAGATGGATTGTTCAAACTTAACAAGGGAAGCCTCAAGTAGCCAGAAGCACATTGTAAAATTTAATGATAAAAGAGTTCAAAATACATAGTATCATCCAGAAAAAATAAAAGAGTTCAAAATACATAGAATCAACCAGAAAAAATAAGAATGTAACTTACAGCAATACCCCCACTTTTTTTTTTTTTTTAATAAATTTTATTCAGCATCAAACCCACCCAGCCAACCAGCCAAACAACACCACCTTCCTCCTTAATCAAACTTCTGCCCACCCATCCACCTGATTTTTTTTTTTTTTTTTTTTTTTAATTTTTAATTAAACCTTAGGTTTTTTTTTTTTTTTTTTTTTTTTGTGTGTGTGTGTGTTAGACAGAGACCCTTTTTGATAAACAAGTGAATAAATAAATTTTTTAGGATAACCCATTTTTGTAGCAACATTAATTATGTGAGAGATATTTTTGTTTTTAAACCTATCTGAACAAAGATTATGTATACGAAAGAGGTGATTGAGAATAATATTTCTGTAGACAGAGATATGAAGACAAGAGGTAAATTGTGTAAATAAATTTACTTTGAAACTAAAATCTTGTCTTTTGTCATACATATCGGTATAAATTTTACTACCATCAAGTTTAAGTTTTAAATCTAAGAAACTAATACAGTTATTGTTGAGATGATTATAAGTTAAGGTAAGGTGAGAAGGATATTCAAATTTAAATAAATTAGGCGAAAAATTATTGACATAAAAAATTATAATGTCATCAATGTATCGGTAAAAATAGACATTTTCAATACATAATCCCTGTTCATAATGGTAAAGGTATAAGTCAGCTAACATACTCGAGCTACATCCTCCTTGTGGAATACCGACCTTTTGAATATAGATCTTATTACAGTGTAGAATGTAATTGTTATGAATAATAAAATTTAAAAGTGTCTTAAATGAAGTTGCCGAAAAGCATTTTGGTAAAGAGATTTGACTTTTAAATTTTTCAAAAAGGTTAAAGATGATACGATGAAGATCTGTTAAATTAATATTATTAAATAGGTCAGCAAAATCATAAGTCACGATATCAGTCACATTATTCATAGATAAGACATTGGCTTTAAGTTGATAACTATTTTTAAGGCAAAAGAAATTTTTTGATTTACTAATTAAGTCATAGATTTGTTTGAGAATATCAAGGAGAATTTTGTTAGCATTGTTGTTGTAAGTATTACACCCTACAGTGACAGTTCTGAATTTAATAGGATTTTTGTGAAATTTAGGGATAAGTACAATATAAGGATATTTAAAATTATTAAATGGAAGCTTTAGCAATTTATAAAAGCAGTGAATTTTGCGGTTATTGATTTTAAGATCATTATTGGTAGTATGAAAGTTAGTACTATTAGATATAGATGAACTGAGTAAAGAAAGATAATAATGTTTACAGATTATTGCATAATTATTAGGAGATTTATCGACATAAGTAATAACAAAGTTTTGTTGCAATTCTTTGATAGATTTAAAGAGATGTAATGTGTGAGATTTGATCTATGTTGAATTAATTCAGCTTTAAGTTTTGAAATTACTAAAAATTTCCATTGATTGAAATATTCAATAGGTTTATTATAAGAGATGGAGAGTTTATAAATAAACAAATCAATATCATAAGAAAACTGTTGTATAATCTTTGAAATATTAGTTTTTGAAGGGAGTCGATATTTAGTACCATATTCCATAAATTTCTTTAAATTTGAGTCATTAATAATATTAAGATCACCAGTGATAATATGTGCATGATCTCTGTCAACATATTTTACATTTGAGGGATGAGCACAACTACAAGTCACATGAGAAGATAAATTAGACTTAGAGACTGAATTATAGTTAAAAAGCAGGCGACCAAGTGTAATAGGATATTTAAAGGTACGAGAAATATGAATGTCTTTAATAGGAAACATGCATGATTTATCATTAAGAATAGATGAAATATTAATGCTATTAAATATTTGATTAGAATAATTTAGAATAAGCTGTGAATTTGATTGGATTTTGTGAGGTTTTTTAGAGATATTTAAATTGAAGAGTTTAAGTCTGTATAATATTAAATCATAGAAAATATCAGAAAAATGTTGATTATAGGATTGGTTTTTAAATACACTTAAATAAGTGGACAAATACTTTTTTTTGATAGCAAATATAAACTTTCTAATGTAAATCCAATCATAATGGTTAAGATAATTTGACTGTAAGGCAAGAATATTTTTGATAATGAGATTTTTTGATATTAAACCATTAGTAGATTTATTGGATTTGTTACCTCTTTTTGAACGAGAAGTTTTCTGGTTGACACTATGATTTAGTACAGAGTAAACAGGGGAGTAATCATGAAGGGGATTAATGTTAGTATAAACCTTAACAACCCTATTAAAATATTCATGATTCAAGCCATATGGATAAATTGTATTAAAATATTTCATGTAGTTAGATTCAAAGAAAAGGCGCTCACTTTTATTTTTTTTTGAATCCTAAGAATTTCAATAGTACATGAGCAGAAATTGTGTAAATTAAAATGTCTTAACTCAATAGTTGATTTACTGTTAAGGACAGGTGATGATAACTTTTTTGAGTCTGAGCGATGTTGATTAATTCTAATATGTAAAGGGGTGGAAGTTTCACCAATATACTGCATTTTACAGATACCACAACTTAATTTGTATATAACATTATAAACCTGACAGAAAGGAACCAATTTTGAATCATTATAAATTTGGGACTGTAAAGCATTAGGGCATGTTTTGCAACGAGAAGAATCACACTTTCTAAATTTAAGATTGGAAGGAGGAGAGTATAGGTAGCTTGATGTCGATCCAGGAATATCCCTATAAATATTCCTGTACCGGGCACAATACTGAGGGAAACCAAAGCATTTCTTGCCAGGCACTACTAATTTACTGAGAACATTCATAATAAAAGAGTGATTTTATATAAAATAAGTAAATCAATTTTAATTTGCAAGTATTATATATTAAAACTATCATTGAGAAAATAAATAAATAAAATTCTTGAATAAGTAGAGAGATAATAAAATTGAAAAATCATGAATAATAAAGCTTGAAACATAGACTTCAACCTATACATATCCACCAACATATTGAAAATCACAAATTTAATATTAAACATTCTTGATTAAAGTAGGCATACATAAATAAAAATTAATCATTTAATCTGGGATAATTACATAATAAACTATACAAAATATTTACAAAAGTTCCAATCCAAAGTAAAATTCAACCCGAAGCAATATGATTATAAACCAAACAATCAAAATTAAATGACTAAAATTGAATAAATTAACTATTGAAAAACTATAATGGAATATGTGAATAATAAATGCTCATGATGTCAAAATTTAACCACATGAAACTTAAGAAAATTATGCATAAGTTAACCATTGAAGAACTATAATGGAATAAGTGAATAATAAATGATCATTATGACAATTTTCAACCACATGAAACTTTAAAAAATTATGCATAAATACTTTTAAATTTAATAATAATTGTCAAAACTCATTTATGCACAAACAAAATACTTTTAAATTTAATAATAATTGTCAAAACTCATTTATGCACAAACAAACTACTAAAGGAATATCCCAATTTTGAACTTAGATAAAACAGTTCTACATCAAAGAGCCATTAAATGCATAGATCCACAAAAAGCCAAACATTGTATATGATTAACAATTGAAATAATACACATCAGAAAAAGCGCCATTGCAGCTGTAATCAAAGTGCATGTAAACTTTTAGAATATTGATGGTAAGCCAAATTGGCAAACAAACGTATATATATATAATAATATATACATTAATATATAAACAAGATTTTAAATAAATGATAAAACTGTTTATATTAAACAAAATACATTTAAATTTAATGCGCATAAGCAGCAGATAGAATTTAAATGCAAATATAAATAATAGATAACGTAATAAAATTTAATCTTAAAATTTAGCAATTAATAGAACTAAAACAATAACAGCACACTAAAATATAGAACTGAATTTAACATAGAGGAAAGAATGACACAAAAAGTTGCGATATAGATAAGGAACCAATGAGTTACCATATTAACTTAAAATACTTACGCCGACCTGAAGGATAATAAAAAGAACCATTAAACTTGTGAAAGAGAAAAAAGATAATAAACCACATAATCAATTGGATATAAATGCTTAAAAATAGAAATATACTTATCAAGGGGCGCATACTTCATAAAGCAGAGAAAGCTGCAATGATTTCGTAAAACGATATTGCTAATCATAGCAATTTATATCATCTCACGCCCCGATCAATGCAGCAAAAAAACCATAAAGAATGAGGAAAAAGTGAAAAATTAAATTAAAACAAAGGATAAATAAATATTAATTAAAATCTGAAAGGAAACCAGATTAATAACATGAAATAAGCAGAGCAACCACATGGAAAACAGTTAACACAAACTGGAAAAAAGGTGATGCCAAAACCTAAATTGAAGTTCAAATAATAGCTCGACAGATATCGATTAATCGAAAATACTTCAGAACAATTACATTAAAGATAAAATACACAGAGTAAATATTAAATGATAATGTTAAAATTAATACTAGTAGAGTTAAATTAAATCGTACCAAAAATATTAATAATTAAATCGTTTAAGATAAGGAATATATATATATTTTAAAAAAAATAAAATTGTTTTGAAATTCTGATATGGTATCCAAATTTCCCTTTGTGAGAACCCAAGACATTGTGAACAATTATAAATACTTAATATTGAACCTCATGAAAAGGTAAATAAATAAATAAATAAAACAAAATCAAATAATAATAGTAACAATCATGCAAGTATTCCTCATTTAGCTGAGTACTGGTTAATAGGTTCTACAATAATTTCGCATGTATAAAAACATACATTCAATAGGAAAACTTGCAAGAAATCCATAATTAAATTTTTAAAACTCGAAATACAGTCATTAAAAAAAAAGCCTCTCCTGATTTATTTTGGCACAAATCATCGTATGGATATGCGACTGGTGCCGATCGATTCGTAATAAGGGCTAGTTTATAACGATACATAAGTAGATATTGCTTACAAGGAACATCACGCAAGTGTCCGGCTGCGATTTTAATGAAATTTTAATTTCTGATAGAGGGCATGTACCAAATATTTTTTATCATAGAAATTTTTGCTATCGTCCATGTTTTCTATATTTATTGAATTTTTAAAATGTTAAAAGCCACACATCAACAGTAAGCTCCGCCTATGGGCGTGACTTAAAAATGATTTAGCAAAATGATTTTGCGCTTTCATGTTTAAGTTACAAATGAAAATTTATAGTACTGAAAATTATTTCAACTGAATTATTCATTTGAGTATTCACTTGCTGTGTAAATACAAATTTTTCGCATATTTTTGAGTAAAATTTGATAGCATATCAAATATGAAAGAAACGCCTAAATTTCACTGAAATCCGAGCCGGACACTTGGGTGATGTTTCTTGTTAGCAGGGGTCGTTTACATATTAAAACTGGCATCAATTTCATTTCTTTCAATGACAATCCCATTTTTTATAATTATATATACAGGGTGATCAATTTATTAGAGTACCCGTTGTTTTTTCTTATTACCCTTAAATATTACGGATGTGGCAACTATTATAACACTGAAGTATAATTGTTTGAACCTTATTTAAGTGTGGGAGACAATTTCCAACACTGTTGGACTGTTGCAACTTTATTTGTGAGGTAAAACAGAAATTGAGAGGCACATTGTTATTTAATCCTGTGATAATTTTATTTATGAAAAACAAAATTTAATTCAAATTTTTTACATTATCATTCCTACATTACATTTACATTATCATTATCATTTTTACATTATCACTTCATAGGTTTTTCCAAAGAAGTCCTGAATTAAAACAGATCATAAGTGAAGAAATTTCGTGAATAACACCATAATGCTGCGAAATGTGTCAAAAAACTTTTCGACGTGTTCATTTTTGCATTCAAAATGGTGGCGAACATTTTCAACATTTTTTGTAAGGAATGATAATGTAAAAAATTTAAATTAATTCATGTTTTTCAAAAATAAAATTATTACAGGATTAAATAACGCTATATACCTCCATTTCTGTTTTACCTCGCAGATAAAGTTGTAACAGTCCAACAGTGTTAAAAATTGTCTCCCACACTTAAATAAGGTTCAAACAATTCACGTAGATTCACGACATTTGAAAATATAAAACTCCACCAGTGGTCGCTTCTTTTGCAATTTGTGTGCTATTTGTTTCTACAAAATATACACAATATTCATATTTGTACAATCAGTATACTATGGATGCAAATACTTTGATTAGAGAGAGTAGGGTTATAATGCATATCCATTTGTAATATAAATGGAAATGGAAATTTTTTTTTGAAAAATTGTAACTTATGAGAAAAACGCCCACAGGCGGGCCTTACTGTCAAAAAGACAAAAACATGCGGTTGCGAAAGTGTTAAAAGGTTCAAACAATCATACTTCAGTGTTAGAATCCATCAGATCTGTCATATTTAAGGGTAATAAGAAAAAGCAACGGGTTCTCTTTTAAACTGATCACCCTGTATATATATATATATATATATATACATATATATATATAATTTGGAAAAAATTATTCCAGAAAATGGTATAGAGTTTATATATTTCTGTCAGATTTTCCAGAGTTATAAGCTGTCGTCAAAATCTGAGGATGCTACTGTTAAATGAATATGACCAGAGCCTCCTTAAGTAGATGCCTTCCAGGTGCGGCGAATCCCAATGTTAAATTAGGCAACATTTAAAAAACAAAACTAACGCTAGGTGACAGCACCTACGCAACAATTTTCTTCTGTTTCATAGATAAGTTATATTTTTCATCTAAAAATCTAGCTATTAATTTCAATTTAAAGTCCAAAATTGTATTTTTTTTTCTTTTAATTTGAAAAAATGATGTGAAAGTGCTTTATCGTAAATATTTTCAATAAAATATTCAAATATTTATATTTAAAAAGGTATAGGGTTTAATTTTCTTCGAAAGTGGACAAGACCTATTTTAGCTTTTCAACTAATTGAATTACAACGTATCAAATAAATAACACCTATTTTTTTTTTTTTTTTTTTTTTTTAATATATTATTAATTAAAAAACGAAATTTAAAATTAAATAAGCAAAATCATGGCATGTCTATCACGCGATTAAATTATTTTTTATATATTTATTCAATAAAAATTTCAAAATTTTTTTTAATTTAGATATCAGATGAAATATTCGTTTATATAAATTAAAATCTCTGAACTTTAAATGAGTTTCAGTTTAGAATGAATAATTTATAATGATAAATTATTAAAATCATGTCTTTTTTTTTTTTTTTTTTTTTTTTTTGTCCTGTCCTTTACGTTACATTTTTACCTTATTTTTCTTAAATCGAGAATTTTATATTATTTATAAGAAAAATAGACCAGCACATTAACGAGATAAGTTAACATTCAGTAATAAAAATTGGAGAAGAAAACAATCTGTTGTCTAGTCCGTCACAAAAAAATAAATAAATAAATAAATAAATAAATAACCATTAAGATTTAAATTTTTAAAATTAAGGATTTCTTGAGCATAAGTTTTCTTTCGCAGCAAGTTTTTTTTTTTTTTTTTTTTTTTTTTTTTTTCTTCAAGATTTTATTAGCTCCACCAGTTCCGAGAGGGTATGCTTTCGAAACTGATAGACATTTTCGAAATAAAGTTGTGTTATATTTACATGTTTTGAGGTCTCCTGAAACGAAAAATAATGTTTTTAGCGGTTGGTCTGTGCGCGTCGGTTTGTCTATCTCGGATATACTTGGAAAATGCTGAAAGTGTATTTCATTTTGTGTTAGGTGTTTTTCATATAAGACTAAATTTAAATGCACAATCTGATGTGCACATAGTTTATTGAAAACATACAGGGCTATCCAAAATTAAGCTAAACGTTCTTTTCTGTAGAATGTAATTGACGGAAGTGCTTTGCTACACTTTTTTTTATGTCGACGAATACTATTGAAGAAGGAAAATTAATTTTTCGAACCTATAATGTAAACAAAGTATTTTTTTGAAGTTCTATTTTCAACTCAGGTTTTTGAATAAAGTCACGTTTTGGGGTTCCCTGAATACAAAAAACATTTTTTTTTTTTTTTTTTAGTTTTTAGTGATTGATTTATATGCATATTTCATATCAGAATAACTTAAAAACAAACAAATGCAGGAAATTCACAATTGTATTTTGAAACACGTATTAGGTTTCAATTTGAAAAATTTGATAAAGATTGGCAAATTTAAGGACAAATTAATAACATCCTTGAAATATTTTTACTTTCATTACCCTACTACCATAGGTAATGAAAGTATTGTGTTCGGTCCAAAAATTCGATATCGAGTTTTCCCCTGATTTATATTTTTAAGGTCTCATGAGTCCAAAAAAAGTAGTTTTTGGCAATTAGCCAGTATGTGTGTGTGTGTGTGTGTGTGTGTGTGTGTGTGTGTGAGTGTATGGATGTGGAGAATTTCCTGACTATTATATCTCCGAAATTTGTGTGGTAAAAGGTTAATAAAGGTAATGTTATGAATCTTAAAACTTAATATTTTTAAAAAGAACAAAAGTAGAAATAAAAAATTTCTATTTTTTCTTTTCAAGATTCCCAACACTTTTGTTTCGATTTAACTGAAATAATCAAATTTTTATACGCATTTACACAAGTCTTTAAAAAACAGTGGTATTAAAAAAATATAAATCAATCTTGTTCCTATATTGGAGTATTTTATAGTTTTATTCATAAGTTACTAATGTAATTTATAAATAAAACTATAAAATACTCCAATATAGAGTTACTTCAAAGTAACTAAGAACAAGTTATTTTTCTGTATTCCTACATCAATAAATAAAAATTTCATTTCATTTTGTAATAAGCATAACTATTTTATTTGTTAAATCTAACTTACTAACAGAGGTGTCAACCCTTCGAATTTTTATATCATAATTTCTTTTAAATTTATCTTCGTCTTAATCACAGAATTTACGATAATAAATAAAAATAATGTTTTTCGTGAAAAATATTATTGATATTCAAAAATCCGGAGGGTTGGTAATTTTGCATTAATTATTTATGCAGTTTACATACCTTGTTTTGAAATATTTGCAAGCCATTTTTTACGCTGAATTGCATTGCTTAGTATTTCGTGGAAACTTATATTTTCACGGCGACTGTCCGATTTGCAAAATGGAACGACGCAATACACCATATTATTTAAAAAAAAAAAAAAAAAAAAAAAAAAAAAAACTCTTACATTTGTTAAATTAATAAAACATAAAGCATGAAGAACTCAATTGAAACTTGAAACTCAATTGAATCGCGGAAAATAAACAGAACTTTACGACACGGTATCAAGCGCCATCTACTGGCTATGTTCTTCTTGTACTGTTGCCAAGTTTTCGAGCGACTCGCTAGGCATCTACTTAAGGAGGCTCTGATATGACAGACTGTAATTCATATTGTTGCGTACTTTGAGTTCTTGAATTGTCTGTGAATGAAAGGCGAATCTCGCAGAGACTTAGAAGTTTATTTACAGAATTTTCCAGAAGATTACAGGTCGTAAACCAAGTATCAACTTTAGTTTCATCAGAAAACACAGGTTAAATAATAGCTAACAACATCAAATTCACAGCATAAAATGTACCATAGCATTAACACGCAGTAGTAGGCTGTATTTAAACAATAGCAAGAGACACAGTCAAGGAGTTATTAACATACTTACCAACATACTAATTAATATTCCGTAATATTGTTAGCCCCGCCTTCTTTCTCACCCCAGTATCTTTTTAGAGTATTTTTCTTCTTATTTAATCTTTTTTTTTTTTTTTTTTTTTTTTAATAAATCAACGATTTAATAGGTAGAGAAATATTTTAAACGAATACTGGTATGAGTTCTGCACCATTTTTCCAGCTCTGTTTACAGCCTCCTAAAAACACAGAATTTTCTAATAATAGTATAAATACCCTTATTCTAACGAGATTTCGAATTTTCATGCGTAGACATACAGTTTTCTAATCTCGCCGACAGCAGTGGCCCCTGTTATTCCTCGGGAAAATTTGTTTCCATAATTAGGGGAGACCCGTGTACCTAGGGCCGCTTTTTTTCAATGCCCAAAAACAGAGCCCTTGACCTGTTTAAAATTATCAAACTGATATCTACATATCTTTAGGACTAATTACTTCCAGTTGGGATTAATATAAATACCTAAAATAATAATTCCGACAAATAGAAGGTTTTTTAAAAAACTTCACTCGTGGACCTAGGTACAACATCCTCATTGTACCTGGGGCCAGATTTAGATTTCACTTTGTAATGAAAGAAAAATAAGCATATACACATGTATTTTTTAACAGAAACAATATTAAGTAATATATTTATTTATCATATAATAATTATCATGTTGTTGCCTTAGTTTGAAACACGAAAATTTTCATTTTTTTTTTTTTTTTTTTTCCTTTGGGATATTCTAACAGAATGTATTTTTTTTTTTTCTGGAGTGTCTCTTTGAATTTTTAGATCTCTCTGCTTTTCGGTCACATCTTTTCTTTGATCTGGGAGGTTTTGCTTAGTTGAAGGTTTCGAAATTTCACCAGGACACGAAACAGAGGCATCCAGTTCTATCATTGTTGGTTCACTTTCTTCCTGGATTTTTTTTTTTTTTTTTTTTTTTTTTTTTTTTTAATGGAGAGATTTTGAGCGTGTTCAGTAGAGCGCCCGAGATGGATCAATTCGACCGGGCGATGACGTCACTGATCCTGGACCGGTCTTGGATCGGGCCAGGAATCTACTGAACGCTTTGGAACAATTTTGACGTGATAGGAGCAGCGCCATCTATCTAATTTGACCTGTATTATTGTATTTCTGTTGTTTATTTTGTCTGGACTTTTAATACGTAATTCCATAAAATGCTAAACTATATTACGTTTTTTCTTAAAAAAAAAAAAAAAGAAAAAAGAAAAAGAAAAAGAAAGATCTTTTATGTAATAACAGTTTTATTTCTTTCTTATTAATGTAGAATTCTGTACTCTGCTAACAAAAAATAAGAAGCTATTAATTGATTGTACTGACAAATTACTAATATACATTACTTTGGTTATGATTTTTCTAAATTCACGTATAAATTTTAATCATGAAAATGTTAAGAATGTTACGTTACATTTATTTTTAAAGGAGCAGAGTAGATTTATCTTAAATGAGCACTTAAAACACCTTTCTTTCTCTTCGAATTTTATTATGAACAGAAATGTACAACAAAAACGTTTTTGAAAAAAAAAAAAATAAATAAATAAATTATATAAAATATGAAATATGCTGTTCTGTTAATATAATGGATTTATATAAAAAATAATCTTATTTTCTTCTTCGATTTATGAATCAATATAAAGAGCTTTTTCTCTTATTACCGACTGAATATTAAAATAAACTAGCAATGTAAACAACACTGCATAATTTTATAGCTACTTTTTTTACAGTCTGTTTTGTTTATTAAATTTAATAATTGACATCTTAAACTTATTTTTACCTAAATTAAAAATACGTGGAAGGATTTTAATTTATTTACTTATAGTTAACTTATTGTTTTAAGGGTAAAAAATACAATCGTTTACAAACTTTTCTATTTGTAAACAAAAAACAATAGCATGAATGAAAAGCTTTGTCTGAAAAAAAAAAAGAAAAAGAAATATAATTTTTCCCAGCTTATTTTTATATATTAAATTAACAAAATATGATAGCGTCCGAATTAAAAAAATATATATTTTTTTGTTTCAATTAAAATTGTGTAAATTTTTGTTTTAATTTTATGTTTGAATGTTACGTTCATCAATAAAAAAAATTACGTATCGAAAATCGTTATTACGTAAAAAATCTTTTTTACACAATAAATAAATAAACATAATATAGTTTAGCATTTTATGGAATTACCTTATTTTCTACAGCACAAACAATGCATATAAATAGGTACATCTGTATTAATCCTCAGCTAATCAAACAAATAAACAATCATTGTCAAAAACAGATGTTGATTGTTCAGGTTTTCGCTGCGTAATGTCAATCAGATTTTCAACCTATTGCGCATTTGATCCATCACGTGACCCAATGGATCAAGAAATTTTTCTGGGCTTTCTGATCCACGACCGGTCGAGATCGGTCCATTCCACTGAACGATGTAACTCTGGATCGGTCGACACCACTGAACGCTTTGGCTCGGAATCTTTCGACCGGTCGTGGATCGGGCGCTCTACTGAACACGCCCTTTGTCTTTCAGTCACATTTGAACTTAAATATTCATCCTCAGTGAATGTGTTTTGATTCATTGGCCATATTTTCAGTAACGTCATATATAGTGATTGGTTTACCAGGATTTGCCAGCATCCAATTACTATAGACTGTACTGTGTTTCTTAACACTTTCGCGACCGCTGACGTAGATTCACGTCATTTGAAAATATAAAACTCCACCAGTGGGCGCTTCTTTTGCAATTTGTATGTTATTTGTTTCTAAAAAATATACACAATATTCATATTTGCACAGTCAGTATACTATGGATGCAAATACTTTGATTAGAGAGAGTAGGATTATAATGCATATCCATTTGTAATATAAATGTGAATGGAAATTTTGTTTTGAAAAATTGTAGCTTATGAGAAAAACGCCCACAGGCGGACTTTACTGTCAAAAAGACAAAAACATGCGGTTGCGAAAGTGTTAAAAGGTCCAAACACACTGGCCCTAGGTAAGAGGCAGCTATGTGGCCCTAGGAACAAGTTTTGGTAACTTCATTCAAAATGCTGTCCACTAAAAAATCCACAGGCAGGGAGGACTAATTAAATATCTCATTTATTGCTCAATTTAAAAAGCAAAATTATACACTAGAAAAGAAAGAAAATATTTGACTTGCCTTTGTAAAACAGCAAAAGAGATGAGCTGCAAAATTTTACTTCAAACCATGTAAATTCGTTTTCTACGTGTAACTTGTCAAAACTTTCTCCTAAAAAATTCCAAAGTAGTTGTAAAAGTAGTAATTGGTGTTGTTACTTGCCCAATTGAGTATGAAACTTAAAATTAAATATTATTCAAATAAAGTGGGGTGGCTCTAGGTACATGGTGGCCCTAGGTACACGGGTCTCCTCTACTCGTTATCTAATGAACTGTTTTTACTTCCATTTTGACATTCAGAAAATTTCTAATCGTTAAATTAGTACGTATTTTCCAAAAATTATTATTTTTTTAATTTTTGGAATTTTATTTCGCGGTTAAAAAAATGAGAAGAATGCACTTAGTGAAAATTCACAACTGAAACACAACTTTTTGAACTCGAAATAAAAAATATAAAAAACTCAAAAAAAAATAAAAAATAAAATAAAAAAATAAATTTTTCGAAAATAAGTACTAATTTTATGTTTATGAATTTTTTTTTAATATGATAATGAACTTAAAAAAAAAAAAAATACATTATGTAATGAGTAATTGTGCAAACAAATTTTCCCATAGAATTGCATGGGCCACGGCTGTCGGAAAGATTAGGTATTGTCCCCTCTTAAATGAAATAAAAAACAAAATAGATTTTTTTTTCAAGAAAGAAAAAAAGAAAAGAAAAGAAATAATTAAAACTAAGAAAATTAAGAAACAGTCTATCATCTTTAAAAAAAAATTGAAAGAGGGGGAGGGGGGGATCGCACAGATGCTTGTATTTAATTCTATTTTTTAAAAAATCAGTTTTTAATAATAACAAAAATAAAAATAATGATGTTTAATTTATCAATATAACTCCACTAATTATTTATATAAAAATTTTATCCTTTTATAATTTATTAGCATAAAATTTAGTATACCGCATGCACATCTGACGAAAAATATCGCAGTTGCATTTCCTTTCTATTTAATTATTTAAATTCAGAATAATTTAGTTAGTGTGGTCCCAAATTATTAATTACAAGTTTTCATTTTAAATGATAATCTAGAAAGTTATTTGTAATAAATCATCAACATAATGCTCTCTCTCTCTCTTTTTTTATTTTATTTTATTTATTTATTTTTTATTCTATTGTTTTAAATTATCATGTATAAGTTTGAAAAATTCATTGAAAAATCATACTATTAAAAAAAATCTGGTGTGAAATAACCACACGACTTCCATTACCCACTATTACAATTACCCACATATTATATGCATTGTTTTGGAGATATTATATGCATTTTTTGTAATTTTCCAGTAAGAAAAACTTCATACACGTCTAAAGACATATAAAACAGAGTTTACACAGCGAGTTAAAAAATAAGGGGGAAATTATGATAGTTATTTTTTTAATCTCCAATTTATGAGATCTAAAACTGAACTATCTAATCAGAATGACAGTTAATTTTCCCGTAATAACGTTATAATACATGAGAAAGGGTATCTAAAATGGATTTATGTAACCATTTTCAAGAAAATCGTTAGGGCCGTTTTTGAGATACCATCTTTTACCAAAACTTGGCATACTCAATTATTGAACGGAAAACAATAATTACATGCAAAAGGATATTTAAAAAGGAATTAATATGGCGAGTTTGAAAAAAATCCGTACAGCCGTTTTTAATGGAACGCACTTGCGAGACCTGAAATAGAACTATTTATACAGGACGCCTATCAATTTTTCTGAACTTATCAACTATATCATTCGAAAAGGACATCTAATAGAGTGTTTATATAGCAAATTTGAAGAAAATCGTTAGAGCCGTTTTTGAGATACGGACTTACGGTCCTACTTCCGGTTTCCGTTGAATCCTTCTGATTTTCCAATTTTCACCAAAATTCGAATCTTCATCTGTACACCAGACTTATGTCAATTCTGAAGTTTCGTCGTTCAATCTCTATTAGTTTCGGAGATATGATATCCAGAAGATTCCATACATACATACATACATATACACATACACACACACACACTGACCAATTGCCAAAAACCACTTTTTTGGACTCAGGGAACCTTAATACGTGTAAATCATGTGAAATTTCGACATCAAATTTTTGGACCGAATACAATATTTCCATTACCGATGGTAGTAGGTTAATGAAAATAATAATAATAATAGAAGAAAAAAAAAAAAAAAAAGTTATCCAGAAGTCGCAATATTCTCTCCAGAAATTGTAGGGTTAGCATATCTTGAAAGAGACAGTTATTTTGCCTTTATTTATATCTTCCAAGGGCCCACTCTGCATTTGCCTCCAAACGAAAAAAATGCTAATGTGGTAACCATCGAGCAACACTGATAGAGCATTGAGTCGCCAAATCTGTTAGCCCTCTGACGCTGCCCTCCTAGTACAATTGCTGACAAATAGACGATTACGAGAAGATGGGATAGAAAAATTGTGTGGACGCGTGGACGTTGTTATTTTGCATATATATTTTTGAACAGTTTCAATAAATAGAAGGAAAAAATAAATATTATACTGTTTCTTTGAGAAAAAAATGTAAGTGGGCCATGCCCGGTAGGCACTTTTTAATGACAGACTGCCCTGTTTGCAGGTAAATACAATTTGAAATAACTTTATAAAATATCATACAAGAGCGAAAATAACTCAAATCTGAATTGTGCTGAATAACTTCTGGAGAAAAATCCTAGCATAAATAAGTTTTTTAATCTATCACAGAACTTGAAAAATGACAGAGGACGGGAAGCCCAAAATATTACTCAGTTTTCCCCATAACTTCAGACTTCAGAGGTTAATCGAAATCGAGGTTAACTTCAGAGGTCCTGCAAAAAGAAGAGAAAAATAAAAATGTAAAGTTAGAGGTTATTAAAATAAACAATGAATCGGGGGAATAAAAAAAAGAAGAAAAGAAAAGAAAAGAGAGAATAAACCGAAATTTAAAATTTACCTTGGAAACACGATAAGTTAGAAGCTGCCATCTGTTGACAGTCACCTGTAATAACAGCTTATTGAAGAACTTAAAAACTTAGAATTTTAAAGCTGCCATGGGAATGCTTAGAATCTTAAAATTTTAAGAACTGCCATCTGTTGACAGTTGCGTAAAAGAATAGTTCATAGGCGCCGACTTAACGGGGGCAGCGGGGGCGGTCGCCCCCGCTGTAATTTTTCACGGGGGCGAAAGTATCTTTTCGCCCCCGTGCTTCCAATGGGATTTTCAAACACGAAAAAAAAATTTTTATCACAAATTTGAATTTTAATGAACATTTTCACATTGCAAATTTATTGTTTTCTTCTCTCCTCCTTTCTTTACTGACGGATTAGCAAAAAACAGGATATACTTTATACAATTCTCTTTTTGCGCGACAGAAACTGATCGAGATTGAGAGAACAACTTTTAAAAGTCAGTCCCTGCCCCTCTATAGTCAAAAGGTAGGTTGACGCAGAAAGACTAATTTTCATGTTAATGTCCATGTCCATTTGAAGTCCGACAGTCCCAGTTCTCAAGAAAGTGTTCATATTGACAAGTATTAAATGCAAAAGCTTTTGTTCTGAACATTTGCTATTCATAACACAAAAATTATAATGCTGTTAAAAACACAGAATTTTATGTTTCTATTTATTTTAAATTTATCGGTATTTGTGTATGTATCTTTTTTTTTTTTTTTTTTTTTTTTTTTTGTAAATCTTTGAATTTATTGATGTTGATTATTAACAATCTTGCACGAGACAGGGGAAGAGGAAGGTTAATTGTTAAAATTAAGGTCGATTGACTACACTATATTCCTAGAGCTATAGGTGGAATGCCTTCCATGGAATTATTTTTAAATGGTCTTAGCCCGTATTTCAGCGAGTGTTTGGAGAAAACCATGAAAAACTCCGAACGACTTGATCGACGAAAGCAACCTGGGATCCAACATCGAACCCAGCAATTCCCGTCTACCAACTTTGAGTGCAGAAGTACTTGGCTGCCGGTGGGGCCAGGAAAGAGGAAGAATTGTTAAAAATGATAATTGGTTAAAAAGTGTTGTCTTAGAAAACCGCATCTCATAATTAACATTTAGTGGACAAGTAAATACGGCAAATTTTTACAAAACGTCTTAGGTAATCAATTTATGAATTTAATAAATATCCCTAACAGCACATCTCATCCACAAGGCATCATCAGGATATCCTATGGATGAAAGTACGTCTAAGTGATATTCTCAAGATGTACTAGGGATAAGTGTGCTGTTAGGGAAATGCGTGAATTGAAATATGTCATAAAAATTTATAATATCTAAGTTGATTTTAATTTTCTAAATATGTTGTTCACATATTAAGTTGTTCACAAATAATTATACATGTAAACAATTTGAATTTCAGATTCTCTGTTGTTCTTGCATATTTTCGATATAAATAACAGCAACGTCCGTTTAAAAAAAAAAAAAAAAACATTAATAAGAAATGGATGTGGAATTCTTTTCTTATTCATTATAAATTCGATAAATGAAATAAGAGAACACGGTACAACTTAAATAATTCATTTCTGGAAAAAAATAAATCTGAAAAAATTCTTTGAAAATTACCTTGAAGAAAGGGAATAACAAACAACATAACATTTAATTTAAGAGTAAAGTTTGAAATAGAAGACGTAATATATATAAGTAATTTTTTTTATCTTTAAAATTTTTTCTACACATACACATAAAAAGAAAGTATTCGATTTGTGGAAATTTTCGCCTTTTAGTTTTTGATGTATTTACTCGTTTTGGGATTTTCTAAATCTGAACCCGATTTTACCATTTTTCAAAAATGTCTGTGTGTTTCTCTTGAGTGTATGTATAAAAAAATTTGTAATTGGTCAGTGTATCTCTCGAACTAATGGACGAAATTTAACCAAATTTAATATTTATTTAGATCTTGACTTAAACTAGTGTTTTTAACTGAATTAAATTGAACTGAATTTAAACCTAATTCGGGAATCAATGATTTGGGAATTAATTGCTCAACAATTGATTACCTCATTTCTTTCTTTTTTTAGGACTGAGGGCCTATTAGTCTCAATCTGCGTTGTCGATTTCGATAATTGTACATTTGTCGAAATCTAAAATTTATCGAAAATATAATTGAATAATTTGAAAGCGATGTTATAATTTGAAAAAAGGAAAAAAAAAAAAAAAAAAAAAAAATCTAATAGTCCTTCGTCCTAAACTAAATTCTGCTTTTGCCAGAATTTCATCAAAATCTTTATTATTATTATTATTATTATTGAAAGAAAAAGAAAAGAAAATTAATAATAATCAGTATCGTTACAAGCGATATCGAAAAAGTTTTTTTTTAATAATTTTGAATTAGGAAATAAAAAGTGCCCGTGAAATAATATGAAATAAAAATAAGTAAAAAAATGAATTTAATGATTTAATGTTTTTGTTTTTCGGAGGTTGCTCATGCATATAAAAAATGCGTATTAAAACGAGTCAAAGAAGGAAGCCAAATAAGTATTGAGTTATATTACGATAAATACGATACGATATATTAGACCTATCGTTCAGGGTTAGTAGGCATTTTCGTTGAAAGAAATAGTTTGTTCGTTCGGTGCAACTTGCACATTAGTCCCTTGAGGTACAACTTTTTTTTTTTTTTTTTTATCGAATTATAACATTGTTTTCAATTTTTTTTTTTTTTTTATGGCAGTATAAGAAAAATTTTCGAATAAATTAATTTAATAAAATTACTTTTTTAACTTTTCAATATAAAATTACATATATAATAGTAATAATTAACCAAAGAAAACATTTTTCTTTATGTGGGGGTATCGTCCCCGACATCCCTCGGGAGCATGAATTTTTAACATAGATACCTTTTTAAAGAACATTTCAATACATTTAAAACAATTGCTTAACCGTATATTGGTGATAATTAAAAAAAATATATTGGTTTAGGTTTTTAGATATCAGCACAAAACTGATTTCTTTTTTTATTTTGTGTTATACTTCTTTGAGATGAAACTCGTCTGCATTCATCATGGAAAATAAATTTAATAAATAACTTTTACTGTGTGAATTGGTATAGAAAATTTTGAGATGGCTACAATATTCTAGCAATTCTTTTTTCTTTTTAACTACAGATAAAGTAAAAGAATGGTAGTGAAATAAAGTTGTTTTAATGACAGATTTTATTGGGCCTCATATTCATTGAGAATTATAATTATTATTATTTTTAATGAACTTAGAAACAAAATTACAATTTAAAAACAAATTACAAAGATGCCTATAATACGAAATTTTATAAAGTCGATAAAAATTTTAACGGGATTTAATTTTATGATTAAAAATTTTTAAATTTTATACTGTCATGAAACAAGAAAATGTCTAGTGATTATATCTTTTTCCCGCTTTCCGTTTACTCCACCCTCCTTTTGCTTGTTTCAGGATATTTTTAAGATGTATTTTCAATAGGGAAATGCAATATGTACCTTCTGTCTCATTCCTCTTAAAAGTGCATGCATTGACCTTTTAGGAATGCACCTGTTAAAAATTTGAAAAGCAACGCTAACCTTCACATTTTATAAAGGGTGTATCTCTTCACAGACAGGATGAGTTGAGAATTTAAGCCTTTTTCAATTTTCAACCCTTGATCTCGCCGCAAAATAGAGCCGGCGACACCTTTTAAAAATGAGTCTGCTACAGTTTGTTCAAGTTAAACGTATAACAAAAGTAAACAATAACATATGTGATTTAATTCCCTGAAAAATATCTCCGATCGGCGACAGTTATGTCGCCAACTTTTGTTACGGTTTTGACAACTTTTGTTAAGGTTTTTGTACGTCTCCTTTTGTTAACTTTATGACTTTCTGTAACTATGGGTATATCATTTATCATGTATTTTTTAAGTACAAGTCCTTACTGTAAAGTGTAAACCATAAAACACACAAAGAAGGGGTGGGATCTAGGATAGTTTTCAATTTTCATATCTTTAACATAGGCTGGTGGGACTATAAGCTCTTTGCTCTGGATTAACTAAAGTGTTGAACACAACACATCAAAGACCTTCGAAATCGAAATAAATTCTATAGATAAAAGAAAAGGACTACAATAGAATCGTCTGTATGTCTACCTCCCCCCCACCCACCCCCACCACCACACACACATCCCAACGAAGTTTACTTGGATGGAAAGAATGAAAAGAAGAATTCAGTTGAGAAATTTTTAGACCTGAGCCTCCGTGTTTTATTTATTTATTTTTTAGCTTTTAGCTTATCCAAATTATTCGGTTATATCTAATGGAGACAAATTCGGGCAACGGTTCTTTTGAAATTATCTTCATTGTAAGTCTCAATCACTGAATCTTCATCCTACTTCTAAAACAAAAAGACTAACTGAAATTTAACTCTTCTTTCTAAGCAGTGGAAACTATTTTAAAATTTTATCTAATGAATTCAAAAATTTTTATATTCTTCGATTTATTTATTTACTACTGAACCAAAAGATAGAGTTGCGAGTGTGTTCCTACTGCATCGACAGTTAAAAGTGTATTCTAGGATCTTTAAAAGAAAAACCGGAGACTTGTAATAAAGTTGAAAAACAAGGTAAGCTTTTTCAATGGTTTTTTTTTTTTTTTTTTTTTTTTTTTTTTTTTTTTTTGAGGAATTCTAGACGCAAACGTAGGGGTTTGTGCATCCTTTAAATTTTTGAAAAATTCATTAACGCTTTTAAAGTTGTCAGAATTACAAAATGAATTTAGAAAAAAAAGTAGTGCATTATTATCAGCAGGTTAATTATTAAGGAAGTTCATAAATGATATTTTGAATTACTTATACACTTATTAATTATTAGTCATTATTATTGTTATTATTTTCAGGGGAAAAAAAATCAAGTATTTTGAAAATTTGGTTAAAGTATTTTGAAGCATTTTGAGAATCAAAATTATAGAGTTAATGAATATAAACTGATTTATTTTCCCCTCACAAAATTTGAATTTTGTGGCTATAAATTTATTTTGAAAATATTTTAATAAATGAAAATTGTTGAGTTATCAATGTGAAATAAAATAAAGAAAATTCTGTTCCCAAAATTTAAAATTTTGCTGCTGTAGTAAGAAATTTATTTTAGAGAAAACACAATAAGTTTGTCACATGTTTTATATTTATTTCCTTATGTTACATTTTTTTTAAAGGATGAGTTTTGTGGAAAACTCAAAATACTGGAAAATTTTTAATTCAATTTAAATTTCAAAATCTGACATTTTTACATTTTTTTAAAGTTATTTTTAAGAACGGTAAATTGATAAATAAATTCAGTTTATTTGTTATTAATTTCCTGTACAGGAAATGTGTATTAAAATAAAAAATAAAAACAAAAATATAGAATAACTCATATGAGTTTTTTCTTTTTGAAATCTTATAAATCGTAAATTTTAAACTTCATTCTTCATTAGAACTTCATAACAAAAATAGAAAAATAAACTAAAAAAAATAATACATGATCTTCAAAATTGGACATGTCGCAAACTTGCAGATATGAAAAAATAGATCTATGATAGTAATAAATGAGTCAGTGGTAAAATAATGAGTGGATATAATATGTGCACAAGAAAATTTATTTGTCATTATTTTAAAATAATTTTTCATTATTCTAAATTATAAGTTTTATAATTTTTAAAAAGACACCAAAGAGAAAATTTTAGAAATAGCATTAAATTAGTATAATTAAAGAAAGCATTGTACCTGTACGCTAACACCATGAATTACAAAAACAAGCAACTGTTGTTTCGAATCGAAATAATTAGATTTGACCCTTAATCAGGCTTCATTATGCAATAAACACAAGTTCTTTCGGGATATTTTTTTTCCCCTCTGAATGGGCTGAACGCGATGTTCTAAAGGTAATGCTTTTCTGCTTTCATCCTGCCCTGTTTCTATATCTTTTCGCCTAATGAAAAGTTGTGCTTAGTTGCTTCGATTCGAAACGATTACAACGACTTATTGAAATTTTATTGTGATCGCAAAGATTTTATTCATTACCTTTCTGAACAGCATTTCGGTGCATTTTTCTACACTAATTTACGATTGTTTCTAGACATTTCAAAAATAAAAAATCAGTGAAAATATTAATTTTTCATTTTTTCGCTAAAAATTTACTTTGGCATCTCTAATATGATTGAGGAAAAATTTCAATTGAATTTTAAAATTTAAAATTAAAAAATTTATTTGATCTTTATAAAGATAGTAAAAACGCTTTTAAAATTTTCAGTTGCGTTTTCTCAGTTTGCAATTTTCTGTATTCATGATCTTCAAAATGGTATAACTTCTACAGATATTTAAGAACAAATCTAATGCATATATTTGAATGATTAATAGGGTTAGGGATGAATTTTTTGTAACATTTTCACAAGAATATATATATATATATATATATATATTTTTTTTTTTTTTTTTTTTTTTTTTTTTCAAATTTTTGCGTAGACATTTATTTTTAATTTTTTGTCTCAAAACTAATTAGTAAACTTCAAAATTCAGCCCTACAGTTATAACACATATTCTTATGGCTACAACAAAAAATTTGGTGAAAAAATACAGAAAACTGTAGAAAAAGAATGTAAAAAATTTTAAGTATATATATATATATATATATTAAATTATTTAATTCCTTTTCAATACTCAGCAAATGAGAGTATATATATATATATGCGATTCTCTTTATTTTTTATTTTATTTTTTTTTTTCCCTGTAAAAATCACTTTGCTTGTTAATAAAATTTCATAATACACATATGAATATGAGATAAATATAAGTTTATAAGGGGAAAAAAAATTAAAAAGTGGTGGGTTCCCTTAAACGTATGGGGCTAAAGTGTAATTATATTAACTTAGTTTACTTTAAATTATGATATTCCTTGAAAGTATTAAAGCAATTGTAAAAGAATGAAATTTAATTAATTACTATATAATTAGCAGCATCAGTATCGTTATTAATTTCTAGTAATTGGATTTTTTAATTTATTCCGGTACTTTACCCCCCCCCCCCTCCTACACTATCTTCAGCCGCCTGTAAGCAATAAATCTCGCCCCCGTAGTGAAAAACAAAAGTCGGCGCCTATGGAATAGTTTAGATACAAAATATTTTAGGAAATAAAAAAAATAGGTTTCAGTGAGATTATTAAGTTTATTAATCAAAGCCAGTTTCAGAGGCAAGCGATTTAAATTCGTCAATAATAATGTATACATATATATGTATTTATAGAGTCAATTTTGTTATGTATCTGCTGTGCAATGCGTTTGGTGGATTTTAGGATTTTGCATTCCAGATCCATGAAAAGTTTCCAATTGTAACATACAGTTGGGAATGTTAGTGCTTTTGGCCCCTAGCCCCTACCCTTAAATCCGCCACTGTTTCCTGCGGATCTTTGAATGTTTTGTTTTAAAGATATCTTGCATATCACTCGTGTAATCGCTATGGTTTTCGCTGTTTACTATTTCAATAGTGGAGGAGTCATTATTTTTTGTAGTTTCAGTAAGAATTAAATTTTCAATAGGTTTCTCTCTCTCTCTCTCTCTCTCTCTCTCTCTCTCTCTTTTTTTTTTTTTTTTTTACGTAATTAAAGTTATTAAAAATTTCGACATTTCAATTCCTGCAGGGCCATATTATGGCAAGGTCACATGGATCAATCGTCCAGGAACTTTAAATTTAGAGGGGGGGGGGGGGGGGTCTGACCTTCAAAAGCTGCAGTGTAATAGTAGAACTTTTCACATGATAATATGTCTAATAAAAACAAATTCTCTTTATCTTATGTTACATTACATTAAGGAGGTTAAATATTTGTTAAATTCTGTCACTAATTTCCTAAACAAAGGTAACATTTATAAAGACTAATGAATTGTGTTGTAATTTTTCGATTGTCTTGAGCATAAATTAATGATTTTGTAATAAGTTTCGAAAAAACTGAGGAAATAGAAAGTATAACTGCAGGGGAAGTTTTAAAAATGCGCTACACAATATAAATTGCTTCAAATGAATGAAAAAAATTAGATGTCTGTTTTATATGTATAATATCATGCGAGCTCTTGGCCTGTCTTGGCGAGCTCTTTATAGCGCATCAGGAGGCGTGGAGGCCTCCAAATAGCATCAGCGCCTCGATTCTTCAAAAAGCATAGTCGGGCGATGTTTGTTTTAGGTTTTATTGCATAATGATTTGTTTTAATATTATTAGTTGAAGTTGTATTTTGAATTTTGCTTGGGTTTGAGTTTGTACGGATTGTTCGGGAAACCTCTGAAAAACACCGGTTGATTTTGGCAGCAAATGGCACAGATAGGAATGATAACTCCTTTAAATGGACAGTCTTTGGTAAGTTATAAAAAAGCATCACAGAACTGGTGTTTAAAAAATAATGTTAAAAACTTTGAGTAAAAACCATAAAATGCAAAAATTCGCAACAATTGTTTCGAGTCGAAATAAAACACGACCCTTCATCCCGCAAACAAAGTAGGCACGAGTGCTGCAAATAAAGCGGCAACGCACCTCACGAAGGGTTGTGTTTTCTTTCGAGCCGAAACAATTGTTGGGAATTCTTGCATTTTATGGTACTTATTCAAAGTTTTGTACTTATCAGTGTTCGATTCATTATAATCTCTTCAGATTATTATTAATATTACAAATAATACATTATAAACACGTTGTTTATTAAAACCACATTGCTGCTAGCTGTTAGCTAACTGACAACCAGTGTTGCCAAATACATATAACAATTTAACTAACAATCAGTGTTGCCACATACATATAACATCTCCCCTCTTTAAAAGAGAAGTACAAATACAAATCAATGGACACATAGTTATTATATTTTGAAGAATCAGTCTAAAACATAATTATCATATTTTGAAGGGCGATATACATTACGACCACTTCTTGTTTTATATACATTACCTCTATTAATACTATAATTCCCATTGTCTTGCTGGTGAGTACCATTTTGTGTTATTGTGTGTTCAAGATTAGTGTTTTCATCATTGTCATTACAAAGATCATAGTAGTCTGATAACACTAACTCTTTCTGATTTTTTGTTTTCCTTATGTGGCACTTGTTACGTCTTAGCATTGTATTTCTTTTAGTTTTAACCCAATATGACCTTGGTGTTGAATGTTTCTTAACAATTACAGCAGGCTCCCATTTATTTTCTACCCACAACATTACCTTTTACCCTGGAACAAATTCAGGTCTTTCCCGAGCATGTCTGTCATAGTAAAATTTTGCCTGTTTCTGCTTATTTATTACTTTCTCCTTAAAATGATCTCTAACAATTGGTTTCAATTCTGTTTGTGTAATTGGTAAACGTGTTCTTAGGTTTCTGCTTAACAACATTTGACTTGGGGATAAATTTATGCCTGGAATTGGAGTGTTTCTGTATTCCAGTAAAGCCTCATTCAATTTCTCAATTCCTGCTTTTCTAAATATACTTTTAGCCACAGCTACCAATTTTTCCGCAAACCCATTTGATTTAGGGTATCGAGGACTACTCGTTACTATTTCAAACCCCCAATCCCTAGCGAATTCTTTCATTTTCCAACCATTAAATGGTACATTGTCAGAAATTACAGTTTTAGGAATTCCATGAGGCAAATATTGGTTTTAATTTATTTATGACTTCGACTGCACTTTTATTTCTTAGAAGTTTTATGTCAATCCATTTAGTTAAATAACAGCCTATTACTAAATAACTTTTCCCACCATATTCACAAATGTCAGTGCCAACTTTCTCATATGGCAAATCGGGAATTGTGTGAGGCACAAGAGGTTCTCTTACTGTTTGTGGCCTGAATCTATCACATATCATACATTTGGAAATCAAATTTGCAATATCATTGTCAATTCCTGGCCAAAACATTACCTGCCGAGCCCTCGCTTTTGATTTTTGAATCCCACAATGTGCTTCATGCAGTAACATTAACATAGATTTCCTTAGGGCTACTGGTACTACAACTCTATTATTTAAAAACACTAAATTTTTTTCAACACTTAATTCATTTCTTAATTTAAAATATGATCTAGCTTTTTTAGGAATTTTATCAATACTACTAGGCCACCCATTTTGCCAATATTCTTTTACTAATTTTAGCCCCTCATCTTTTAGTGTAGCTATCTGAAATTCTTTCTTCTTAGTTTCAGACATCTGCAATTGTTTTGTTAATGTATGAACAACCTCAGTAATATCCAAATTTTCATTATTTGTGTGTGCATCAATGTATGAGCGAGATAACAAATCTGCTATATACATAAATTTTCAGGGTAAATATTTAAGTTTTAAGTGATATTTTAAAAGTTTAATCTTTATCTTTTGTAATCTATTTGATAACATGTTAGCAATATTTTTATTCATAATTGAAACCAATGGTTTATGATCTGTAAGAACTTCTACCTCTCTACCATAAATATAATAATGAAATTTATTAACAGCAAACAAAATACTAAGAAATTCTTTCTCAATTTGTGCATAATTTTTCTCTGCATTAGTTAAACTTCGAGATGAATATGCAACTGGTTGCCCATTCTGTAATAAGCAACACCCTAGCCCGTCTTTAGAGCTATCTGCTTGTATAGTGATAGGTTTATTACTATCAAATATTCCCAAAACCGGTGCTTTAGAAATTAAATCCTTCAATTCCTTGAAAGCGTTTGAATGTAATTGAAGCCACTGCCACTCTACATTGTTTTTTAAAAGTTCCCTTAGCATAGCAGTTTTCTCTGAAAATCTTGGCACAAATCTCCTTAAATAATTAAACATTCCCAACACACGTTGCAATTCAAGTTTATTTTTAGGTTCTTTTAATTCAATAATAGCTTTAATCCTGTCAGGATCAGGCTGCATGCCTGATGCACTAAATAAGTGACCCAAATACCTAACTTTATTAACCCGGTATTGAAATTTCTGTTTATTAAATTTAATATTAAGCTTTTTAGCTCGATTAATTACTTCTGCTAAAATTTTATCATGTTCCTGTAAAGAGCTTGCCGCAATCAGGATATCATCAAAATAAATTAATACTCCCGGTATGTCACCAAAATTTTCCTGATTGCGCTTCTGAAAAATTTCAGGAGCACAAGAAACTCCCATTGGAAGTCTTAGGAATTTATAGCAGCCAAATGGTGTACTGAAAGTACAAAGATTACTACTATCATTATCTAAAGGTATTTGAAAGAACCCATCTTTTAAGTCTAGGACAGAGAAAACTGATTTGTTACATAATTTTGGCAAAATCTCCTCAATTGTTGGAATTAATACATGTTCTCTTTTAATAGCTTTATTGAGGTCTTGAGGATCAAGGCATACTCTTAATGAACCATTCCTCTTTTCAATTATCACCAAATTACTCACCCAACTCGAGGGCTGGTCTACTTTTGTTATGATACCCTGACTCTCTAATTCTTCTCATTTTAATTGCAATTTAGGTTTTAAGCTTAATGGTACCCTCCGAGGTGGTCTTACAACAGGATTCATTTGATCATTTACTACAATTTTACATGTGCCATTAAATTTTCCCACACCTTCAAATACTTCTAAATTGTTGAGAATAAATTGATCTTTCGAAGATACACTTATATAATTATCTAACTTACCTTTATTTGGATTCTCAACATTATTGACAAATTGAATTAAACCTAATTTTATACAAGCTTCAAGTCCTAATAATGGACGTGAATGATTATTGGATATTAAGAGAAATTCAAGTGTGAGATCCTTATCATTAACCACACAGTGTAGCATTACAGAACCAATTGGTTTAACCTTAGACCCCCCAAAAGCCTCTAATATAATATTACATTTTTTTATCTTGCTGTTAGTGTTCAATGTTTGAAATATTTTTATAGGCAAAACGTTCACTTCTGCTCCAGAGTCTAACTTAAAAGTCACAGTTTTTCCTTCTACACATACAGTTTTAGTCCATTCTTTTACAGTGGAAGCTGAATCAATATATCTAACCCTCTGTATACTTAAAGAATTCACAAAAAATTCATCATCTGAATCACTATTTGTAGTTTCTGTATGAGCATTTTGAGACACATTCTGCACTTGTTTATATCTACACATAGATGAGAAATGATTCATTTTAGCACATTTAAAACAGTTTTTCCCATAAGCTGGGCACTGACCTTTGACATGACGCCTATTGCATTTCTTGCACAAAAACATTTCAACAGTTGATGTATCCTCCCTCCACTTTCTGGTTGGCGTTTCGCCCGATTTAAATCCTCCTGTCTGTCTGTGCTTCATTGATTCTTTTTGTACGCTGTCCACATTTGGTTCTCTTAATGTCTGTGCTCGTATTTTACTTAATTCAGCTGCTCTACCAAGCTCGATCGCTTTGGTCAAACTTAAATCATTTTCTCGCAACATTCTTTCTTGCAAATTAACATCAGACACACCCAGAACGATACGATCTCTAATGACCGAGTCTGTTTGATCTCCAAATTCACAAGATTTAACAAGTTTCTTTACATCCGTCACGAAAGCATCAAATAATTCCGCTTCTTCTTGTTTTCGTCTATTAAACAAGAATCGCTCCACCACAACATTCTTTTTAGGAGTCGTGAATGCTTCAAATCTTTCAATTACTTTGTCATAATCACCCTGGTCCTCGATGGAGAGATTGAATGTATTGTACACTTCAACAGCTTCTTCACCTGCTGCATTTAAAAATATTGCCACTTTTACATCTTTATCCTTTGAAGCATTTCCCGAAGCCTTCATGTAGATTTCAAACAACTGTTTAAAACGTCGCCAATTTTCGGCAACATTGCCTTCAAAACTTAAGCCTTGCGGTGGACGAACGAATTCCATCTTAATTATCTATTTTGTGACTCAGACTAACTGATTTCCGGCATAGTAATTACCAATTCATTAACACTTGTTCACACGACTACGCCATGTTCGATTCATTATAATCTCTTCAGATTATTATTAATATTACAAATAATACATTATAAACACGTTGTTTATTAAAACCACATTGCTGCTAGCTGTTAGCTAACTGACAACCAGTGTTGCCAAATACATATAACAATATAACTAACAATCAGTGTTGCCACATACATATAACAATCAGTCTTTCGTAAGGTGGTTTTTGGCACAAGACATTTAGGTGTGAACCATGAAATTTCAGAAGTGCTCGTATGCTTGACAGCGATAACACTGTTTTGTTTAATTTGTGCATTTTTAAGTCTCTACAATGACTTTAATGTATTGAATAACAATTATTTTATCAATTTATATATTTCTTAAAAACTATCACAAGGGAGAATATGAAACATGTATATAGGTATCGGTCTACCAGTTTTACCCCTCTTTATCGTCGCGGTACGAGTGATGAAGAAGTTCTTATTATGAAACGCTTGAATAATAAGCTCAGTGTCAGAGTAGCAAGGAATGCCGCATATGCACACCATTTTTGGATGGAATTCGTTAGGCTTAAGTTTGGTATATTTAATGCTATTTTCATTCAAATAATTTTGAGTAATTTTATAGTCGTGAGAATTTTTACATTATATTTTAAGTTTATCACTATCTGATTTATTAAGGGTTTTTCAGAATTTATTTCTCAAAATTTTTGTAAGTTTAGCCTATTTATCGAAAATTTTCACAAAGGTTACGCAATGTTTATTTTTGCTATTTTCCGGCAACGTACTACTAGTATGCTGTTCGTCATCCATTTCAGAGTTACTAACAGTAGCTGAGGTATTAGTTTCAACATTGGAATTTATAATATCACATTCCATAATGGTGTCTTGAGTATTTATAGTTCTTATTATGAATGTTATCTGTGGTATTAGCGTTTGAAATTTAGTTAGTTTTTTGTTCCTAATCAGCATTATTTTTACGCTTTTTGCTTCTAGTTTTGTTTTGCTTTGAGTTAATACGCTTATGTAATAAACCACGAATTAAAAAAAAAAAAAAAAAAGTTGAGTTATCAATAATAACACTGGCATTGATAAACTTCACAGAAACAATATGATCTGAATTATTGTTAAGAATTGAGGAGATTCCCAGTTAGATGATTATGTTTGTGTGTGTGGATTAAGGCTGATTGACTACACTAGGGTAGAGTGACCATATTTTTTTCATTGAATTCGAGGACAAATATGGCGGCGTCCTCGAATGGACGACTAGAACGAGGCGGAGTTTCCTTTTGTTTGTGGGTAAAAGCTGCGCTATGATTGGCTATAGTCCTTTATTTGTGGGCTAAATGAAGACTCCTATAGGTTAAATTTCACCATGACGTCGAATGACGACAGACGTTCTAATCGTCAATTTCGTGGACAAAAAAATAAATAAATAAATAAATAAATAATAATAATAATAAACAAATAAACAAATCACTTTAAATTTTAAAATTTTAGTAATTTTTATGTATAAAGCACATAACAGAACTTATTTAAGCTTTTTTATTATGCATATAATAAATTATTATAATAAAACTTTAATAACTTTATAACCGGCGTCCCCAAATGTGTTGTAATTTTTTGGGGACGAAGGTTGTTTTCGGGGACTGCCCTCGAGATTCGAGGACATATGGTCAGCCTACACTAGGGTCATACCTAAGCCTACAGGTGAAATGCCCTGAGTGGGAGTCTTTCCAAAGATTATAAAATATAATCGGCACAAAACACTCACCTCGTAGATGTTTTCTGAATCATCGAAGTGGTCTTTCAGTTCCATTCTACGATGATCCATAAATTAAGTGAAATCACGGATGATTTCATTGAGAGGAGTTTTGTCTGGGTAGTGCTGATTGAACACTTTAAACCAGCTTAATACTTCATGTCTAATGGGATATTTGTAGAGAAGGGGAAAATCAAACGAGCTGGTACCGTTAGGTCATTAGATTCCTGTACCTTACTAAGATCAACTTCGTTAATTCATCTTAAAGATTAGAAACTGGAACTGGATGGGAAAAAAAATCAAATTATAAAAAAAAAATCAAATTATAAATGTGATTTTAAATTCAAAACTGGATACTAGATGGCGCTACTGCACACGTGTCTAAAAAAACCTTATAATGATAACTGAGGATTTTTTTTTTTTTTTTTTTTTTTTTTTATTAATTATGATAGAAATCACTGATAAAAAATAGTGGTGTCGGAGTTCCGTCTTGCGACATAAACACTTGCACCCTTGTACTTTGTACATCCTACATCCATCTAAAACTACAAGTATGGTGCTTATATCTATATCATTGAAATTGAAGCCGAGATACAGTCTATTAGTGTTCAAGTAAACGGTGAAAATTGCAGTATAAAAGCACCAAATATCCGGACAATATCAATATGCATCCAAAATAAATCAGCATAGTTTTTAATAACGGCCCCTCACATAACAAGTTTTGTACATTTATTCAATAAAGAAGTTGCGTTACAGTTACAGCCTACAGGCAAATGGTAGAAATTACGGCCTAATACTGTTACTAATTGGGTGATATATGGCGAAACAAAATTAGCATCCATTTATGTCAAATTAGAACCAAAGATAAAATTGTAAAGAATTATATGCATTGTTTTATGAAGTACAGCGTCCACGAAGATTTCGTTGCATACAAACAGACAGACATTTTCTAAAAATGGTCAGATCCTGTTCAGAACATCTCAAATCGTGTGAATTTATCGAAAATCGAAACCCGGATTGCTATAATTTCTACGATTCTTATACGATAAGGAAATGAAAATTGTTTTGTTTCCAAAAGAGAAGAGATTGATTTAATAAGAAAGATAAAACAATAATAATTAAAATCATAATTAAAATCATAACAAATAATTATAAGATAAAAAAAAAAAAAACTTTTTATTTACCATGCTTTTACATTTTCTGATGAGTCATTAATAAAATACGCGAATATAAAAAATAATATTAAAGCAATATTTAAGCCCACGGACTCAGTTCAGTGATATAATAATAATAGTGAAAAAAAAAAAAAAAAAAAAAAAAAAAAGTTGGTTTTAAAAATAAAATATTTCTCCTTTTAGAACAACGTATATTAGCATCGTTACAAAAGCGACATTAGCACTTATCAATGTGTATAAAATTTTTAAATTATAATGACGTTAGTTTTTGTGAGATGCATAATTTACCTTTTTATAATTTCTTAACGTTCACGTTGAATTAAATGTATTTATTTTTATGTCGAAAGAAAATGAACTCGTAATTTTTTTTTTTTTTTTTTTTTTGGCAACAATTAAATTATAGCTAATATTTTAATAACTATTTTATTGCTATTAATAGCTTATTATTTTCATATTTTAATTAATTAAAAGAAAACTATTCGAAAATCTGACTTCGAAGTATTGTGTTGTCCCTGGGTTCTGAGCTACTGTGAAAGTTTCAAATGTCTAGCTTGTAGGGGAGTTAGTTAAAAATAGATTGCACGATTTGTACCGGACAAACAAACAAACAAACAAGAATCGAAATTAAGAAAAACATGGTAAAATATAAGGATGCACAATATTTAGCATTACTAGTTACATATTTAATACCTTCGCGTAGTCTTAATATTTAAAATTTCTATTCAAAGTTTTTTTTTTTACTTTCTCTTACCCATAAGGTGAGAAAGTTTGGGTCAAATTTTCGAAAGTGAGTTTTTGTTGTATTTACACGTTTTGAGGTCCCTTGAATCCAAAAATCATGTTTTTAGCGGGTGGTCTGCGTGTGTGTGTGCCTGTCTGTGTGTCTGCCTGTTATCAGCGTGTCTTAAGACCAATTGGCAGCAGAAACTCCAAACTTGGTATTCTAAATGCGTATCATATAGGGATACTACACTAAGCTTTTCGTTGAGATGAAGGAAATGGTTCGTGTACAGGGACACTCAAGAGTATTCAAATACATTACGTCTATGGAAGAAATTACAGGTAAGTAGAGTTTAATATCTATATACTGCATTAAACCAAATGAAATGAATATATATTTTTTATATGCGTAAAAACATGCCTCATGTAGAATATGGCAAGGAAATCATTCATTGTTCATTTACAGGGCTGCACAAAAGAACTAGATTATAGTGCGGCAACAGCTGAAAACTGATGGAAGTGCATTTCGGGTTGTGCCGTATATTATTGCTATAGGATTATATTTAGGTGCACTATGGGGTTTGTACATAATCTTCAAAAGATATACAGGGCTGAAATATTTAAGCGATAGCATTCTCTTTTATTGTTAGTGGAAGTGCTTTACTATAATATTTTACCATGTCCAGGGAAGCTGTTCAGGAATGGAAATGAATTCCTCACAGAAATATGATAAATAATGTATGTTTTTAAGCTAAATATTCATCGCTTGTTTTTTGCATATTTACACGTTTTGAGGCTTCCTGATTACCAAAGTCAAGTTAGTTTGACCTTTGTCTGTGTCTCTTAGAGTAACTTAAAAACGAATAATTTCAAGAGATCCAAAAGTTGTATTTTCAAGTTAATTATAATTTTTTTGCTGAAAAAGTATGATCAAGACTGATAAGTTTCAAGGTATGTTGCGTGTGAAAGTTGTCTGAATAATTTTAAGCGAACTTTTGATTTTCATTACAGATTTAAATTCTATATAAATATAAATGCAGTAATGAAACGGGGGTTGAGGGGGCGGTAGCCCCTCCCCCATCCTCACACAGAACTGATTATCATATAATACTCTTCTGAAGCCTAATTTGAATTGTTTTAACATAGGTTTATATAACAGTACTCGTTATGTTACCTCTTAATCTTCAACTTGTATTTATAGTATTAAATTTCAGGGTAAGAGAAAGTCGTGGGAGTGACACACCAGATTATCTTTTTTAAATAAATTTTAAGATATTGTTATTAGTTTTTATTGAAAAATCTTCATTGTTGTTTATTACACTGTACAAGTTTATAAGTAAGAAATACATACCATGCTTATTGTAAAGAAAGGAGGAAATATTATGCAATGAACAAAATCGAAAGGAAATTGTACTTGATTGAAACGAAATATAATTTACTATTGCCACAGTTTTGTAAACGTACCTATACATCACCTTTTATCGGAACACTTGTAGGTAACTTTAACAGATGTTCAACAAGGAAAAAACTGTATTGTGTTTTATCGCTATATTTTATTTCTAGAAGACCAGTTATTTTTACATCCATTACATACTTTACATGATTATTGATACACTGTATTCGTCACAAAACTTCCTTAACGTACCATTTTAATGTATTTACTTTCTCTTACCCTTACGGTAGAGAAAGTATTGTTTTAGGGTCAAATTTTCGAAAGTGAGTTTTTGTTATATTTACATGTTCTGAAGTCCCCTGAATACTAAAATCATGTTTTTAGCGAATGGTCTGTGTGTCTGTTATCAGCATATCTCAAGAACAAATAGCAGCAGAATTTCCAAACTCGGTATTCTAAATGTGTATCATATAGGGGTGCTACAGTAAGCTTTTCATCGAGAGGAAGCAAATGGTTCGAGTACAGGAACACTCAAAAGTATTCAAATACATTACGTCTATGGGGAAAATTGCAAGTGAGTAGAGTTTAACATCTATAGACTGCACTAAACTAAATGAAACGAATATATATTTTTTGTAATAGAGATAGTCAACTGGGAAAAATTTTTTGTGTATGTAGGAGCCTCGCCTCCCCCTCTGGGGGGAGAAGTCCCCCCTGGAGGGGAGTACATTTTCATGATGGGTATCTTTCAAAAGAGCTCGCCAATACCTTTAAAACGAATGGTTGAACCACCGATCTGCGATAATTTAAAATAAAGTTATCGATTTTTTTCATTTTTAACAAACAAACAAACAAACAAAAAACAAAAAGATATTGAGAATAAATTCAACATTTTTTGGATATTTAGTGTTATAGTACTTCTCTAATATGAAAACCGTGTGCATTATCATGGAAGATAATTTTTTTAAATAATAATTTAAATAAATTATTTGTACTGAGTAAATTTGTATAGGAAAATATAGAAGAAAGTCATGTGGTGGCCACAACACACTAGTCATTTGTTGTTAGTGGATGTGCTTTACTAATAATATTTTACCATTTCCAGGAAAGCTGTTCGGAAATTGAAATAAATTCCTCATAGATATATGGTAAATAATGTATGTTTTAAGCTAAATATTCGTCGCTTGTTTTTTGTATACTTACACGTTTTGAGGCTTCCTGATTACCTCAGTCGAGTTTTTTAACGTTTGATCTTTGTCTGGTTTTCTTAGAGTGACTTAAAAACGAATAATTTTACGAGATCCAAATGTTGTATTTTGAAGTTAATATAAGTTTGTTGCTGGAAAAGTTTGATCAAGATTGATAAGTTTCAAGGAATGTTGCGTGTGAAAATTGTCTGTATAATTTTAAGTAAAATTTTAATTTTAATAACAGAATTAAATTCTATATGAATGTAGATGCATTAATGAAACGGGGGGTTGAGTGGGGAGGTAGCCCCCCTCACACAGAACTAATTATCATATAAAACTCTTCCGAAGCCTAATTTGAATTGTTTAACATGGGATTACGTAACAGTACTCGTTATCTTACCTCTTAATCTCCAAACTGCATTTATAGTATTAAATTTCAGGGTAAGAGAAAGTCGTGTGAGTGACACACCAGATTATTATTATATATTTTTTTTTTTTTTTTTTTTTTAACAACTTATTACAAAATTGTCTGTTTTCTTAATTTCCATCCTTTTACTTTTTCGATTGAAATTTAAAAAAAAACTTGCAAAAAACATTCTGTCATTTTCATTTATATTTTTAAAACAAATAATTATTTGGTATGGCCTTCACACGATTTTCTTCACGAAACAATTTAGAGATTAAAGCGTATAATATCAAAGTACTGTATATGAACGTAACTTAAAAACAATAGAAAACACTTTTAGAAACAGTCGGATTTTGTGTATGGGTATTTTGTGAGATGGAGGCTACTATTTCTTCAAACCCCCTTTTAAATGAAATTCTTACAATCATTAAAAAAAAAAAAAAAAAAAAAAAAAAAAGAAGCTTTTTTAAATTGAAAATTTATTTTAAACCATTCAAATAATTTTCACATACACAGTTTTTTTTTTTTTTTTTTTTTTTTTGAAATTTACTAATCTTGGTCAAGCTTTTCAAGTTTCACCTCCACATGATCTTAACACTTTCGCTATCGCCGACGTAGATTCATCATCATCATCATCATCACGGGAGCTTTGGGAGTACCTGCAGTGATCTAGACCACCGCTTACCTCCACCTGAAGTTGTAAAAGCATGAGGAGATGTTGCATAGTCAAGCAAGTATTCGGTCTTCTTGGACGTAGATTCAAGTCATTTGGAAATCTGTAACTCCGCCAGTGGGCGTTTCGTTTGCAATCAGTATGCTGCTATATTTCTTAAGAATATTCCCTACATTCACATTTGTACAGCCAAAATACTAATGGATACAGATACCTTCACTAGAAAGAGTATAATTATTATGTACTAGCAGGCTTTGCCCGCTTCGCTGGACATTAAACTTAAATGAGTTGTCAAAATCCCATATCTTTATTAATAACCTAAGTTCTCGCTGTGATTGGTAGAGGTTTTCTCGCTCGCAACGTGAGGAGTCTGGGTCGCCACTGCCTTCGGCTGCAACGTACCCACTTCTTCTTCCCCTTCCTCAGCGGGTGAGTTCGAAGTTTTGCAAAATCCTACTAATGTGCATAATGCGTACACTTAATCAATATCAACACACCAAAATTCGCCATTCTAAGATAATTCAAAGAGAATTCAAACGGAAAAACATGTTTTTACACATGTTTTTTGCACTCCGACTCCGAGAAAGTGGGGGGGGGGGGGATTTTGAATTTCGTGAAATCCAGTTACTATAAATGCCGGATGCATACAAACAATTTACGCACCAAATTTCGTGACCAAAGAAGTCTTTAATAGAAAATATTATAAATAAATAAATACAAAAAGCACAGCTTTAGTATGGGACCCCTTTGGTGACTTTAAATATTTTAAGCCATTTTTGCGATGAACTGAATTGGCTATCTCAATTGTGCAATTAAAGATCTTGGAAAGAAACGTCCGAGCTACTTCGATGCCGAATTTCAAATTTTGCCAAAGGCAGGGCCCGAAATTTCCACTCAGATTACACTCGCCGAAAAAAAGTTTTACTCGCCACAAAATAGGGTCGTCATTTATTATTATTATTATTATTTATTTATTTATTTATTTATTTCTCTTTTATGCATTTTGGGGTTTTTTATTTGTCCTAACAACTTGAAATGCTTTTACAAATATGCCTAAAATTATATATATTAAAAGTGTGTCCTATATCATCATGTCTTATAATCAAGGCTGGTCAACCCGCAGCCCGCGACAGAATTCAGGGAATTTCTAGTTTAACATCTTCGGTTAAAACATCTAAAATTAATAAATTGTTTCTGACTTTTTTAATGAAAATACCGATTAAGCTAGCTAAATAAACAAATTTCACGCTTATTGATAATATTATCATATCAATAACATATTCTTACTAATATACTTATGAATATATAACCATAAGTTTTTGACTGTTTTATATTTATTTTATGAATAAAAATATATGTAATATACATACTTTCTGTTTTAAATGCTCACGAGGCCATCGGAAAAAGAATTACTATATACATTTGGTTAATGCATTTACACCATCTGGTCCGCCTGTGTAAAATAGATTTCCAATGCGGCCCGCAAAAAGTTTTGGGTTAGAGAGGCCAGCTCATAATCATTTATAATTAAAAATCATTATAATATATTGTATTTGAGATTTTAAAAAGTTTAAAATATCTAATAACATAAACGCAGAAAGTCATTAAAAAAAAAAAAAAAAAAAAAAAAAAAACCTCTTTACCAAACAATACCCTAATCAACATTTTTATTGTGAAAGATTAAGCTTCCTTATTTACTTATTATTTATTTAACTTTTTACATCAGAAATGCCTTTTTCGTCCATTTTATTTTTGTAATCAGACGGGATGTCGATGTGTATAACTTGTTCGTTGTTGTCATTTGAAATAGCCATTTCGGAATAATTTTTTCAATGAAATCGTTGCTTGTAAATCATTACAAGCGCAAATCCTTGTCGTTTCAGTAAAAACTAGAAATTGTGAACTGTTTTTTGATTATTATTCAACAAAATAAACCTAGTCAGAATCTTTAAAAGAATTCTCGGGCTCATTTTCATGCGCCAGTATCGAATAGAGAAGCTTTCGCATTTCTATTCTCTCGTATAGTGAGGCTCTCTGCTCGTCTATTCTCACTCTGCTTGGAGAAATCACAAAGCGAGAATCGAAACTGCCGAAGAGATTAAAACTTTTACATGCATGCACTAAGCATTTTTCCTATCTCAGGCTGGGGCGATCGTCGGACAGCGCTCACACAGACTCGGCACTACAAGAAGAGAAAAATGAGAGGTTAAATATGAAGTTATAAGATGGTAAGAATTTGCCATATTTAAATCTGTAAAAAGAATGTTTTTTGTCACCATATCGTGTAAGAATTCTATCTAAAACTAGACCAAATTTTTACTCGCCACAGAAAAATTCCACTCGCCAATGGCGAGCTGGCGAGCGGAAATTTCGCGCCCTGCCAAAGGGATCCCATAACTAAAGCTGTTCCATACACAAAATAAATAAACAAATAAAATAAAATAAAATAAAAACTCTTTTCTGATATTTACAAAATAAAAATAAAAAATCTTAATAAAATCCAAATTATAATCATTTACAATTAAGGGAAGAACATAAAAGAACCTCTTAAGGTACATAATAACAAAAAAAAAAAAAAATTGTTTTACTGCAGGAAAGAAAAGTATTGCTTAATTAAATAAAAATATTAAACTAATGCCAAATATCTCTATGAAAATATTTATCCACATACAAATTCTTGATTAAAAAAAAATAATATTATTAAATAAATAACCAACTTTTGTAGGTATTTTTCTCTCTAATTCTTATTATTATTCACGTGAAATAAAAAATATTTCATTTTATTTCTGGAAAATAAAAAAATATATAAATATAAAGCCTTCTACCGAATCTGGATTGAAAATGGAAAAAGGGTAAAATAAATTAGAAATATCAGACCTATATTTATAAATTTGATACCAAATGAAAAGGGCGATTTTTCTGAATCCAGGGGTGCAAACAGTTTTTCGATGCGACAATTAGATTTGTAAACAATACCTAAAGTATGAAATTTAAGTGGCAACGGAAAAAGGGAAAAATAAATTAGAAATGAAAACCTATCGTTACAAATTTAGTACCAAATGAAAGGGGTGATTTTTCTGAATCCTGTGGTGCAAACAGTTTTTCGATACGACTATTAGATTTTTTAAAATTAACTAAAGTATGGAATTTAGATAGCAACAATTCATTTCAATCTTTTCATAATTTGTATTGCGAATCACGCGAATAAAAAAGTCTTTATCTTAAAAATTTATTTTTATATTTTATTTTTCCATTCAAAGCGTTTTGGTGAAAAATATTTATGGCGCATGCGCAGGCGTTTTTTACCCACCATTTAAACACTAATCATAATTTTGAAAATTTCTATAGATATAATTTCAAGTTGGGTGAAGACCTAAGTTTCTGCCAAGCGCCGTTGAATTCCGTCCAGCCGTTCTCGAGTGATGCCCGGACAAACGTGTTTTAGTCTTTTACCCCCCAGGGAGGGAACTGGGGGGGAATTTCTGAAAAGTTGATAGATATAATTTTAAGTTGGGTGAAGACCTAAATTCCTGCCAAGCGCCGTTGAATTCCGTCCAGCCGTTCTCAAGTGATGCCCGGACAAAAAAAGCGACATACAGACACGATGACACACACACACACACACACACAGGCAAAATTTTCTGAAGTCATTTTCGGCTTTCATGGGGTGTGAAACGTGAAGATATCGCAAAATTTTTGACTCCGAGAAATTTACAGACAAAAGTCTGATTTTATTAATATAGATATTCGCAGGTGATACATATAATTATGTACACAGATAGAGAAAAACCTTGTACAGAAATAACACCCACAGGTGGAAGATACTACCAAAAAGACAAAAACGTGCTGTCGCGAAAGTGTTAAGAATACTAAATTTGAATTTCCTGCAATTACTTGTTTTTAAATTATGCTGATAACAGACCATAGCCTCCTAAACTAGATGCCTGTCGCGTGGCTCGGAAACTTCGCAACAGTTGAAGCGGTAGACAGCGCCACCTGGTACAGATTGCGTGACTTTTTTATTCAACTGTCACCAATAATTTTAAGAAGTGATATATGATATATATAGTCAACGTTTTTTCGATTCTATTCGCCTTTTATTAACACGCTTTAATTAGCTTCACCTGTATGCATGTTTGTATGTATGTTTGTAACCGCTCTGGGAGCAAACAAAAAAATCTATATTGTAAAAAAGGCTTTCCCTAGGTGAACGCTGTGGCTGTGAGGTGAAGCTCCGGTCTACGAACCTAAAGGTCTAACGTTCGATCCCAGTCAGGGGAGATTTTTTAAAAATGGTTTTTGTTTAATTCTAAATTATTTTAAAATCACCCTGTAATATGGTGTGTCACTCACACAATTATTTCTTACCCTGCATTTTAATACTATAAAGATAGATATTTTGTGCTTTTTAGTTCACATTTCAATAAAAGCGTGTTCTTTAATTTTTTAAAAGTATAATTTTATGTGTATCATATTCCACTTTTAAAATATTTTGTCGGCTGTTGAATAAAAAAGTCGTGCAATCTGTACCAGGTGGCGCTGTCTACCGCTTGAACTGTTGCCAAGTTTCCAAGGCATCTAGTTTAGGAGGCTATGAACAGACGTATACACAGATCATCCGCTAAATCTTGATTTTTGTACTCAGAGGGCTTCAAAACGCGTAATTATAACAAAAAATATGCGTTGAAAATTCGGTTCCAAGCAATACTTTGTTTAACATATGGGTATGAGAAGGTAATTTTCCTTTCTGAGCAGTTTTCTTGGAATAAGAAAATTTTAGTAAAGCACTACCATGAATTACATTCAAAAGCGAGGAAATGTATTCATTTTATTTTGTATAACCCTGTATAATGTCTATAAATTACATTCATATTACATAATGTACTCAAAATTAGCACAGTATGAAATGAAAAACACTTAACGAAACTTGAAATGCAATTTCAGCAGTTTTCGAGTACTTCTAGTGCAAATTCTTTTGTGTAGTCTTTTGAACGAATGGTGAACGCTTTTCATATATCCTATATGAATCGCATTTTCATGCAACTTTGTTGGAAAATGTTAAAAAGATAGATAAAAGGAATTACAAAGAGAGAAGAGGAAAAAACTATATGTGCGATTAATGCATTAACAGTGGTAATACATGAAAGGTGGAAAAAAACTATCGTTAACGCAATTTTTGAAAAATTTTAAGACATTTTTTCAATTTTTTTTCAATTTTTCAATAAAATGTTGACATCATTTGAACTGAGAATGCATACTTTTAAACTAAATTCTTTAAAAATACCCTAACTTAAAGCTTTTTTTCTAATGTAAAAAAACATTAAGGGCAATTCCATGAAAAATGTAACGTCAGTCACACATAGAGGTAATTCTGCTTCCACCAATAATTTTTAACAATAATCACAATGTTATCCAATCGTGAACATTACGACAGTAAATCTCGTTCTGAACTCCCACCCTTAACCTTTTTGCTTTTTTACTCTACGTTACGTATTTTTTTTCTTTTCTATCGCCTTCGGGCAGTCGGAGATTATACCCTGTGTTGTCCTGTGTTTGTTTATGTTAAGTTGTCATTCTCTGTTAAAAAAAAAAAAAAAAGAAGAAGAAGAAGAAGAAATTTTTTTTTAATTAAAAGTCTATAAAAATTAAAAAATTTGCTGCTAGAAAATTCCTTATTTTATGTTTCTTGGGCTCCTTATTTTATGAATTCCAGGTTTACGTATTTATGTTTTGGTTTTCCTTCTCTGTTTCCCCCCCTCTCTCCGTTGCAGTGATTGTGATTTTTTAGGACTCGCGCCTCGTTAGTTCCATCCTTAGGCAGAGGAAGATGCATGGCTTTTGTCACAGGTGCTTCCATCCAACAGTAACCGAAGATCCAAAGTAGAGGTCTGCACGGGCCGGAATTTCGAGGCCCGGGCCCGGCCCGGCCAGTACGAAAACTTTACTTACCCGGCCCGGCCCGATATGAAGTCGAAAAATGCGGCCCGGGCCCGGCCCGGACAAAAAACGATAAAATCAGGCCCGGCCCGATTCAAAAAAATGTAAAATAACAAAACAAAAAAAAGAATGCCTTTTTATAAAAAAGATTTTTAGTATGTGTTTTGCAGAGGTTTTATAAAACCAAACAATAGTACGCTCTTTAACAAAACTGCTGAAAATTTCAAGACAATTATATATAAACAGAAATTCGTTATTATAGACAAGACACAAAGACAAACAGAAAGTCAAATCGAAAATATTAGCGTTCATCAAACAATATAGGAAGGTATTTAAAATGGTTAATACTACTGAAAATGCACTTTCAACCATTTTCTCTTATATACCATAATGTATCCGAATCTTTCATGTGCTCCGGTAAACAAAACTTTAATGTTAATCCAACCATATTTAATAGAAAAGTTGATTTTGCCCATGATAAAAATGATGCTGCTTTCGTCCACTGGAGAAAAGGAAAAGGAGCCTTAGAGAAAAAGTTACAGCGGAAAGATTTTTATAGCCTTTATACCACCTAAACTCAACAGGTCATAAGAAACGAACCCTTATACACAGTAATGTATCTAATTTATTTTGTTATGTACATGTACGCAAACTGATAGTGACATGCATACTATTTTGAATAGGAAACCATCTAATGTTACTTTAAATAAAATATATTAATTTCGACTTCGAGGCATGCTAAAAATATTTGCGAAAAATCAGATTTCGGACAGACAGACTGATAGACAATTAAATTGACGTTACAGACACTTTTTAACAAATTAGAACTTTATGTGACATACAAGCCTGTAAAATTACGTAAAATAAATGACAAAAGAAATATTTTATCATTTTCCTTTTTCGTTGATTAACGAGGAAACCAGAAAAAGATTCGGGCCGACACGGGCCGGAGAAAATTTCATTCAGGCCCGGCCCGGCCCGAATATACACAAAAAAACTGAGCCCGAGCCTGAAAAAAAATTTTAAGCCCAAGCCCGGTCCGGCCCGAGAGCAAATTCAAAAATTCGGCCCGAACCCGGCCCGAGGGCCGGGCCGGGCTCGAGATCGGGCCGGAAGCCCGGCCCGTGCAGACCTCTAATCCAAAGTTCCGAAGACGACAGTAAATACGCCGTTAAGATGTCTGTATGGTAACACTAGAGACAAAAGAAAAAAAAAAAAAAGAGGAAATATTATCCTTTTGTGTGACTGATGTTACCTTCTTCCATGGAATTACTCTTAATTGAATAACATTTTTTAGGTTTTAAAAGTACACATTCCATTTCCTAAAATTGTCTCTTGGTTAAGATTAAGTATGCCACCGATTAATGAAAAGTAATTAAAATAACAACTGCTGAAATAAAATGTAAATGCAGCTAACAACTAAGAAGAAAATGTTATGTGAACAATTTACAAGCATAAAGACATGAAAAGCTATTGAAGAAAGATTATTAACAAGAATTTTGGAGCTTTCGCATGATATAATTACACAGTTCTACAGTAGAATCTTGACCTTATTTAGCTTGAGAGAAATTTTAATTTGAACTCTTTAGATATTCTCCAATTAAAATAAAACAGTAAATAAATAAATTAATAAGTTATTAATAAACAAAACGACTTTTGAAATAATATTATGTTTCAATTATTTATTACATATTCTAAAACTGTCTTTTAGTAAATATTAAGTATGTCACCGATTTTTGACCCACAAAAGTAAAATTTAAAAAAGTAAAAATTCTTACAAGGCAGGATCAAGTTTAGTACGAAGGACTATTAATTTCAATCTGTAAAATTTTTATTTTTATTTTTTATTTTTTATTTTTTCATTTTAATTTATTCTTTATCACATTTTTAACACTTTCCAACAAGGTTGAAAAGTGTTAATGACTTCGGTTTGTCTGTCCGCATTCTAAATCCCTTAAATATTTATGGAATTTCTTGAAACTTATATATGTTATTCAGGTTCCCTATCAGATGTTCCCTATTCAAAATAGAGTGTATACCTCTACTGGTTTGTGTACAGGGACACCCGAAAGTATACCAAAGCATTGTGTTCTATGAGAGGTATTTCTATAAACCATATTTTAATACCTTTACTTTACAAAAATCTTAATGAAATTTCAATATGTTATTCAAGTTCTCTATCGAATGTTTCTTATGAAAAATGGAGTAAATACCTAACTGGTTTGCGTACAGGGAGACTGGAAAGCATTCCAAAGCATTGCGTTCTATGAGAGGTATTTCTGTAAACGAAATTTTAAGAACTTTACTTTGCACAAAGCTAAATGAAATTTAAATATGTTATTTATGTGCAAAAAAAGAATGTTTTTTATAGAATATAAAGGGTTTTCCAATAGGAATGATACAATTTTAAATGGTTAGAATGGCAACACTGCGTATTATTTTTTGACATTTCTTGTGTCATTTGTGTTTAGTATGCTATGCCATTTAATCATGCAAAGATACACGCTTGAACAACGTTTCGAAATTATTAAATTGTTTTATCAAAATCAGTATTCATATGTGAATACTGAGAGAAATTTGAGAAGAATTCATGACGCCATTATTCTGTTAATCGATTCGATCGATTTTGATTTTTTTCTTTGGGGATATGTTAAGTCACAAGTTTATGCTGATAATACAAATAACAATTGAGCAATTAAAAACCAACATTGAGAGTGTTATTCGTGAAATAACACCAAATTTATGTGAAAGAGTGATGGAAAATCGTGTTGACAGAATACGGTATGTACAGAGAAGTCGTGAATGAACGATATTATTTTCATATACTTAATGGCATAATGTAAGCTTTCAAAAATAAAAATAAAAGTATCTCACTAAATAATTTATGTTTTTTTTTTTTTTTTTTTAATTGTATCACTGTTAATGGAAAACCCTTTAGTATGATTAGCATTAGGTTTACAGGGACACACAAAAATATTCAGTTGAATTAAGAGAATTTAAAAAAAATTTACTAAAATTACACTTTCGTTTAAATTAAGAGTTTTTAACACTTTCTAACAATTTTTAAGTGTGAATAGGATTTCGATTTGTGTATCTGTCTGTCTGTCCGTCTTTCTGTCTCGCTGTCTGTCTTTTCGCGGCTCTAACTCTCATAATTATTTATGGGACTTCTTAAAAGTCCCATAGTTGAAAATAGAGTGAATACCTCTACTGGTTTGTGTACAGGGATACCCGAAAATATTCTAAAGCATTGTGTTCTATGAGAGACATTTCTATAAACCATATTTTAATGCCTTTACTGTACACAAATCTTAATGAAATTGTAATATGTTAATCAAGCTCACCATCGGATGCTTCTTACGTAAAATAGAGTAATACCACCACAGATTTGTGTACAGGAACACTCGAAAGTATACCAAAGCATTGCGTTCTATGGAATTGGAGGTATTTCTATAAACCAACACTGAGAAAAAAATACACCGTCTTCCTCTAGAATGAATAAGTGGCCATTTTCTAAATTCCTTAGCTAGAAATATAGATTTTCGAGCTATAGCTATGCGCATAAGACCCGCCAATAAACTGAATAGACGAAATGATCGAGAATTTCTAGTTTACACATTTCTAGATGGTGAAACAATATTCTGAATCTTTTGTATTGCGAGAAATTCTCACTTGATTTTCTAGAACTGCGTCATAAACCAAGATTATAGTTGCTGAAACCAGCCTCTTGTAGTCTCATTTATTTGCAGAGACTTTCAAACAGCTTTGCCCTCGATAATATAGGCAAACGCTCTAAAATTTTAATAGGGGCTTCTAGAACTCGCTTTCCAAGGGGATTAGAATTTATAAGGATGACATGGAACTATTTTTTCTAGAGCCACAATTTAGATTCTAGATGTCAGTCACAGAATTTCTTTTTAAGTGAAATTTTAATAACTTTACTTGGCATAAATCTTAATAAAATTGAAATACGTTATTCATATGCAAAAAATAATGTTTTCTATAGAATATAGCATGTTTAGCATTAAGATTTACAGGGATACACAAAAATATTCATTTATATTGACAGCTATTACTGGATATTTGCTGGAATTGCATTTTCGCTTACATTAAGCGTTTTTAACTATTTCTAGCAATGTTTAAGCGTGAATATTATTTGAATTAGTGTATCTGTCTATCTGACCGTCTGCCCATCTCCAACTATTTTTTGAATTTCTTTAAAGTTATATATATGTTATTTAAGTTCACTATGGGATGTTCCCCATTTAAAATGACATTAATTTAGGTCCTGTACAATTGGTTTGTGTACAGAGAACCCCCCCCCCCCCCAAAAAAAAAAAAAAAAAAAAAAAGCCGATGCATTCCGTTATACGCACACATTTTTATAAATCAAATTTAAATAACATTCTACTGAAAAAGTCATAAAGAAAGTGAAATTTATTTTTTAAATGCTAAAAAAATATTTTGCATAGAATATGATATGGGCAACGTTCATATTTACACTAAAATATTCAGATACATTAAGGGCTGCAATTAGAATTTAAGGGCTGCATTTTCTTTTGAGTTAAGCATTTTCAACACATTCCAACTATGTGTATGGGTGATTGTGAATTCAATTAGTGTATGATTAGCATTATATTATGGTATGATTAGCATTATAGTATAATTAGCATTATAGTATGATTAGTATTATAGTAAGATTAGCATTACATTTACAGAAACACACAAAAATATTCAGTTACATTAAGAGCCATTAATACAAAAATTGCTGAAATTACACTTTTGTTCAGATTAAGCGTTTTAACACTTTCTAATATCTTTTAAGTGTGAATATGATTTCAATATGTGTATCTGTTTGTCCGATTGTCTATCTTTCTATTTCCCGCCCCCAGCGGGCGTAAATATTTTCAGAATTTTTAAAAAAGGATATATATTAATCAAGTTCACTATGGAATGTTCCCTATTTAGAATGACATTAATAGGTCCTGTACAGGAACAAAAAAAAAAAAAAAAAAAAAAAAAGGCCCAATGCTTTACGTTTTAGGACAGACATTTCTAAAATCACATTTAAAAAACTTTCTACTGTAAAAATAATAAAGAAATTGACATGTATTGTTAGTATTCTAAAATAATGTTTTGTATAGAATATGATATAATTAACTTTCAGTTTTACAGGGCTACACTACACTACAATATTCAGATAGATTAAGGGATGAAATTATAATCTAATGGTTGCATTTTCTTTTGCGTTAAGCCTTTTTAATACTTTCCAAAATGTCTAAGAGTGATTTTATATTCAGTTAGTGTAACTGTATACTTTTCAGTCCTTCTGTCTGTCCGTTGTGTGATAACGTAGGCAAAAAATATTGATAGTTATACGATACAACAATACGTATAGTTGGAAAGTGTTATTAATCGATGCGTACTGCATGATTTTTCGTTCTTGTTTGGCCGTAAAACTGGGCCACGTACTTTTTAAAATGACTGAAATGAATTAAAATAAAGTGTTTTCACCTAAATTTCATACTTTAGTTAATTAAAAAATATATATAGTTGTCGTGTCGAAAAACTGTGTGCACCCCTGTCTGAAAAATCGCCGCTTTCATTTGGTACCGAATTTGTAACAATAGGACTGATGTTTCTAATTTATTTTCCCCTTTTTTGGTGTTACACAAAAACGGTCTACAAAAACTGGCGACTGCGTTTTTATCCAGATTGAAACTAATTGTCCTCCGTCCTAAAAATGAAATAATCACTAATTAAAAAAAAAAAAAAACATAATTTAACATAGAAATATAAACAAATTACGACAGTGGAAAATGAAAATTACGCGAGTCCATTACAGAATCCGACATAAAATGTGCTAAAGGAAGATTAAAAAAAAAAAAAATGTAGATATCCATGAAAGGTTTCTTGTTCTTTAGTGGAATGTTGTTTTAATTTGGGTTGAGAGTAATTTTAAATTAACTTCTTTAGATCTACACCACCACCAATAAAAGGTTTACTTAAGGTTATTAAATGGAAAACTTTCGAAAACTTTACTGTATTTAAAGTAATTGAATTTCCAAGACTTGTCTTTTAGTTAGATTAAGGATGTCACTAATTAATTAAAAAATTTAAAATAACTAGCAGTAAAACACAATTATATAAAATGCAAACTAATGATAATAATAATAATAATAATAATAATGACAATGAGGATAAGAAAAGTTATGAGTGTGATTTACGAACATCAGACATAAAAAAAAAGTTTTAAAAAGATAAGTAATAAGAGTTTTGAAGATTTTGTATGATATTCTTGCAGTTCTTGTACTTTAATAAAATGGTGATCTTATTTGGGTTGAGAAAATTTTAATCAAGTCTCTAGAAATTCTTTACATAATAATAATAATAAAATATGCATAAGGGATTGTTAAAAGAAAAACTTTTTTTTTAGTTTATATGGTTTAAAAACATACATTCCATTTCCCAGAATTGCTTTTGGTTACATTAAGTATGTCACTGGTTTATCGCATACTAAATTTAAAATAGAAACAACTATTAATAAAATATAAATATACGAATAAATTATAATTTTTAACTGCACGTTTTAGAAATATTAAAACTTAAAAATAAATAAATAAATAAAAAGTTTATTAAAGATGGAAAGTTTTCTAAAGCTTTCATTTGTTTAAAATAATTATATTTCCTTGAGATGTTTTTTGGGTAAAGATTAAGTAGGTCTTCGATCTATATCATACTTAAATAATAAAGTTAGAAAATAACTTAATATGACATAACTACCAATAAAATAAATACAAATTAATTACAAATTTAAACTGAACACCTTAGAATTACTGAATTTAAAAATAATTAAATAATATAAATTAAATAAGAAGGTTTATAAAAGATGGAAAAATTTTGAGAACTTTGATATGTTTAAAACGATTATATTTCCTTGAATTGTCTTTAGATAAAAATTAAGTATGTCACCGGTTTTTGACATATTCAATTACCGCCATATAAAATAAACTATAGAGGATTAGTTTATAAAAGTTTTCTTCATAAACTAAACTTTTCTTGACTTGATTATCCAGACTGTCTAGTTTGTTTATTTGTTTTAGTTAACGGAATTGAAAACCCTTAATACGAGGTCATATACTTTGTCTGCTGAATCACGCGGCAATCATGAATAACTTGTAATGTATATTAAGAAAATGTGTCAATGAAAGTAAAAATATAATAAAAGAAACAATTTTCACTTTTGAATCAATTATATTTCCCTAAAACTTGTTGCTCATATAACCTTATTCATTCCACGTTGGAACTCCGGGTGACCCTGGCAGAATGCAGGCTGTCAAAGTGGTCAAAGACCTGACTGACAACACAAGTTAAACTAGAAAAATTCCAACGTAGGTATCTTAAAAAGTAAAAAAGAAACGATTAGACCGACTATGTTCATTCGCTTCCATGTAGTTTTATTGCTATTTTGTTCGCAAATTTATTGCTTTTTTTTTTCTCTCTTATTTTCCAGGGTGGCAATGACATTCTCGAAATTTCTATGTGAAAGAAACGTAATTCTGTCTGCATACTGTTCTGAGAAACTGCTCGCTGCTCTAATCATAATGTTTCATCATATATGCAAAGTTAAAAACATTTATTTAACCTTTTAAAGTTCATTGGTTTCACTCTAAAACCAAACATTTAACATTATTCTATGTAACATATTTTCAATATTTTTTTCTTGTTTTAATCGGTAGCCAATTGCTCATAGCGTATCACTAGTGCGACATAAAAACACATTTAACCCTCAACCCTCAACGCTTATTTTAATCGATTTATAAATTTTGTTCCTTCGAAATTCGACAGATAGCAGCACTGCTCCGAAATGATGTTTTAGAGGAAGCTACATGCAGAAGTTAGTACTACCATTCTTTTAGTAGACGTGATTGTATATTGCTGCTTTAAAGTTGCACTCGTGCCTAGTTTTTTCATTGTATGAAAGGCTGTGTCATTATTTTGACCTGAAACAGCCATTGCGGGTTTCTGCAATTCAAAGTAATTACTTTTAAAATTGTTTATTTAATAGGTAATTTATAATTTGTATTTAAACAGAATAGATAAACAGATGTTTCCAGGTTCAAACCAAATATTTCTTGAAATTAAAAAAAAAAAAAAAAAAAAAAAAACTATTTTTATTTATTTATTTTTACTTACTTATGATTTATATGCATAACAGCCATTTTTGAAATCAGTTTATAAATTTTCAAAAGAAGACATGTAGTGAACGTGAAACAGTTAAAAGATTTCAATTGCTGTATTATGCAACTGATATCATAAAGATAAAACTGAAAATTAAGGGTATTCTTAAGCAAAAAAAAAAAAAAAAAAAAAAAAAAGAGAAGAAGAAAAAGAAAAAGTGTTTCTTTTAACACGAAACTTACTGACAAGTTTAATGAGTTATTTTTAGAAGAAATTTATACTTAAAAAAAAAAAAAAAAAAAAAAAAAAAAAAGGAAAAAAAAATCTGCTAAAAAATAGAAAAATTCTGTCAAATTAGAAAAATTCCCACTTAAAATTTATATACTTTAAAACTACTGAAATACAGTTTAAAATTAGAGTTAATATATGTATCATTCAACAATGCGAAACTTTCTGAAAATTTTAATGAGTCAATTTTAGACGAAATTTGTACTATGTCAAAGACCTAATTTTTTCATTTTTTCGATTTGAAATTTTGAATGGTTTCTAAATTCGTTTACAAGTCGACTTTTTCACTGAAAAAAAAAAAAAAAAGTAGATTTTTTTTTTTTTTTTTACTTAAAATTTATATATTTTAAAATTGCAAAAAAACTTAGTTTAAAATTACAGTTAAGGAAAAAAATATTTCGTTTAACAACGCGAAACTTTCTGTCAAATATGATGAGTCGTTTTTTAGAGGAAATTTGTACTATTTTTGTCAAGACCTAATTTGTTTTTTATTTGTAATTTTGAATGGTTTCTAAATTCGTTTACAACCCGACCTTCACCGTTAAAAAAAAAAAAAATAAATAAATAAAATAATAATAAAATTTTTTCATTTAAAATCTATATATTTTAAAACTATAAAAACTTAGTTTAAAATTACAATTAAGGAAAACATATTTCGTTTAATAATGCTTAACTTTCTGAGAAATTTGGTGAATCATTTTTAGACGATATTTGTACTATATGTGTCAAAGACCTAACCTTTTTTTCAATTTGTAATTTTAAATGCTTTCTAAATTCGTTTAACCCAGATCGTACCAATCATTGATTTTTTTTTCTTTTCTTTTTATATATCGTCTTTAATTTGAATTAAAATATTCAAACTAATTTATATAAATACCACTTATCCATGGTGTCCTATATTTAGGACGATGGAGAAATATGGGTTAAAATCCAACTTTCACTAAAAAAAAAAAAAAAAATCTGTAAGAAAATAAAAAAATTCTACTACAAAATTTATGCTTTTTAAAACTCAGAATATTAGTTTAAAATTATAATTTAACCCTTTCATTCCCAACTTTTTCCCTCCATAAAACAATAAATCTTACATTTAGTCATAAATTTATTTCAAAGGTAATATATATAAATATTTTTTTAAAATAGGAGTAATAGCAGAGTACGAATTAATATAGCTAACAAAGCAACTGATAGATGTTTATTTATGTTTAATATAACCACTGATGCCATTAAAAATCCTAACTTTTCAATAAATAAAAACATCAAAATTTTGGAAGAAATACATATTACAATTAATTAAAATACGTATTATAAACATTAAAGAATAATAATAAAAAAAAAAAAATTCAAACAGTTAATTTACTTAAATTGCCCAAAACAGGAAACTGATTCCGATATTATTATCAGAACAGCGTAAAATATACTTTCAATTATCAACAAGTATAGTGAAATCATCTAAAATAAGTATTTTTCGGTGGGAAAATGTATATAGATTTTAATATTGTTCATTTTGAATCAGTGGGAGTGTTAGATGGTAAGAAACAAAATCTGAAATGTTATGATTCCAAATGGAATCACGGGAAAGGAAAGGGTTAAAAAATATACTTCACGAAATATTCGGTTGCAGTAAAAAACATTGAAAAGCTGATGTTGAATTATGACTTTGTATGTAGAGAATGTGAAATGCATTTTATAAAATACATACTTAATCTTCGATGTATTCAGTTGTTTACTCACTGCATAGCACAGACCTCGCAACGTTCCCACAATTTTACTCACATTTTATTATATTGTTACCACAATTGTCAATAAGAAATTCTATTTAAACATTTTAATGCTAAAATGTTACATTAAAAAGTACCTTTTTAAAATAGTGGTGACAATATAATAAAATTAGACTAAAATAATTATAAGATAAAAAACTTTTTATATACCATGTTTTTAAATTTTCTGTTGAATCATAACATTACCAATGCGTATAAAATTTTTAAAGTGATAATGACGTCAGTTTTTGTGAGATGCATAATTTGACTTTTTACGATTTTTTAACATTCACGTTTAATTAAATGTATTTATTTTTATGTCGAAAGAAAATGAACTCGTAAATTTTTTTTGGCAACAATTAAATTATAGCTAATATTTTAATGGCTATTTTTAAAGCTATTAGGAGGTTATTCTTTTCAGATTTTAATTAATTAGAAGAAAACTAATCAAAAATTCGAAAATCGGTCTTCGAAGTATTGTGTTGTCATCGGGTTCTGAGCTATTCTGAAAGTTTCAAATGTCTAGCTAGTAAGGAAGTTAGTTAAAAATCGATTGCAGGATTTGTACCGGACAAACAAACAAACAAGAATCGAAATTAATAAAAACATGGCAATTTATAAATGCTGTGAGACCTGATAGCATATGTTTTAGGTTTTTTTCTTTTTTCTTTTCTTTTTTTTTTTTTTTTTTTTTTTTTTTGAAGTTTTACTTCTAATTCCATATTCTAGACACGATCGTTTTCATGAGGGATAAAAATTTAAGTCTATAACAAGGCGTTCGAAAAATCTTGACCTTGGTGTAAAATTTTTATACGATTCGCATACAAAAGAATTTATAGTTAGTAAAAGTGCTCTATACCATAATAAACTTGTAAAAAAGAAGTTTTGAAGCATAAAAAGTCTTAATAATATGTTGAAGCAAAGTTGTCGAAGGATTAGTCATTAATTAAATGTAAATGTGCTTAATTTATTATTATTATTACTATACTTATTTTTTTCTTTTGCACATAGTTTATGTATGATCCCCAAGGCATGACCTAACAGAATGACTTTTTTTTTTTTTTTTTTTTCGAATTCATGTTCAAACACAGGAAGGTATGTTTAAGTCAGTTTTTTATTTCTCGTCCTATCACTCGAACATTTGCTGAAATTTCGAACATCACTTTATCAATGCATTTGACACATTCTACCGATGGGGACTTTTTCAAACAGGGCCGTATAAAAAATTAAATTTTGTAATTTTTGAAAAGGAATCCCCTGAAACTTTTAATTAATCTTTATAAAACTATGTATTTTTTTACGCAATTTTCTTATTAATAGATCTAAAGTCATTTTTAAAGGAATTATATACGTATATTTTGACTTCAATCATTTACGAATGCAACAGATATAATATTTATTCTGTTTTATGCTTTTTATAGATATAAAAAGTTATTAAACCGATTATGCACTATAAATTTTGAATAAACACCATAAAATGCAATAAACTCGCAACAATTGTTTCGGGTCGAAAAAACACACGCCCCTTCATCAGGCGAATAAAGTAAGCACGAGTGCTGCCGTCAAAGCGGCAACGCACAAACGCTTTGACTGCAGCACTCGTGCTTACTTTATTCGCCTGATGAAGGGGCGTGTGTTTTTTCGACCCGAAACAATTATTACGAGTTTATTGTATTTTATGGTGTTTATTCAAAGTTTGTAAGTAATATTTTTTACAACGCCAGTTTTGTGGTGCTTTTATTAAACTATAAAGTTGTTCAAAACAGGGATGAAAGTTTGTCTTCTTTTGTCGGAAATCTTCCACCGGTATTTTTTAGCAGTAATCGCAAACCTATTTAATCGAAATATATTTGTTTAAAAATACTCAATTTTTCTAAATAAAAATAGTGGTGCCGATGATGAAAACCCCTTTCATCCCTGTAAAAGCGGTATCATATCATAATGGAATCAAATTAAACGTCCTCCAATAACGCAAGAATTAAATAAATCCAATTGTTACGAAAAACTAGCATTTTTTTTCACGCTATTAATACCTGTCACTTTCACAAGATTGCAAGAAGAATTTGACCCCAATGCTTTTACAGGAACAAAGCAGTGAATATCATTTCGCAACTTTTGGAGAATTCAGACTCCAAAATGTCCCCTAAACTAGATTTCTTTTTTAAAGGGTGAGAAAGTGTTCAAATCTGACCTTTGACTTAAACTACACGAGGCTAGTTAAAGAAAAATCTTCTCCCTCCCCATTAAAAATCAGAAACTTTTCCTTCGTCCTAGAAAAAGTCAATTCTTGTTTTCCGTCTTCCTTGTTTTTAAGTAGGCCACTAAAAAAACTTTCCAATACGAGTTTTGTTAACAGCCTCGAGAGGTATGCACTCATTTCGACATGTATTTAACAACACCCTTCCAGACGCCACGGTAAAAGAATTTCTTTTTCACCCTCAAAACAAGAAATAGATATCGAAGGTTTCACAAAAAAAAAAAAAAAAAAAAAAAAAAATAGTGGTTTGTTTACAGTTTTAATCATGAACTTTTTGTTTCGTATTTAAGAATTATTTCCTGATATGTTCTGCCAGCATTATTGTGAATAACTGTTAAAAAAAAAAAAAAAAAAAAAACTTTAAAAAACTTTTTTTTGTCAATTTTACCCTGTGAGTTTAATTTTTCACAAAGTTTTATACGAATTTTAATAATTTACGCGTGAATTTCATTTCATTAAAAAAAAAAAAAAAATTAAAACAAACTCGTAAACTTTTTTGGCAACAATTAAAGATTAAAATAAATTATGTATTTTTGTCTAAAAAAGGGCTTCTTCAACTTTTTCGATGCTATCCGTTTCGATACTGATTATTATTCATTTTCTTTTCTTTTCTTTCTCTTAAAAAAAAAAAAAAAAAAGAAAGAAAGAAGAAGAAGAAGAAGATTTTGATGAAATTCTGGCAAAAGCGTAATTTAATTCAGTACGGAGGATTATTAGTCCTCCCCCCCCCCCCCAAATTATAACTTCGCTTTCAAATTATTCAATTATATTTTCGATAAATTTTCGATTTCGATAAATGTCCAACCATAGTAAAACTGGCGACAACGTTTTATCCGTAGATTGAGACTAATAGTCCTCCATATTAAAAAAAAAAAAAAAGCTGATTATGTGATTTTATATATTTATACCTAAAATTTTATATACTTATACCTGATACGAGACCAATAATTTCTTTTATTGAATATAGAAAAAAGTAAAAAATAAAAATCTTCTTAGATCATTTTTTCATGAAACAGAATAATTCTTTTCAGAGAAACGCATATGATATAATAGCAAAAAGGAAATAATATACGGCTGAATGAATACATCTAAAAAAAATTACATATGAATTAGTGATGTATTATGAAGTAGTGCAATAAATGATGACATATAACACCTAATAAATATGCAGATTAGCAAGCATTTCCATAGAAAGTATCCTAAGGAAGCACTGCAGGGAGATTGAAGGTATTGCAAATTATAGAGAGGGAAATAGAGAATTTTATAATTGGCCTTATGTCAAACATAAATTCGGCATGTTTAAAGGACGACAGAGAGTATTAAAAGAAGCATTTTAGGATGATAAATAACAAATTTACGTTTGGTTCGGTAAATAAAATATTAAGAAATAATGAAGCCAAGGACAGTTTTTTGATATTATTCATATAGATATTATAAACACGGTGATTAGACAGGAAAACGGATTATTAATATAACTAGGAGAAAGCTAGGTTAATAAAAGAAAATCACTGAATTTAATACTAATTAATATTTTTCGCGATGCATATTTGATTGGCCAAAATATACTTTTTAGAGAAATATTTTTACTTTCTTGTATATGTAACATTGAGAAAGTATTGGATTCGTGAAAATTTTCGAACCCCGGTTTTCGATGGATTTACACGTTTTGGGATTGTTGTGATGCTTTTAGAGGTGTCCTTAAACTTTTAATTACTTAAATTCAATTTTGAAAATTCAATTTTGAAACACAATTTTCTTTCTCTAGTGGTAGTACATTTTCGCAATCGTTAACCCAGGATTTTAAACAAAGTTGAAAAAGGGGGCCGAAGCCCCATTGGATAGATGCTTAAACTCTAATGAACACTCATTATAACTATAAGTAAAACTTAATAAAAGACATGATAACTTGTGATGGTACTTAACTTTTGTATACTTCCATAATAGGATTGCTAAATATAACGACACTTCTTTTTGTGCAATCTATTAATTTTATGTGAGTGTGCTTATCTAAAAATAAGTAATATGTCCGTAATACCTACTTCCAAACCTTTCAAAATAAGTAATATACACAACAGGAATACTACAAACCTGGAGTGACTCCAAATGACTTTCGCAACATTAAATACTTAAAGGTTTTTTAATAAATTACACTGAGAGTAGTCATCAAATAAACAAAAGTGAAAATTATAATTTGAGTATTTTTCTCCATACAGTAGGTTGTTTAATTTAACGCTATTGTACTTCAAATAATTTGAGCCCATAGGTCATAATGATAAGAATTTTTTCTTTGTGTCCCTGCAAAAAAACTATAAGTGTTAGATTCTCTAAAATGGTACAGTTCGTGTGACTGTGACCTATAACATGAATATATTTTCAGTTCAATTGGATAAGGCATTCAGATACTATCGCACTTAAAAAATTTTGAACCATAAGTCATATTGGTAAAAAAAATTTTCTTCATGTCCTTGGATTTTTTTTTTTTTTTTTTTTTTTTTTTTTTTTAACTATTAGTGTTAAATTTACCAAAATCTACAGAGTTTGAACTACGATGACCTTATAACATACGTATCAACTTTCAGCTCATTCGGATAAAGCGTTTAGACGTTATCATGCTCACTCAGACACATACATAGATACATACGCATACATGCATACATTGCCGTAAAAAGTAGCGAAAATGAATTAAGGGGACCTTAAAACATACATATATGCCAAAATATTAAACTAAATTTTCCCCATGATTACAATATTTTCCTTATATATGCATATCCGGAAAATAATAATTGTTTGCTATTTTGTAAGAAAAACTGATTTAAAAGTTTAAGATTTCATATACATTTAGGATTTTGTGAAAAAAAAAAAAAAAGCTGTACATCTGTAATGGAATGGTATAATATACAGTAACTATAGTATATTTATTTTCCTATCTGGACACGTTTCACTGCAATACCATAGGGCACACCAGGGAAACTTCTAGGGCCCACCAGTGCGCCTCGGCACACTATTTGTGAACCACTGTGCTAACAAGCAATAACGTCTTCAATCATTTCCATTATATTTTTAACGCATGATTTCCAGACCTTAATTGTGTAAGTAAACTGTACGCTTATTATCCTATGTCAAGGTAATTTTTTCTCACATACCTCTTTTCAATGTTAATCTCATAATCTTTATTTAATGCTAGGTATGCGAAACACAAATCCTTGTAGGAAATGTATTATTATCCTCAACTAAGAACAAAACAATTTCCATTAGACATTCCTACTATTATACCTGATTTGATGGTTTGAACGTGTTTAAATTTTTACTTCCATTACCCTAATACCGTAGGTAATGGAAGTATTATATTTAGTCCAAAAATTCGATATCGAGATTTCACCTGATTTACACGTTTTAAGGTCCCCTGAGTCCAAAAAAGTGGTTTTGACAATTGGTCAGGGTCAGTGTGTTTGTGTGTATGTGTGTATGTATGTGTGGAACCTTCTGGCTATCATATCTCCGAAACTAATAAAGATAGAACTACAAAACTTCAGATTTAAGACAGGTCTGGTGTACAGATGGATTTTCCAAATTTCGGTGAAAATTGAAAAACCGGAAGTAGGATATCGGAGACCGGAAGTGGGACCAAAAGTCCGTATCTCAAAAAGGCTCTTACGATTTTTTTCAAATTTGCTATATAAACACTCTGTTGATTTCCTTTCGAATGATATAGTTGGTTAGTTCAGGAAAATTGATAGGCGTCCTGTATAAAAAGCTCAATTTTAGGTCTTGCAAGCGCGTTTCTTTAAAAACGGTTGTACGGATTTTTTTCAAACTCGCCATATTAACTCACTTTTAAATATTCTTTTGTATGTAATTATTGTTTTCCGGTCAATAATTGATTTTTTGTAAAAGTTGGTATCTCAAAAACGGCTCTAACGATTTTCTCTTTAGGTCACTTTTATGTTTTCTGATCACATTATCTCTCAAAAATGCCTATAATACGTGTAATAGTGGGTAATGGAAGTCGTATGGTTGTTTCACACCAGATTTTTTTTTTTTTTTTTTTTTTTTTGAGAAAGATAGAAAGAAAGATAGCGTAAAATACGTTTATGAGAAAATTTGTTTTTCTTTCTTTCTAATTTTAAAATACTTCTAAAAGAAACTTTATTAATACAAGAAAATTTTATCTAAACGAGACTTTATAAAAAAGATGAAAAAAATTATAAACATTTTTTTTTTTTTTTTTTTAATTAAATTATTGTCTTAGAATTTCAAAAGACTGCCATACGTATACAATGGAATATATCAATATTAAGTAAATAGAAATTTCTCGATGACTGAAATTTCTTGATTTACATTTAATAAAATAAAATGAAAAAATTTCAAATATTCGGAAATTTATAATAAAATATATGACACAAGTTGAAATGCCTGTCGATTCATTTCTAATCATTGCACTATTATATCAGATTTTTTTTTTTTTTTTTTTTTTTTTTTTGTACGGCCCTGTAATTGAAGAATAAAACTTTTCATACCACTTTGTTTATGGAAACATGCTTTTATAGATGTAAAAAAAATGTGTGTCTGTTTCATTTTGTTTAGTGCAGTCCAAAGATGTTAAACTGTATCCACGAAAAATTTCTCCCGTGAAACCTATAATATATAATGTATTCGAATACTTTTGTATATCTCGGCTCTGTACATGAATTATTAGTCCACCTTTAATAACAAATTTCATATAACATGATATTCGTATGATACAGATATAAAATACTGGATTTTGAACTTTTTGAGGAATATTTGTTATACTGATCACACACACATAACAACTTAAAAATATGATTATCAAATTCACGCCGAGAACAAATTCTGTGACTGACATCTAGAATCTAAATTGTAGCTCTAGTAAAAAATAGTTCCATGTTAGCCTTATAAATTCTAGTCCTCTTTGAAAGCGAGTTCTGTAAACCCCTATTAGAATTCTAGAGCGTTTGCCTATATAATCGAGGTCAAACTCATTTAAAAATCTCTGCCAATAAATGCAAGAGGCGAGTTTTAGCAAGTATAATCTTGGTTTATCTCCCAATTCTAGAAAATCAAGAGAGAATTTCTCGCAATACAAAGGATTCAGAATATTCAGAATATTGTTTCACCATCTAGAAATGCATTGACTAGAAATTCTCGATCATTTCGTCTATTCAGCTTATTGGCGTGCCTTATACGCATAGCTTGGAAGCGTTCTAGAGGAAGGCGGATTTTTTTTTCAGTGCAGGGAACTTCTGAATGTACAAATAGGGTAGGTGCTCCAGTGATTGACATGCTCCAGTAATTGACATCTATCCCGAAATAATTAATAAATATATTAAAAAATAAGAAAATCATATATTTTACATATAAGAATTTTAACATTTTATGTCAAACACTAGAGCATAGGGTGCTAATAACTGGTAAAATGAATAACTAGCAGTGTCAAACACTGGAACATAGGGGTGAATTACTGATAAAATGAAAAACTGGCAGTGTCAATTACTGGAACATTGAGTGGGTGTCAAATAAAAATTCATAAAAAAATATATTTGTTATCAAATGTATATATTTTAACATATATGTGGTTAAGAATGTCTTTCATACCATGTGTACTAACTTAAGATTTCTAAAAATATTTTCTGATGACTAGAACATTAAAAAAATCAGAGATTGCTCTAAAAGTGTCAATCACTGGTGCACTTACCCTATAACGAAAACTATTTAGAGAAAACAAAATTTCCCCCACTATATATGACTCAGTGAAAGTAAAAAATCTTTTTAGTTAAGTATTAGATTTTAAATACCATTGTGTATCTGAATGTACCAAAAAAGTTTTTATTGAAAATATTAGCCTTATTTTCTCTATTATTAAATATAGCAGCTGATCTACAAGAAGATGAAAAAATATAAAACGAGCTTAAGTGCTCTGGGGTATATCTCCGTAACCCCATTTTTCAGAATATACATAAATTGATCTTTATAATGCGCTATGGGTCCTTGAAATTTATCCTGTCAAACCAGTCTCTGGATTTTACTTCTTTATTAAAAGAATAAATTTGTAAATGTTAAAAACAAGTCTCATGTTTATCCCGTTCCTTTCATTAATATGCTTAAATGATTTTTCGTGCATTTTTTCTCTTAAATTAAATTATCGTATGCTTGTCTGTTTGTTACTTTCTTCTATAAGAAGAAAGTATCGGATTTATGAAATTTTCGACATCCAGTTTCTATGGATTTACACGTTTTATGGTGTCATAAACACGATTTGACCATTTGTAGAAGATGCGTGTGCGTGTGTGCCTGTATCAAGAATTTCGTGGGTGTTGTATGTCACAAACCAATAGACGAAATGTATCCAAACTTTTGGAATTTGACCTAAACTGGTGCTAATTACATTTGGGGATCAATCGCTTAATAGATGGCACTGTCACGCGTTTTCTCTTCCTCAATTTTGACGTGCCAGTATAGGGTGAAATTTCGCATGTGTCGCAAAATGTACATAATGAGCATTATTTGTAACTTTTCAATATGAAATTTAAAAAATATGTATGTATGATAGCAATAATCAATCAGGAAAGAAAAAAAGTGTATAAATAGGGGCATCGCTCCCCTACGTGGGTATCCCTACAAGTATCCCTCAGGTGAGGGTTACTATCAGGACTAAAGGGATTAAAAATAGTCAACGAATAAATGAGACTCATGATACAAGAATAATAATCTATTTTAAAAAAAACTTTCATAACCCAAATTTTTAATGTATCGTATCACATAAATCTTTTAGACGTTAGAATAAAATTTAATTTGAAAAAAAAAAAAAGTAACTTTTTTGTTTATAAACCAAAAAAATTTATGAAATTTGAAATGCAAGTTGGTCTTGTGGTTGTATATTATATTTTTGTGTTCGTGAGAGAAAATTAAAACAAAATTGATAACTGCAAATTTTAATCCCACTTCAAAAACATATGACTTAATGTGAAGTAGATTTTTTTTTTTTCTTTTTGTTTCTCCTAACGGTTTCCATACAATCTTCTGCTGTTGCCACCTAAAATTCATACTTTAGTTAATTTAAAAAAAATCTAATTGTCTGATCGATAAGCTGTTTAATCCATCGGATTCACAAAAATTTTCATTTGGTACCTTATTTGTAACGATACGACTGATATTCCTAATTTATTTTCTATTTTTTCTAATTTATTTTCCTCATTTTGAATAAATGTACTTTTTTTTTTTTTTTTTTTTTTAATTCTGTCGAAAAAAAAAATGGCAACAATTAAATCATGTTGAGATTCACAGACATACTGTAGTGAATGACAGTAAGTACATAAGAATTTGGGGAAAAATCTGAGAGTTAAGTGGGGAATGTCTAACAAAGAACTGCTAATTAGAAAGAAGTGCTGTGTAGATGTGAAAGTCGATTGACTAAGCAAGGGACTAAGTTTGGGCGATTTATCAAGCTCCTGATGAGTGTCTTCCGTGAATGGGAACCATTTTGTAAGTGGTCCTAGCTCGTTTTCAAGCGAGTTTCGGGCGAAAAAAAAAGAAAAAGAAAAAATATGAAAAGTTAGGTTAATTTAAAAATGAAGTATGAAAATTCTATGTTAATCTTCTATCACTCAGACATCGAAATAAAATCTGCTAATAAAGCAGTTTTTTTTTTCCTTTATTTTTTTTTATCAAATTTACATTATTTAAAGATCTATGCTTATCGGAATGGGAAAGCCGAAAGGTGTTAAAAGTGAAATCAAAATATCTCTTTCACTATTATTTTCAAGAATACATCCTGGATAGAAAATAATTTCATCTTGCAATTTTTATCTCCTGAGTAAATACAGGGCTGAAGTTTATCTCACAAACATTACTGAGTTTGCTGGCAAGAAGAAAAACAAGCTATTTGAATTTCTATGTATACTTGAAAATCAATTGTGAAATTGTATGCAATGTACTCCATTGATAAAATTTGCAAAGAAAGCTTGGAGAATATGTTTACTAAGGAAGAGGGGGGTGAGGCTTTCTGAGAAACTTCCAGTGTTACGTAAAACGTACCCAGTGAAATAATTTCTTTATTATTTTCTTTTAATAATAATCTTCATTTCACTTAATGCGTTTAGTTTATAGTTTCTCTGCTGTATAAAAAGAAATTTACAAAAACTATATGTAAAAAGCATGTAATGTTTTATTCCCTCCGCCCCCCCCCCCCCCCCACATCCTATGTATTGCAATTTAGAGTATTACAGTAAAATTTAATAATTAAAATTAAACATTTAATCTGTCTACTTAGATTAAACATAATTCTTAGAAAACCTTTTTGAAAACTAAATTCCGTGTAAATTGCAAAATAATATTATTCTTAATTTTAAGGAAATGTCATACTTTATTTTCTCTTACTTTATTTTCTCATATATGGACGGTTCATTATAAAAGTGGTGCAACTCCAAAATTACATTTATGATATTTGTTTGAACATGATTGAATACAAATATTCTACTAGGAAATTTTCGTAAATTATTCGTAATTTACGATTTTATCAACATAGCGAAATTGTAAATTTTTCATATAAATATGAATTTTGAGGATTATTGCATTGGAAATAGTAGCATGAAAAGTAAACGGCGGAATTGACCCTGATAAAATAAATTAATAGGTTAGAATAAGATAAATATATCGAAGTGAACGGTGGATAGCCTATTAGGCGGGGATTTCATTCTGTCACTGTATCAAGCTTTGGTCAAATTCATTTCTTTTAACATGATTATAATATGTCTCGCTATAGAAATTTACGAGAACATAAATATTATGGGGAACTGAGAAGAGTCCACCTATGACAACTAGTTTTAAATATGTACATTTTTGCTTAATTGTATCACATTTAGTCACACCTTTCATTATAAAACTGAAGAAACTCCAATAATTGCATTAAAATCTCATAAATGGCATCACTTGTTTTTTTCAGAAAACTAAAACTTCTAAATATTTATTATAAAAATGAGGCTTCTAAGTTACTTTAAATTACATATTTAATATAATTTATAAATTCTTAAAATTCTGAGTTGTATTAAACACAAATAATTATAAGATTAAAAAAAAAAAAAAAAAAAAAAGCTTTTTATATACCATGTTTTAAATTTTCTGATGAATCATAGAGCGATAGAGCTCTTATCAATGTGCATAAAATTTTTAAAATGTTAATGACGTCAATTTTTGTGAGATGCATAATTTAACTTTTTATAATTTTTTAACGTTAATTAAATGTATTTATTTTTATGTCGAAAGAAAATGAACTCGTAATTTTTTTTTGGCAACAATTGAATTATACCTAATATTTTAATGGCTATTTTAACGCTATTAGGATGTTATTATTTTCATATTTTAATTTATTATAAAAAAAAAAACTAATCGAAAATTCGAAAATTGGACTTCGAAGTACTGTGTTGTCACCGGGTTCTGAGCTACTGTGAAAGTTTAAACTGTTTAGCTAGTAGGGAAGTTAGTTAAAATTCGATTGCAAGATTTGTACCGGACAAACAAACATACAAACAAACAAACATACATACAAACAAAAAAACAAGAATAGAAGTTAACAAAAACATGGTAAAAATCGATAACATATACTGAAACTTGCCTTTATTTACAAAAAGTTCGTTATTTCAAAATCCATTTACAAGGAAATAATTCACTTTTACAATGAACGTCCCATATATCGTAGAGAAAATATGACTTTTGGGTCAAATTTTCGAAATTGAGTTTCTGTTATTTTCATACGTTCTGAGGGCCTCTGAAAAAAAAAAAAAAAAAAAAAAAAAAAAAAAATGTTTTTAGCGGTTGGTCTGTGTATGTCTGTATACATAATCAGTGAGCACTATATTATCATCGGGCATTGATTGAACCAAAATAAAAATGTGAGTAAAACCTCTGATAGTTTAGTTTGTATTTTGGGAGAAACTGAAATTCTATTCATTCTATCTTTTATAAGTTTTTGAATTTACACGATATTTGTTTGGGGCTTCCATATGAATAGCTCAATGCATTTGGCTATTAAAATATGCAAATGAATTTTTGCTAAAACTTGCGCATGCGTAGTTAAAATTTATTTAGTAAATTTACTCATATTTCATAAGTTATTTAACATTTTTGCATTCTGATTGCAGTATGCTGTGTCTAATGTAGTACGCCAAGTTCCGTAAAAATGGTTTTACATTAGGTCTAATATCCTACACGTTGCAAAAAAAAAAAAAAAAAAAAAAAAAAAAAAAGTGTCCTTTTTTTAATGCAATTTTTAAAAGAAATCGTTATATATCCATGAATATACTTGGTAGTCTCATGAAAACTTATACAGATAATTAAAACAATCTTCAAAATTACATGCTACAGCAAAAATGCATTTGAAGCATTACTTTTTACAGGGTCACTTTTGTTTAATTTTTTACTGTTCCCCCTTTTCTCTTCCGGACAAAACTTTTGCTGAAATATATGAGGTATAACATGTTCTTTATACGTTCAAAGTTTCAAGACAATTATTCAAGAATTTATTTAGATATTTGACAAAACGTTTAAATTTAAAACACTGAGAAAAAAAATTCTTTAACTGACATCTAGAATCTAAATTGTGGCTTTGGAAAAAATAGTTCCATGTCATCCTTATAAATTCTAGTGCCCTTTGAAAGCGAGTTCTAGAAATCCTTATTAGAATTCTAGAGCGTTTTTCTATATTCTCGAGGGCAAAGTTATTTAAAAATCTCTGCAAGTAAATGGGAATAAAAGAGGCAGGTTTCCGCAACTATAATCTTGGTTTATGGCTCAATTCTAGAAAATGAAGCGAGTATTTCTCGCAATACAAAAGATTCAGAATATTGTTTCACCATCTAGAAATGTGTAGACTAGAATTTCTTGATAATTTCGTCTATTCAGTTTATTGGCGCCTCTTATGCGCATTGCTGGAAAATCTATATTTCTAGTTAAGGGATTTAGAAAATGACCACTTATTCATTCTAGATGAAGGCGGTATATATATATTTTTTTTTCAGTGAAGTGCCCAAATACTTATTGGTAAATAGTTTATAATTACATTATTTTTTTTTTAAGAATATTAGTTTTTTTACTCTAAGCCATAGAATATATGTTAAAATATTTACAATAATCGTTTACACAATTAAAAATAGATTGAGATTCATTAAAATACCAAGACAGGACAACATAATATGAAAAATGTCTTAAGCAGATCATCATGGTATACTTTGCTAAATCACTTTCCTCAATAATATCCAAGAGAAAGGAATGCATTTGCTTAATTTTGAATAGTTCTACATATTAATTACAGAACTTTGGATAAGCAACATAAAATGTAATCCAAAGTTCTGTAATTATTACATTTAAACGCCAGTTCTGTGGTGCTTTATTATTATAGTCTACATATCGCCTGTAAATTACATTCACGGAGTGTACATAAATGTAACACACTAAGGAAAACGCATAATACCAATTTGAATGCACTTTAAGATATACTTCTGAATACAACTCCTAATAAGTTCGAATTATTTTGCATGGCCCTATAAAAAAAATGGACTTTTGATACCATATTCCGTGTAAAACGTACTTTTGTACTTAAAAGAAATTCAAATTTAAAAATGTTAAAATATACCAAAAGCAATTTTCGTCTACAGGACATAATGTATTTAAACTTTTTGAATGTCCCTACACAGGAACTATTTGTCCGATTTCAATATGTCAGGTAGTATCTCCTATGATTCAGATTTAGAACACAGAGTTTAGACTTAAATGTCTGTTTTTGAGTTACGTTGGGGTAACAGGCTCACACACACAAACACACACAGACCAACCATTAAAAACCTGATTTTTGGATTAATGGGACCGCAAAATAAGTAAAATTATCAAAAACTCAGTTTCGAAAATTTAGTCCCAAAACAACATTTTCTGTATCATATATAGGTAATAGAAGATAAAAAGGCTGATTCAACCTACTATCATTTAATGTGCGCCTATTTAATTCCATTTTTTCGATTTATGAGAACAAAATACGCTTTGTTTTATTGATTGATGCTTCCAAGCTATTAAGCACAATCTATATAATATTTCTCTAACGTGACCAATTCCGATTATATTTTATCGAAACGATACGATAGTGACGTAATTAGTAAAATACACGAGGATAAAAAATAATATTTATAAACGGACAATATTTACGCACGCGGACTCAACTCAATGATCTAATAAGAAAAAATGACGACATTTGTCTGATTAAAAGTATTTTATGGAAGGATGCATTCTTAAGTTGAATCTGAAGAATCTTTACAAGCGTCATTTTAAACCTAGTAATACTTTAAAGATATATACAGACCATGATATATTATCGTCAGTTGATCCCCCCCCCCCAAAAAAAAAAAAAAAAAAAAAAAAAAAACAGATCATCAAAAGTAACATCAAAATAGATTTTTTTTTTTTTTTTAATTGATGACACATATGCATCAAATTTGTATACTTGACTCGAAGTAAGGTAAACGCATCAGTAGTGGACACTTTAAGGACATTTTCCGGCTGTTTTTTGTGTAATTTCGTAATTTTTAGAGTTTCAAAAAGTAATTAATGTTTCAGACTTTTACTAACTCTTTCTTAACACTGAAAATTGAAATAATTAATTATGAAAATTGCTAATTATGAAAATTGCTAGTTGTAGCATTTGTAAAAATATGTAAAAAATTGTATCTAAAAATATGTAAAGTATATGTAAAAAATCAAAAATCTCAAGAGCTTAAAATGAGCCAGTAGTGGACACACTAAAAACCCAGTAGTGGATCCCTTTGAATTTTTGCTTTAAAATTCAACTCTAAAATTGCTAGATTACAGAATTGTGTCCACTACTGGATCTGGCATTAAAAGTCACATGAGCCAGTAGTGGAAAGGGCTGTCCACTATTTGTCATGATGACATTTTTTGGCACCAGTAGTGGACACCCATAAAAATACTATGTGTTAATACAAGATTTAAAAAATAGCACAATAAATGAATTCTGCATACTTATTTTAGTCATATGAAAGCAAAAATAGAAGAAATCGGTTAAAAATAAGCAGAGAGCGAGTAAATAAAATTTCATTTCCATATTCAAAGTGATAAGAAGAAAACGGCAAAATCACAGAAAGTGCAAATTTTTGTAGTTAAACTAACATTATTTTGAAAGTAATGGCCGAAATTAATTTTTGTTAAAGGTTTTAATAGTGAAGGACTATAACTCCCTTCCTGAACATTGCTCGAATCTTCAGAATTTTTAGGTAGCTTATTTTCCGAGTTTAAAATTAAAAGTGTCCACTACTGGTACAGGGTCCACTACTGGTGCGTTTACCTTACTTTTTTTTTCTTTTAATTATGCCAAAATAAATAAATAAAAAGTCATGCAATTATTCGCGACAAAAATTTAAAAGTTGGTTATGGGTGTCTAAAACAATACTGCTTTGCGGTAGTATAAAAACTGGGTCGTCAATTATGAATTTTATATGTATAACCTTTTTTAACACTTTCCAACAAGGTTGAAAAGTGTTTATGACTTCGGTTTGTCTGTCTGTCTGTCTGTCTGTCTGTCTGTCCGTCTGTCTGTCTGTCCGTCTGTCCGTCTGTCTGTCCGCGCTCTACCTCCCGTAAATATTTATGGAATTTTTTGAAACTGATATATGTTATTCAAGTTCACTATCGGACGGTCCCTATTGAAAATGGAGTTTATACACTGGTTTGTGTACAGGGACACCCGAAAATATTTCAAAGCATTGTGTTCTATGAGAGGTATTTCTATAAACCATATTTTCATACCTTTACTCTAGACATATCTTAGTGAAATTGAAATATGTTATTCAAGTTTACTATCGGACGTTTCTTATTGAAAATAGAGTTTGTACCTCTACTGGTTTGTGTACAGGAACACCCGAAAATATTTCAAAGCATTGTGTTCTATGTGAGGTATTTCTATAAACCATATTTTCATACCTTTACTCTAGACATATCTTAATGAAATTGAAATATGTCATTCAAGTTCACTATCGGACGTTCCCTATTGAAAATTGAGTTTGTACCTCTACTGGTTTGTGTACAGGGACACCCGAAAGTATTTCAAAGCATTGTGTTCTATGGGAGGTATTTCTAAAAACCATATTTTCATACCTTTACTCTAGACATATCTTAATGAAATTGAAATATGTTATTCAAGTTCACTATCGCACGTTCCCTATTGAAAATGGAGTTTGTACCTCTACTAGTTTGTGTACAGGGATACCCGAAAGTATTTCAAAGCATTGTGTTCCATGAGAGGTATTTCTATGAATCATATTTTAATACCTTCACTGTAGACATAGCTTAATGAAATTGAAATATGTTATTTAAGTTCACTATTGGATGTTTCGTGTATAAAATGGAGGGAATACCACCATCGGATTATACACAGGGACACTCAAAAGTATTCCAAAGCATTGCGTTCTATGAGAGATATTTCTATAAATCAAATTTTAATAACTTTAGTTTCCACAAATTTTATGGAATTGAAATATGTTATTTATATGCACAAAAGAATGCTTTGCATACAATATAGCATGTTTAACATTATATTTACAGGGTGGCACAAAAATATCCAGATAAATAAAGAGCTATTAATAAAAAAATTGCTAGATATGTACTTTCGTTTACATTAAACGTTTTTAACACTTTCTAATATTTTAACACTTTCCAACAAGGTTGAAAAGTATTTATGACTTCGGTTTGTCTGTCTGTCTGTCCGTCTGCCTGTCCGCGCTCTAACTCCCGTAAATATTTATGGAATTTCTTGAAACTGATATATGTTATTCAAGTTCAATATCGGACGTTCCCTATTGAAAATGGAGTTTATGCCTCTACTAGTTTGTGTACAGGGACACCCGAAAGTATTTCAAAGCATTGTGTTCTATGAGAGGTATTTCTATAAACCATATTTTCATACCTTTAGTGTAGACATATCTGATTGAAATTGAAATATGTTATTCAATCTCACTATTGGATGTTTCTTGTTTAAAATGGAGGAATTACCACCATCAGTTTATGTACAGGGATACTCAAAATTATTCCAAAGCATTGCGTTCTATGAGAGATATTTCTATAAATCAAATTTTAATAACTTTACTTTCCACGAAGTTTTTGGAAATTGAAGTATGTTATTTATATGCACAAAAGAATGCTTTGCACAGAATATAGCATGATTAGCATTAGATTTACAGGGTGGCACAAAAATATCAAGTTACATTAAGAGCTATTAATAAACAATTGCTAGAATTGTACTTTTGTTTACGTTAAGCGTTTTTAACACTTTCTAACATTTTTTAAGTGTGAATATGATTTCAGTTTTGTGTATCTGCCTGTCCGTCTGTCTGTCTGCCTGTCTGTCTGTCCGAGCTCTAACTCCCGTAAATATTTATGGAATTTCTTGAAACTGATTTATGTTATTCAAGTTTACGATCTGATGTTCCCTATTGAAAATGGAGTTTGTACCTCTACTGGTTTGTGTACAGGTACACCCGAAAGTATTTCAAAGCATTATGTCCTATGAGAGGTATTTCGATAAACCATATTTTCTTACTTTTACTGTAGACATATCTCAATTTAATTGAAATATGTTATTCAGATTCCCTATTGGATGTTTCCTGTATAAAATGGAGGAAATACCACTACTGATTTATGTACAAGGACACTTAAAAGTATTCCAAAGCATTGCGTTCTATGAGAGTTATTTCTATAAATCAAATTTTAATATCTTTAACTTCTACGAAGTTTTAGGAAATTGAAATATGTCATTTATATGCACAAAAGAATGCTTTGCATAGAATATAGCATGGTTATCATTAGATTTACAGGGTGATACAAAAATATTCAGTTATATTAAGAGCTATTAATAAAAAAATGCTAGAATTGTACTCTCGTTTACTTTACGCGTTTTTGAAACTTTCTATCATTTTTTTAGTGTGAATATAATTTCAATCTCTGTATCTCTCTGACTGTTCTTCTTTCCGTCTGTCTGTCTCTCTGTCTGTTTTACTGCGCTCTAATTCCCGTAAATATTCATGGAATTTCTTTAAACCGATATATTTTATTCAAATTGACTATCGGATGTTCCCTATTGAAAATGGAGTGAATACCTATTCCGGTTTGTGTACAGGGACACCCAAAAGTATTCGAAAGCATTGTGTTCTATGGGAGGAGTTTCTATAAACCATATTTTAATACCTTTAATTTATAGAAACTTCAATGAAATTTTAACATGTTATTCAATACCCTATCGGATGTTTCCTATGTAAAGTAGAGTACATTTCTAACTGGTTTGTGTACAGGGGCACTTGAAAGTATTCCAAAGCATTGTGTTGTATGAGAGTTATTTTTATAAACAGAATTTTAATAATTTTATTCTCCACAAAGCTTAATGCAATTGAAATACATTATTCGTATGCACAAAAGAGTGCCTTCTATGTAATATAGTATGGTTAGCATTAGATTTACAGGGCCACACAAAAATAATCAGTTACATTAAGAGCTATAAATAAAAAATTGCTGGAATTGCACTTTTGTTTACATGAGCGTTTTAAAACTTTCTTATAATTTTAGTGGGAATATGATTTCAATTTATGCATCTGTCTGTCCGATTGTCTACCTTTCTATCTGTTTGTCTCCGGCTCCTATTATCCGTGAATATTTTCAGAATTTTTAAAAAATGATACACCCAAGTTCCCTATGGAATGTTCCCTATTTAAAATGCCATTAATTGGTCCTGTACAACTAGTTTGTTTACAAAGACGACAACAATAACAACAATAAAAAAAAAACAATGTATTACGTTTTAGGACAGAATTTTTTAAAAGTTATATTTAAAAATCTTTCTGCTATAAAAATCATAGAAACATTGACATGCATTATTAATATTCTAAAATGATGTTGTGTATAGAACATGATATGATTAACTTTCAGATTTACAGGGCTACACTAAAATATTCAGAGAGATTAAAAGCTGTAATTATAATCTGACGGCTGCGTTTTCTTTTGCGTTAAGCTTTTTTAACACTTTCCAAAATGCCTAAGAGTAATTTTAAAATCAATTAGTCTATCTGCATGTTTTTCAGTTGTTCTGTCTGTTGTGTGATAAAGTAGGCAAAGAATATTAAAAGTTATTCAATACAATTGCGTACAGTTGGAAAGTGTTACTAATCAATGCGTACTGCATGATTTTTCTTTCTTGTTTTTGTATCATTTTAATTTCACAACTGTACAATATTGATTTGGTTCGAATAATAATTTGACGAATGGTGAATTAAAATTTTAATTAAGTGGTAAAATTCGTACAATATTTAAGTGTTTCAAATTTTAAAGGAAATAAGAAAAAAAAAAAAAAAAAAAAAAAAAAAAATGAAAATTTCGCATGGGTTTGCTAGTTAAATCAATAATTTCTTTGGAAACTTCTGTTCGTGTATTGGATATCTGGAATCTAGGTAAGCACAACCCCAAGTGACACTAGTCTGCGAAACAGGTTGTACGAGGGTTTTTCCAGTTTTAATAGTGAAGTAAAACATACCTGTTTTAAATAACAATAAAAGTCTGCAGATAAAAAAAATATCACTCAGACAGGAAAAAAAAAGTCCTCCTGTAGATGAGTTTGTGTTTGAAGGAGGTCCTATAAACTATATTTTAAACTTTCATCTGGAAGGTTATTTAACTCAAGATATTTTTAACACATGCAGCTCGATCAAAAAAAATAAATAAATAAATAAATAAATAAAATGAAATAAAACTATTAATTAAAAAATTCATCATTTATTAACTTAAAAAAACTGGAGGGACTCCACTCGACTTTCCGAACATTAACTGACTAATGGTTCTGTAAAAGAATTTAAATAAGAGAAGTCATTAAATAAACAAAAAAGAAAATTATAATAGGATATTTAAGTATTTTTTACCACATAGTATGTTGTATATTTTAACGCTACTGAACTTCAAAGAATTTGAGCCTATAAATCCTAATGATATTCGTTTATGTCCCTGTAAAAATCTATAAGTGTTAGATTCACCAAAACTTAAATATTTCGTGCGACAGTAACCTATAACATGTATATAAATTTTCAGCTCAATCTAATAAACATTTACACGGCATCATACTTTAACACTCTAAGCGTTTCAACTGGATTTTTGTAACTCAAACATACACCCTTCAAACGGTTTGAGACTGATTTTTGTAAAGCAAGAGATCTCTCTCCAAATCGTGAGAGACGTAAAATTGTAACTGAAAATCATGAAGCTAGAGTAGTCAATAAGATTATTTTTTTAGGCAATAAAATTATATTTTAAGTAGAAATGTCTTTTGAGGCTACATGCTGAGAAGGTTAATTATTCTGAGCCCAAAAGCCAAAACGAAAATGAATTTTGCGTTGTGTCCCTAGAATGACACAAACAAATGTAAAGAAATGTATAGGTGCTAGATTCTCCAAAATTCATACCGTTCGTGTGACGGTGATCTATAACATGCATGTAAATTTTCAGTTCAATTGAAAAGGTTATTTCAGCGCTATCGCACTTTAAATAATTTCAGCCCGTAGGCCATAATGATAAAATAATATTTTGTTGTGTCCCTGTTAAAAAAAAAAAAAACTGTAAGTGCTAGATTTATAAAAATAGGGTTAGTGCTACGATGACCTATTACATACGTACCAACTTTCAGCTTGCGCAAGCAAAGCGTTTAGATGCTATTGTGTTCTACACACACATACACACACATACATACATCACCGTAAAAATAGCAATAATGAACTCAAGAGACCTCAAAACGTACAAATGCACTAAAATTTCAAAATCAAATTTTTGTCATGATTACAGTACTTTCCTTTCTTATATATGTTCGGAAAGTAAAAATTATTGAAAAGATTTTCATATTAAAGATATATGGAAACCACCCCGATTAAATAAATGTTTTAGTAAAAGTAAATAAATAAAAATGAATTAAAATCAGTTCAATCGTATGGGAGCTACAGTACCACAGACAGATAGATAAAGACTTTAAACTCTTAACACCTTTCTTTTTTGGTCGGAAGTTAAAAATCTAAAAAGCATATATAAAGAATTCAAAAGAATTGGTGACTTCATATGAAAATTGTAACTTTTTGTCAATGAGCGATTTCAATTTAAGAAACTTTTTATAGCTCAATGTAATGACCATTCAAAAAATTTCAAAGGAAGGGATGGGTTTCTCCTGCTTTTTTGGTAATCAAGAACTGGTTACATAAACACATCTATTAAACGGTAGTCTTGATAATAGAAAGAGTTCTTTTACTGTTTTAGGCAATTGTCAAAGCTTTAGTACAAAAAAAATATAGATGACATCTATTTATGACAAATTTTACTTTTTGTTGCTTAAAAACATTTTGAACTGACATTTTAATAAAGAGGGTGTTCGAAAAGCCTCAGCTTTTATTCCTTAAATATTAGTCTTTGAGGTACAAAATAAATCATAAATTTGGGAAAAGAGCAGTACAAAATTTTATAAAATCAGTTATATACTTTATAATGATTCAAATTTAAGAACTGCAAAAAAAAAAAAAAAAAAAAATATGCTGCGGCTCCATACAAAAAAAAAAAAAAAAAAAAAAAAGGATGTTATCTAAGCAAATTGAACCCTATATCTTAGATAAGTGATGTACAAAATTTGGACATTGTGCCATAAAATGTCTAACAGATGTAATTTTATTTTATTTTTCTGGTTCGTATTGCCAAATTTAGGGACTTTTTTATTCAATATCTACCGCTAAATTTGAACTGTAACGGTTGCCTAATCACTTCGAAGGTTATTCGTCTATTATGTGTATCAAATATCACGCTTCAAAATTATTGGTGGTAGTTGAAAAGGCTGGCAAAAGGTTAAACTACTTTCTTATGTTTTGTCTTAAGTTATCGAATGATAAAAACCATAATGGAAAGTCTCATTTAAGAAATTATAGGAAAAATACGATGAATACAGTAGATAAGTTAAAGAAAATTAATCGCATTTTATAGAAAAGTGATTGATAATTCATTTCATCTGATATGAACTAATTTTTTCGATCCCCCCCCCCCTCTCATTTTTTTTTTTTTTTTTTTTTTTTACAATTATGTTTCCTATCGCCAGCACAGGCCAAAATTTCTACGACAGTAAGTTTTTCTAAACACATCAATTTAAATGACCAGAGGAAATGACTGAAGAGCAGGAAGTAGCTTAAAAAAAAAAAAAAAAAAAAAAAAAAAATCATTTTTCAAACAACCTTGAAATTTTCAGAATTGCGTTGCGTTATCAATTCATCTTTATTTATTTTTACTTTCTCTTACCCATAAAGTAGAGAAAGTATTGTTTTTGGGTCAAATTTTCGAATGAGAGATTTTGTTATATTTACATGTTTTGAGGTCCCCTGAATACGAAAATCATGTTTTTAGCAAATGGTATGTGTGTATGTCTGTCTGTGTGTGTGTGTGTGTGTGTGTGTGTGTGTGTGTGTGTGTCTGTTAGCAGCATATCTCAAAAACAAATTATGGCAGAAAGTTCAAACTTGGTATTCTAAATGTGTATCATATACGGATGCTATAGTAAGCTTTTCGTTAAGATCAAGCAAATGGTTCGTGTACAGGGACAATCAAGAGAATTCTAATACTTTACGTCTATGGCGGAAATTGCAGGTAAGTAGAGTTTAACGTCTATAGACTGCACTAAACCAAATGAAACGAATATATACTTTTTGTAATAGAGATAGTTAACTGGGAAAAAAAATTATGCATGTAGGAGCCTCGCCTCCCCCCCTGGGGGGGAAGTCCCCCCTCGAGGGGAGTTAATTTTCAAGATGGGTATCTTTCAAAAGAGCTCGCCAATACCTTTAAAACGAATGGTTGAACCATCGATCTGTGATAATTTAAAACAAAGTTGTCAATTTTTTTTTACTTTTAACGGAAAAAAAAAAAAAACCTTAGAAAAAAAATTGTTTTTTTTTTTTTTTTTTTTTTAAATATTGAGAATAAAATGGACTTTTTTTGGATATTTGCTCTCTAATATGGAAATCGTCTGCATTATCATAAAAGATAATTTTTTTAAATAATAATTTAAATAAATTATTTTTTAAAAACAAAATTATTTTTTAATAACTGAATTAAATTCTATATAAATGTAGGTGCATTAATGAAACGGGGGGTTGAGGGGGGCGGCAGCCCCCCTCACACAGAACTAATTATCATATAAAACTCTTCCGAAGCCTCATTTGAATCGTTTAATATAGGTTTGCATGACAGTACTCGTTATCTTGCCTCTTAAACTCCAACCTGTATTTATAGTATTAATTTTCAGGGTAAGAGAAAGTGAGTGACACACCAGATTATTTTATTTAAAGTAAAGATTAATTTTTAAATTATGAAATTGAGTGAAGAGTTTTTATACCAAATATTACGTTTATAACTCAAGTGATTTCCAAAATGCACACCACATAACCCTCTTTTTACTTTCTCTTACCCATAAGGTAGATAAAGTATTGTTTTGGGGTCAAATATTCGAAAGTGAGTTTTTCTTATATTTACACGTTTTGAGGTCCCCTGAATCCAAAAATCATACTTTTAGCGGTTGGTCTGTATGTGTGTCTGTGTGTCTGTGTGTCTGTCTGTTATCGGCATATCTCAAAAACAAATTATAGCAGAAAGTCCAAACTTGGTATTGTAAATGCGTGTGTCTGTGTGTCTGTCTGTTATCAGCATATCTCAAAAGCAAATTATAGCAGAAAGTGCAAACTTGGTATTCTAAATGTGTATGATATAGGGATGTTACACTAAACTTTTTGTTGAGATCAAGCAAACTGTTAGTGTACAGGGACACCCAAGAGAATTCAAATAAATTACGTCTATGGGGGAAATTCCAGGTAAGTAGAGTTTAACATCTATAGGCTGCACTAAACCAAATGAAACAAATATATATATATTATATACGTAAAAACATGTATCATGTAGAATATGGTTGGGAAAACATTCACTGTTCGTTTACAGGGCTATCCAAAAGAACTAGGTAAAAGTGCGACAATAGTTGCAAATTGATGGAAGAGTATATGTCAGGTTCTACCTTGTATTATTACTATAGGATTATATTTAGGTGAATTATGTGGTCTGTATATAATCTTCAAAAGATATACAGGGCTGCAAATATTTAAACGGTGCCATTCTTTTTTGTGGTTGGTGGTTGTGCTTTACTATAATATTTTACCATTTCCAAGAAAGCTGTTCAGGAATTGAAACGAATTCCTCATAGAGATATGGTAAATAATGTATGTTTTTAGCCTAAGCATTCATCGCTTGTTTTTTGTATATTTATGCGTTTTGAGGCTTCCTGATTACCGAAGTCAGGTTTTTTAACGTTTGATCTTTGTCTATGTCTCTTAGAGTAACTTAAAAAACGAATGATCCAAATGTTTATCCAGATTTAGGAGATCCATTTTAAAGCTAATATAAGTTTGTTGCTGAAAAGTTTGATCAAGATTGATAAGTTTCAAGGAATGTTGCGTGTGAAAGTTGTCTGTATAATTTTGAATGAACTTTTAATTTTAATAACAGATTTAAATTCTATAAAAATGTAGGTGCAGTAATGAAATGGGGTTTGACGGGCGGTAGCTCCCCTCACTCAGAACTAATTATCGCATAAAACTCTCCCGAAGCCTAATTTCAATTGTTTTAACATAAGTTTACATAAGATAACTCGTTATCTTACCCTTTAATTTCCAACCTGTATTTATAGTAATAAATTTCAGGGTAAGAGAAAGTCGTGTGAGCGACACACCAGATAATTTTAAATTGTTTCATCTCTTCAAGGAATTTCAGCAACTTTATCTGTGTAAAGAACGTGAACTTAAATGAAAAACTTTCATATAAAATATCAAATTACCAACTAGAACGTTTTCCAAATTAAACACCACACTACCATTCACATATTGCGATGTAAGTTAGATTATACATTTATACATATTATTGCCTGCAAGCTAATTAAAATGTACGTTTGTAATAATTATTTATTTTCTTGAAATTTTACTGTATTTCTGTTTAAAATAGTACACTCAAAAATTAAATTTTATTTATATTTGATCCCGATTGTATATCACGAATTTGACTACAGTTTTTCCTTGGTGAAAATGGTTGACCGAATAATACTGAGTATTAAAAAATCTGGAGTGACTCCACTCGACTTTCCGAACATTAAGTAATTAACGGTTTATAAATAAAGTAAAGTAAGAGAAATCGTTAAATATGCAAAAGAGAAAATTATAATAGGGGGTATGAGCACTTTTCTTCACATGGTATGTTGTTTATTTTAACACTATTGCGCTTATAAATCAATGATAAATTTTCGGTGTTTTCCTGTAAAAACCTATAAGTGCTAGAATCACGAAAATCTATAAAGTTCGTACGATGGTTTCCTATAACATGCATATAAATTTTCAGATCAATCAGATGACGCATTTAGGACGCTATTGCATTTTAAATAATTTGAGACCTTGAGTCACAATGATAAAGTATTTTTAATTGTGTGCCTGTAAGAAAAGCTATAATATAAAATATTCACCAAAATCTATATGTTGTCTGTGACTGTGATCTGTAACATGTGTATGAATTTTCAGTTCATTCAAATACGGAATTTAAACGCAATCACAACTTAAATAATTTGAGCGCGTAGGGTATAATGATAAAGACTTTTTCTTTGTGTCCTTTTAAAAACCTGTAAGTGCTAGATTCCCCAGAATATTTATGCTTCATGCGACAGTGACCTACAGTACGTAAGTAAATTTTCAACTCAATCGGATGAAGCATTTGGACGCTAATGATTTCAGCTCATAGGCCATAATTATAAAGATATTTTTCTTGTGTCCCTGTAAAAAAAAAAAAAAAAAAAAAAAAAAAAACTATAAGTACTAGATTTACTAAGAGCTATCCTTTAACACATATATAAATTTTCCGCTCATTCTGATAAGGCATTTAGACGTTATCGCACTTCGAATAATTTCAGCCCTTAGGCCTTAATGATAAAGAATTTTTCGCCGTGTCCCTGTAAAAAACTTCACCAAAATCACCTAGATTCACCCAAATTTATGCACTTCGTGCAAAAATGACCTATATCATGTGTATAAATTTTCAACTCAATTGAAAAAAGCGTTAGACGTTATCGCAGTTAAAAAAATTTGGCCCATATAGACAATAATCACAAAAAATTGTTCTTCGTATCCCTGTAAAAAAAAAAAAAAAAAAAAAAAAAAACTATAAACGATAGTCATTAAAATTTATACAGTTTGTGTAACGATGACTCCTAACATGTGTATAAATTTTCATTTCAAACAAATAAGGCGTTTAGACACTATCGCTCTTTTCGAATTTTGGGCCTATTCACCATAATGATAAAGAATTTTTCTTTGTGTCCCTGTAAAAAAAACTCTAAGTGTATAGATTCATCAAAATTGGTAGAGTTCACGCTATGGGTTCCTGTAACATACGTACCAAATTTCAGCTCATTATGTTCAATCTCATACATACACACGTACATACACACATACATCATCGTAAAAATAGTAAATATGAATTCAGGGGACCTCAAAACGTGTAGAAACACAAAACCTCAAACTCGGATTTTTGATATGATTACAATACAGGGAAATGAATAGTATTCGCTTTTGCTAAGCCAGCCAATTCTGCTCGTAATTGGAAGTTAACTGTCATTGACAAGTTTTCTCTCAAGTAAGCAGGTATGAAACATATCCGTTTTTCTAGCATCACTATATTTCAAGTCAGAAATTTTTATCGTATCTTTCCAGTAATTTTTTGTAGGTAAATTGGATAAAGCTAACCATCTAAAAAATGAGATAACAAAAAAGCGGAACTTTTATCTCTGCATAACAAAGAAAACCTAATTTTAAGCGACAACGTCTTTATACTCCGTGGCGACAACAATGTGTTTTTAAATTAATATGAATTAACATTTATTGTAATTATTTTAGAAATTTGTGGCAACAATTCTTTTTCAAGAAAGTTTTCAGAATACAACTCAACTTTTTACTTTCAAAATATTTCACTTCTTTAGAATCTGAACTTTATAACTGTGCTGCTATAAGGGATTATAAGATGGAAATGTTTGATTTTTGTGTTATTTCTTTCTTTTTATTTTTTATTTTGGATATATTGCTACCTATTTTCTTTTTTCATATATTTTTAGAGACATTATTCAAGACCAGGATGGCGTTCGGGCTAACAGAAGCGGAAAGTTAAGTACGTATGCAGATTTGTTTTTCCCTCTTTTGCAGTCTGTTCCAGAAGCTCAGCAAATCGGGGACGATGAAAAAGAAGATGTCTTTTACGGAGCTGTTGGAGATGAAATAGAAGAAGAGAAGTATTTTGATGCAGTTGGTGATGAAGGAAAGGAAATTGAAGAGGAGCTTCCTGGAGCTAATGGTGGAAATGGAGATGAAATAGATGAGGAGTTTCCTGAAGACGAACAAGAGGTATGTGAATTTTCCTCTTTGCATGGTTTTTCAGATGTTGGTTCTTTGTGCAACTTTTGCTCAGGCGACGGAAAACAGCTGAGGAGGAAAAGTGTACGCTGGAGCGAGCAGTTGGAAGAAGTGATCTTCATTCCAAAGAAAAAGAAGAGCCTGAAGAAACGCCTTCTCGGTCTTTGGTCTTCTTGTTTCTGCTTCAGAAAGAAGCTCCGAAAAAGGTATCTTTAAATCATTTCTTTTAAACAGAAGGTAGATTTGTAAATATTTATTTATATATATATAAGGAATTGATGGGAATTTCTTTTTCTTTCTTTAATTAACCTAACATTAAAATACATTTTGTTGATATAAGGCAGTTTATTCTATGAACATAAAATATCTCTGTGTTTCTCTTCTTCTTAAGTCACAATTTCTTTCTTCAAATAGCTAAATGCATTATATTTTTAAGACTTTAAATAAACTGTTCTTTCTTGAATTATTTTCATTTGCTTTAAATTTCAAGATATAAAGCTAAAAAAATATTGGTTGTTTTCCGCCTAAATTAGATCAGTTCCCGATATGAATTGTTTTTGGTAGTTAACTTACAATAATTTTTAATTAGTTTTAGATTGACTATGTATGGTATTTTTGTATTTTATATATATATATAAAGCTTTATATTCGAAAACGTTTATGCAGTTTTAAAAGTATTTTGATCATTGGAAACCAATTTATGTCATTTTCGCCAAGTAAGGATTATGGTGAAGGTTTCAAAATCACTGTTGATTTGAGGAATAAAACACTAGATCTAGAGAAATATTCATTCCAAAATAATTCTTACAACATTAAAAAAATAAGTTTGTAATGCTTTAGTATAGGAGGCCTTGGCAACTTTTAAGGTTTTGCCACCTTTTGGCGATTTTTTGTTAAGAAATTTCTTTAAAAAAATAAGAAAAACGGCATCTATTTTGATTATACGTATTATTTTTTCAATTTTTGATTAATTTATTGCAATATTTTTAAAGTACGGCTAGATTTAACTTTAAAACAGAACTTGCAAAAGCAAATATGAACTTTTCATAAACGTACTTTTTTTCCATAAAACGATTAAAAGACACTTTGGAAATAAATATTTTAAGTGTTTGGTATTAAAGTTTCATTATTATTATTATTATTACGGTATTTTATAATTTGAATTTTTGACGCGTGATGACGTTCAACATGTCTATTGCGGTCGTGGAAATAAACTACTGTGTCGAAAAACATCCGAGCTCTGCTTTAGCGCCAAGCTTCAAAAGTCGCCGAGGAAGTCCTATATTAAAGCTCCTCGTTGCACAACAATTTATTGCATCCGTAATAATAAAATTAAAAAAATAATTGAAAAATACATGTGCATTTAAACATAAATCATAAAATTGCAAATCAGGCACAAACATTTTGAAAATTCATACTTTTAAATATAGCCGTCCCCGTCACCATTTAAATTTCAATGACTTTATTGGCGAAAGGACTAATTTTGTGACATCATTCGTGTCTCTGAATACGAAAATGTAACATTTTAATCTATTAAAAAATGTGTTGCAATGTATAAGCTTTATTTTTTCACTTATGTTAATATGGTATTAAATGGTACAGACTGGAAGCTATTCTGCTTGATTAGTTTTCTTTTTAATTACTGCAAAAGCATTATCAATAGTATTTCGGAACTGATATATAATCTTCCGTAATCAATATTCTCATCAAATATTGCCTTAATTCTTTTTTTTTTCTTTCTAAAATCTTTTTTTCTTTTCAAATCAGCGTTTTTTAGTATACAGGTACACTACTAGATTACATTATTTTTCTTGCTTCCAAGGAATATCCCCATGAAGATCTGAAAATTAAAATTTTACGCTATTCGCCATTGTCTAGTATATCTTTTAACTTACTCGCCACTTTCTCTAAAATGTTTTGCCTGATTATCGAAATAAGTGATATCCCAGTTAAAATTTTTCGAAGAAGTTTTTTTTAATTGTGCGATTTCCATGAAACGCTTGTTTTAAGTTCGACCTTTTTTTCTGTAGAATCCAATCTAAGTTTGCCGATTTTCGTGTAGTGTCGATATAAGTTCGCTTACCTTAGTAAAATGTTCAATTCAAGATCGTAGAATTCTGTGAAGGGTCCTTTTCCGAACATTATTTTTCTAGAAATGTCTCCTTTTTAGTCAGTTGAGGAAATTTGCACTATTTCGTAACCCATTCATAAATAAAACCCAATATTTTTGCAGTTGATTTCCGAAATACAGAACTATTTCGCCGCTGATTAAAATAAATTAACTTTAAATGTAAATGATTAAATTCATGCCTTTTTACTCCAACAAACATTGAAATAGTTATTTTACCTCTAATACTTAAAATGCATGCTTTCTTTTCAAATATATTACAGATATAAGTAACTAGTTTTTAAGGTTGATTTCTGGAGTATAGCTTCTTTTTGCCGCAATCTGACGTACTTTACGTGTAATTGTTGTAATACGCGTGTTTCAAGTTGCCAAGTCATAAAATTCAAGTTTAGCTTAAAAAGAAAAGAAAAGTAGCGAATTGTTTTATTTTATAAGCCGCCATTTTGTTTTGTTATTCATCATTTGATGAGTAGACAGACAGATATTTTTCAGGTTTGTCAGCACCAGGGTTCTCATAAAGTGATTTTTTTCTCCCCCCTCCTTTTTTTTAAACCAATTTTTTTTACTAAGACTTAACTTTAAACTTTGCTATTCACTGATATTTATTTAATAAAATAATCATATAAAATTTCTGATTACACATTTCCTTTGTGAGAATCCGGATCGGCCTGGACTTAGTTAATAAAATATATTACTCTTATTATGCAAAAAGATTGTTAACAAAGAATTTTACTTGATTGGGCAATCTTTATATTACTGTTCCTTCACGGTACATTTTTTTTTTCAAACTATCTCTACCATCATTTATTTAAAAATAACTATACATAAAATAAATAACTTTTATACACTTTAGCGAAAAAATAAAATACCCTTTTCTGTCACCTGTACAATCTGTATTTCATTTTTGTCTTATATTTTTTCTTCTGGGTCAGTGGTTGTTATATGTCCGAATAATTAATTAATTGGATAATAACATTCATAAAGGAATAGAGAAAATGTTTTAGATTACTTATATGCCTTAGAGCTAAATATATTTAAAAATTTAAAAATAAATATTTTATAATTTACACGATGAAATGAATTGGTTAATTATTATGATAATATTTCGTTTGAATGCAATATAAAACGCTTAATAGATTTAAAAGTATGTCAGTCAAACAGCCATATTCTACAGATTTCTTCATAGATACTAAAATAAATCTTTAACCGCAATCAATGTCGGTAAATGTTTTTTTTTTTTTTTTTAAATAACTTATCGCGTATTTAATATGAAGATCCAATTAATTCAATAACATTGCAAAAGTTCATTTCGTGAAAAACCCCTTATGAACTCACAAATTTTAGTAAATAAATAATATCACAAGTTACAAGCCTAAGAGGGTTTTATGTGAACTTTATGTTTCAGAATAATGTTTCTCTGATGTTTTGTCAATTTTTCAGCAAGTTTTGTTATATTTTATTATTTTCGCTCTTCTTTAATCCGTGATTGGTCCCCTAATTGCACTCTGGAATTAATCGATAGTGGAATGTATGAGTTTTTAAATATTCTTTGCATGTATGAAGTTTCAGTCTATTTCGTCTATTTTTTTTTTTTTTTTTTTTTTTTTTAGATAATAGAAAAAATTTCAAAAAAAAAAAAAAAAATTCTAATAATTTGATCACCTACTGTAAATAAATAAATAAAATAAAATTTTTTAACCCTTCAATATGTTAAAACTTACGTAGGTATTTTTTTAAATTGTGTAACTCGTAAAAAATATATTTCCAGATAATATTTTAAAAGTAGTTTTAATTGTTATTATTATTATTATTATTATTATTATTATTATTATTCTCTAAATCCTGAATATCTTTCTTGAAATTAAGATTGCTTATATGACATAAATATTGCAGAAACAGACTATCTTGATTATAATTAATTTTATCTTTCTTTAATTACATCCAAACGTATTTTATTAAATTAATTCATTTTTAATTTTAGTTTTATCAAAGATTAAAATTATGGGCTTAGTACATATTAAAAACAAAAATTATTTTACCAAATGTGGGGATGAATGATGAAAGTAATTAAAAATGTTGAGATATTTAATTTTGAGTGAGATGCAGAGATTACGAACAAATCTACCTTCTGTTTTTTAAGTTATGTATACATCTTTGACATGAATCTATTTTGCAGCTTGATCATAGCAATTGAAGTAAGTATATTTAAATTTATCTGTATAATATATTTTTTGTAATATTTCTTCGGCTTTCTATTTAGATATAAAAATTATTTTACAATTTATTATTCATTTCGTCTAAATTTTATAGTTAAGCGGTATCCAAATTTTTAGATTTCATGGATTATTACTAAATTTTATTTTGAAATTTTTTTGAATATTATTCTGGTTTGTTATTTAATTGCAAAATTTCCATTGATAAATAGTTTAAATAGATAAATTCATTGTAATTAATAGATCCTATATATGCATAGAAAGTAATATATATATTTTTTTAACTGTTCTACATAATTATTTCATTTTTTGATAATATTAATGGAATCTTGATCTAGAAAATAGGTTTTAATCGTTTGAATAAAGAATTACTGTCACAACTGCATTATTTATAATAGCAATAAAATAAATATGTAGATAATTTTCTTCTTTTCCTCTAATGTGTACTAAGCTTCATACGTGATGATACATACGCATACCTTCACAAGCTTATTCCATCTGTAAGCAATTTCCACCAATAAAGAATAAATAAAGCAGTCAAATAATCTAGAATCTTTGCTTTTTTCTGACGCATAACCTCTCCCTTAATCTGTCTTTCACTTGGCTTCTTCTTCTGCTGGCAGTGAAAACATCTAGAATCTGGTTTTCTTCTGAAACATAACATCTCCTTCTTTCATGTGGCTTCTTCTTCTGCAGGAAGTCAAAATATCTATAATATTAAGTCAATCAAACCATGTACAATCTGGCTTTCTTCTGTTGCATAACATCTCCTTCTTTCACGTGGCTTTTTCTGCAAGCAAACAAATTACCTATAATCTCAGCACAGTCATATAATTTAAAATCTGGCTTTCTTCTGATGCATAACATCGTTCATGTGGCTTCTTCTTCTGCAGGCAGTCGAAATATCTATAGTCTCAGGACAGTAAAATCATCTAGAACCTGTCTTTCCTCTGACGCATATGTTCCCATTTAATATATATTTTTCACGTGCCATCTTCTTCATTCCCTGTGTATGCTCAGTTACTATTTCGGCAGCTTCTATAATCTACAGAAAACCTTCACTATGAATTGAAAAGCTCCTGACACTTTGCTCTCACTTTTCTTTGGCACTGAAAAATGTAGCTCTTGACTTCTTATAATTTTTGCCTTTCTCTGTGGATTGCATGTTCTCAGTTATGTACGAAAATGACATTGATTAGGAAATATTGCTCAAGGATCAAGTGGATTTTATCAAGCATGACTCATAGAATCAGAAATCAAGAATGTGGAACTAGAAATTTTAAGAAACGCGAACAAGTATTGGGATTTGTTACTTATTTCGGATTACGATATGAAGAGAGACGAATATGTAGCATTTTTGGAGATGACTGATTACACTAACAAAAAAAAAAAAGAAAAAAAAAGAAAAGAAAAAAAATGTAGCTCTTGAATTTTCATGTCGTCTGGCTTTCTTTGTGGCTTCCATGCTCTTCGTTTACGTGTGAAAATGGTATTTATTAGGAAACGTTGCGCAAGAATCAAGTGGATTTTTTCAAGTATGCTTCATGGAATCCGAAAATCAAGAATGAGGAACTAGAAAATATAATAAATGCGAATAAGTATTGCGATTTGTTTTTTATTTCGGGTTGCGATACGAATAGCGACAAATACGCGGCATTTTTAGAGATGACTGATTACACACACACAAAAAAAGAAAAATGTAGCTCTTGAATTCTCATGGCGTCGGGCTTTCTCTGTGGCTTCCATGTTCTTCGTTACGTGCGAAAATGGTATTTATTAGGAAACGTTGCTCAAGAATGAAGTAGATTTTTTCAAGTATGCTTCATGGAATCCGAAAATCAAGAATGAGGAACTAGAAAATGTAATAAATGTGAATAAGTATTGCGATTTGTTTTTTATTTCGGGTTGCGATACGAATAGCAACAAATACGCGGCATTTTTGGAGATGACTGATAGCACTGTGTGTGCTTTGGAGACGTTATATAAATTAGATATATTATCGATAATTCCATATTTTTAAGTGTTTATTATATACTTTAATCTTTTGTAACAATAAATTTTTCTGTAATGACGCGTCAGTGTTCTTTCTAAAAATCATAACAATACATTTTAACTACTACAGCTCTTTTCACAACCATAACAACAAAGTTTCATAAAATATGCTCTTGTTTCTTTTTGCGCTAGACTTGTTTTTATTGGAGGTGATTTATAACGATGTGCGTGCTTTGGAGATGTTATACGAATTTGTCGGTAACACGATGTTTTATGTCGATGTTTTTATTGTACGCTTATTTTTATGATAATAAATTCTTCAATGATGACTTTCTTGTGTGCTTTATTTAAAAAAAAAAATATCATATACATTTTTACTGCTTTGCATTTTTCTCAAATATAAAACTTTAGGAGCAATCCAGGATATAGTTTTGTTTAATTTACATTTTAAGGAGTAAAATGTCGATAGATAAAAATAATACACTTAAACAAATATATTTATTAAATTAAGCATTAGAAAACATAACAGGATCAGAATAATTCAAAAACATTTATGCAGCTTCCAAAGTACTGAGTATATTGAAAAATTCTGTTTCAAAGATTTTTCCCCCATCATTTATGGTAAATATTCTTAATAAAAAGCGAAATTGAAATCATAGTGTACTTTGCGCTGTTTTCAATACTTTAGAACTTGGCGAGTGTTGTAAATTCAGAATAACTGACTAATAAATATATGTAGTGAAAAAGGGCCAATTCCTGGTATTTTATTTCATATGGGCAGGTGAGCATTAGACATATTTGGGAACCAGATTTAAAAATATAAAAATAAAACAGAGAAAAATTCGGTAATTTAAACAAAGTATTTTAATTGAAAATTGATCAAATAATAGGATAAAATATTTAAAAAAAAAAATTATGAAAATGTAATAAAATATTATTAAAGTAGTAACATCTTGTAACGGCATGTCTTTGTTAAAAAATTCCCTAGATTTTGTTTACCAGAGAAAAGTTTGAAAAAAAATTACACATCATTCAAAAACATAATATGGTGTGCTAACGCGCAACAGGACAGTTCAAGCATTTTTAAGCAGGAGAATGAATTAAAATCTTGTCGCTTAAAACATGCAATTAAAAAATATTCAACATGATTAAATTAAGGCATAAAAAATAATATAACAATACACACTTAACGAATAAAAATGTTATTTTCTCTCCTTATTAAGAACACTCACTTTGTCTTTTATTATCTATTTTAATAATTACAACTTTATGTATTTTGATATAATTATTGATAAAAGTGTATTTATTATATTAATGTATTAAAACGGATGCTTTTTCAAATTTCTCTGTCTCAGTTTATTTCACACTTGCACTATTTCCTCTTTACATAAACCTGCAACAGATTACTCATTTACAATTGTCATTAAGAATACAAAAATTTCAAATTCTCCTGCTTATATCTAGTTACATATGTTAAATTTTCTTCGATCAATACAATATTTCATAGATAAACAATATTACATTCTAAAACAAGAGAAAGAGGGAATAAAAATTAAAAACGTTAGAAGAGTGGTCAAAACGGATGGATATCGGGAGTTTTAGACGCACCGCACATACGCAACATAATGCAGAAATAAGTAGGAAGGAGAAAAATTCGTGCGTATATAACATTCAGTAATTCTAAAGACAGAAAGGTGAACAACCACCGTAATTCTAAAAACAAAAAAACGAGACGAAAATAGACAAAAACCTCATCTTAAACAGAATAAATACTTCACTGAAATGAAACCTTAAGATCTATTAACCAGATTTTTGCATGCATTTAGCCTATGGTGGAATTAAGAATTAATAAGAAGGAAGTTTTTTTCATAAAAAAAAAGTTACTTAACTGATTCAAAAATAAAATTACTTTTTTTTTTTTTTTAAATTATTATTATTATTATCGTAAATATTTTCATTTGGAACTGAGAACGATACAATTACGCTTACAGAGTAAACATTTTTTTTTTCTCATGATGCAAAATAATGAAGTTAGTTAACAGGTATAAAAACAAAGTAAATTAAAACAAAAGCTAAATACAGACAATTGAATATTAAAACAATAATCTTAATGCACTCAATCTCAAGCCTCTAACTGTAGTTTTGAAAATAATTTTACGCACATTCTTCAGTTAGCCAGAATTATAAAATATTTAAGTAATAAAATAATTACATTTTAAAGTTCCTCGGCTCAATTTATTTCACACTTGCACCACTTTTTCTAGACAAATTATATAAAATAATTCTCATTTACTATACTATATCATTCACAAGACGATTTAAAATTTCCAGAGTTTTCATTCTTTGAGTTTATTACACCTCAAATCGTAATAATCCTAACAGGTAACCCCTAATATCCCACAATCTAACGTTTGGTTGATTACAAACATACATTAAAAAAATAACAATAACAAAGGAAATATGTTGGAAGAGTGATCAAAACAACTGCATTTCTCGTGCTTACAACTTAACCATAGAAAAAATACGTTTAGAAATATTACAAGACCGGTATTTAGGTGTAACATTCAAAATATACGAAAATAAAAGATATAAAGTGTTCATTTCTAAAATTTATCCTCTTTATCCATAATTAAAAATAAAAGAAAAATAGAGGAACTCCAAAAATATTTTCTGAAATCCAATAAATCTATTACTAAAACAAACGCATAGAAAGGTTATCTCTCTTTTAACATGTTTTTGTCAGTCGAGGTTTGAAATTTCTTTAAGATATTACGTGAGAAAATAGTCATTTAAAAAAGTGTATAATTTTGTACAAAATTGCAGTTAGCATTTGAAAATTCTTTTGGTATTAAGAATGAGACACAGTATACTCATATAAAAATACTCATATTTTTCTTTGCTCTAAAATGTAAACAGGTACAGTTAATGTGTATGAAGTAAAGTAAGTGAAAAAAAAAAAAAAAATGAAAAGAAATGTAATGCTGTTAATAACTGTTTAATCGTTATCTAAGATTAACTCTTTTGTATGGTGGTGGGACCCACTTATAAAAGAATTTCCATTTACGGGGTGGAAAGAAAGCCCTCGACGTTCTATTCTATAAAGTGTCATTAAAACAATGAACATAAAAAATATTCAGCATGATTAACTTAATAAAACGTGTGAAAAATAATCTCATCATGAATGCTTAATGGTTAAAAAAAAATCTTCTTTTGTTAAGAATTATACAGCATAGGTTAAACATCAGACAAAAATATCATTATCCTCTCCTACAGTCGGTAACAAAAGTGTCCGAACACTAGCAAAAATTCCTATGTAATAAAAGTACACTTCAAACGGTTTTGTTAAATAAATCCTTGTAGAATCCTGTTCTTAATCAGTGTAAGACCATGATTCGGTAAGGATTCATTCAATAAAACCGTATGAAGTGTACTTTTTTCACATAGGAAATTTTGCTAGTGTTCGGACAATTTTGTTACCGACTGTACTTTATTATATTTTTTACTGATTGTAGAAAGATTTATTTATTTATTGATCAAATGTATTTATTACATATTTAAATAATAAAATGATTGCTTTTGAAACTTCTCAGACTGATTTATTTCTCACTTGCACTCTATATCCTCTACACAACCACGTGACAGAATACTGATTTATAATACATTATTAATAAGAGACTAATTTTAAATATTTAGTTTTATATATTTTCATTCAATGAATTTATAAAACTTTGAAGTAAAATAATTCTAATACCTAACCTCTAATGTCAATCAAGCTACTTAATTAAATTATAAACAATCTGTAAAAGAAAAAAAAATTGAAAATGTTGGAAGAGTGATCAAAATGGCTGAATTACACACGTTTAAAAAAAAATGCACTCAGTTGTACAGAACTCTTAAGATGCAGCTAATTATTTAAATACTAATTAAAAAAGAACCAAGATAAAATTAAAATTAAATAAAAATAAAGACAGCTCTTTTTTAAAAGTAAAGTAAAGTAAAGATGTTCGGTTAACACTCATAGTATCAATATAAATGAAAACATGTGCAAAATGCAGTTAAGAAATACATATATTAAGCGCAGTCTTCAGACTCTCACTGTTTTTTTTTTTTTTTTTTTTAAGAATTTGAAGCAGATTTCTCATGATACCAATGATTCGGCATTAAATCGATCTAAAGTTAAAATAATAATAACAATAATAATAATAATAATAACCGTGGTTTAGCCGTTATCTTGATCATCTCTTCCGGGTGGTGGTGGGACCTACTGAACAATGTATTGATGTAGTTATTCGAAAAGTGTATTTACTTCATATTTAGCAAATAATTTTTTTTTCAAAGATATCTGGCTGAATTTTTTATCAAGCACTCGCACTATTTCTTCTACTCCAACCCACCATAGAATAATCATTTACGCTACGAAATTAGTAATAGAATACGAATCTTAAATCGTTAGAGTTTTATTTATTCGCACACAATGAACTTACTGCACTTTAAATTCAAATATTCCTTACATGTAACCTCTAATCAATCAAGCTAAAAATTAATTTACATATAAATCTGAATTAAAAAGATAAAAGAATTAAATGAAAATGTTGGGAAAGTGATCAAAAAACAGTTATTTTTCATATGTTAAGATGAAACCAGACTTAAAACGAATTGTGTAAAAGTAATAGTAAAACATTTAGATGTAACATTCAAAATATATGAAAATAAAAGAATTTCAAAAGGAAGAAAATAGTTAAAAAAATAAATAAATAAACACACAGAAATTACCAAAAATTCTTTTCGAATCTAATAAATGTTTCACTAACTCATCTCACATAAGTAGCACTTGACATAGACTTGTTTAACAGCACTCAGCGTGTCTTTGTTGGTGTCTGTTTGAAATTTCTTCAAAATATTGCATGAGAAAACAATCATTTAAAAAAGGACATACGTATTTTTTACAAAATCGAAGTTATCATTTCAATAATTTTTGGTAATAAAAATGGTGCCTTTATGCATGTACAACAAATGTATTCTTCCTTTCTCTAAAAGCAAAATATAAAGGTTAACTCACATAGAAGAAAACTAAAAGAAAGCATGTGCTAATCATAATCACCTAGATATTAAACAATAAATTTAATACACTCAGTTTTAAGCCGTTGACTGTATTTTGAAACGATTGCCACGTAAACTGCATTAAGATCATAATGATTCAGAGTTAACTCCACTTGAACTTATAGGGCAAATTACATATGAAAAACGAAATAAAATAAAATAAATGCAATGCAATGTAATTAACAATTGTTCAGTCGTTATCTTGATATTTATCTATTCCGGATGATAACACATACTAGGGATAAGAGAACCACCTACAAAAAGGCTTCATTATAATTTAGTAATGATCCGCTTTTTATTCAAAAATGTACCACTAAAACAATGAACTTAAACAAAAATATTCACCATGATTTAATTAGTGTAATGGGTGGAAAGTAATGTAATCATCTACGCTTAAAAATAAAAATAATCTTTCGTTATTAAGAATTATAGTACGTATGAATTGTGTCAGACATGAGAATTATTATCTTTCATATTTTACTATTATTCGACTGATTGCATAACTCTGCTTATTGATATTCAGTAGGGCATTTACTATTCATTTAGGTAATAAAAAGTTACTTCTGAGATATTTTATTTCATATTTGCATTTTTTCTTCTACACAAACATATAATAGAGTACTCATTTACGTTACAATATTATTAGTAAGAAACTAACTTTAAACATTCAAAGTTTTATCTAGATTCCTTCATTGAATTTATTCGACTTTAAATTGAAATAATCCTGACGCGAAACCTCATTTCAATCAAGCTGTTATTTACTTTATAAACAAATATGCATTAAAAAAAAAAAAAAAAAAAAGTTGTTAATGAAATAGTTGGAAGAGTGGTCAGAACGGTTGAATATTTTACACTTGATTATATATATATCTATATATATATAAAACAGAAATATTAGTAGGCAGGAAAAACATTAAGGTGCGAAAATTAAAATATAAGAAAAGAAAAGATGCTTAAAAGAAAAAAGTTAAGAAGAAAAGAAAAAAGAAATAGAGATAGAGATTTATCAAAAATATCTTTTGAAAATTAATAAATCTTTTACTAAAACGATACGCATAAATTTGTTAACCAGTTTTTACTATATCTTCCCCAGTTAGATTTGTAATTTCTCAAAAATTTACCTAAGTAAACAATCATTAATAAATAAATAAATAAAATAAAATAAACCTTCTCCAAAATTCGTTGCAATAGGTTTAAAATGATGTATTTGTTTTTCATACAACAAATGTGTTTTTCTTTCTCTAAAAATCAGCTAAAGAGGTGCAGTTAACACTTATAGAAGCAAAATAAATGAAATACGTGCATAATACACTCTGATATCAATGAATAAACTTGAAACAAAGTCTCTTACTGTAATTATAAAATGTATTCTATGTAGATCGCATCACCATCGCATCCTAATGGTAAAGCGTCAAATCTGTCAGAACTGATTAAAAAAAAAAAGAGAGAGAAATGTTCAGCCGTTATCTTGATCATCTCTTCCGGGTGGTGGTGGGACCCTCTCTGAAAAGGCTTCAGCAGTGGCTTTCGAAATCGAACACATCTTTCAGTAAGGCGCTACATGTAGTCTTTCTTCAAAGTACTACATAAGAAAAAAATAATTCAACAATATAATTATCTACAAAATCAAATTTATTATTTCAAGATTTTTGGAATTAAAAATGATGTATTTATGCTCATACAAAAATATAATTTTCTTTTCTCCTAAAAGCAAGGCAAGGGGGTTCGTTAAGCACGCCTAGAAGCAGAGTAAATGTAAAAAAGCCAGAAATACAGTCAGTTAGACATTAAACAATAAGATTAATACAAGCAGTCCTCAGTGTTTAACGTTAGTTTTGAAAATAATTCAGATAATCATTACCACTTTAATTATTCACCATTAAATCAACCCAAACATAGGAAAAAGTTACATTAAATTAATAATAATGATAATAAATAAATAAAAAACAATGAGATTAACAGTTGTCAACTTTTTATCTTCACTACCGTTTCTTTGGTGGAGGACTTTCATTCATACAGGTGCCACCAATAGATTGAATTTAGAAAATACTTCGCATGAAATAATACAAGTAAGAATGGAAAAAAAAAAAAATGATTATGCTCACTTAACAAAAAACGTATTCTTCCATTACTGGAAATTACATCACACAAGAATTATATTAGATAATTGAATCATTGTATCTCCTACTTTACTATATATTCTTGATTACATAACTATGTATGTTGAAGTAGTTATTGACAAAGTGTATTCACAATATATTTAATAAATAAAATAAAGGGTTTTTAAAGGTTTCTGGCTGATTTTATTTCACGCACAATGTCCTCGATACACAAACGTACAACATGATACACATTTACAAATACCATCCTCTCCGAAGAGGCTTCACCTTAACGTGGTATAGAGGTTTAACATTTCCATTCTGAGGCTGCCTTCAGCGACTTACTTTTCTTCAAAGATCCTTTCTTCTTAAATATACTGCTTGATGCCCTTATACTACAAAACTGTACTTTCTTGAAGTATTTTTTAAAAAACTGAATACTTCTTTGGTACATCACTTAATTTCAGCATCAGAATGGAAGTGGACAAAGAAGGCCTCGGGTACTTTTATATATAACGCCATCTAGTATTTTTATTTTCTTCTATATACAACTATATATATGTGTGTGTGAAGAAATTATTGGATTCACTAAAATATTCAATGTATTTACACGTTTTGAGATATCCTGAACACGATTTGGCCATTTTTAGGAAACGTCTATTGGTGTGTATCACAAATTTTGTGAACACAGCTGTATCTCACAATTCAGTGAAATAAATTTAATCAAATATGGCATTTAAAGGACTTTGACCTAAATTGGTGTTGATTACATTGCTGGTGGATCAATTGCCCTAGAAGTAGCAATGCCTTTTTTTTTTTTTTTTTATTATGGCTTTATAGAAAAACAAAAATCGTATAGATGTCATGACGAAATTTATTTCTAATTAATAAATATGAAAGTAGTAAGAAATATATATTTATTGATAAAAGTAATGACAATTCAAATTAATATTCTGTACATTTGTTAGTACTCACCCCTTTTCTGACGCCACTTTATCTTTAGAATAGATTTCTCCAAATGTATTTAGGATTAAATAATCAGAAAAATACTCTTAAAAAAATTGGCGTGGAAAAAAAAAAAAAAAAAAAAAAAAAAAAAGTCCGAAACTAGTAATTTTACGGAATATTAATTAGTGTTGTCAGCTATGGTAATGAAAAAAAAAAAAAAGTATAAGGTAATTCCGGGACAGATGCCCCACTTAAGGAAAGAGAGCTATAAAACAAACTGGGTAGTAACAATGATAACGAAAATTTGTGGTAAATACATAATAGATATTGTTTATTACTACTAAGTAGTTTTTTGTGCCATATTGTAAATTTTCTAAAGAAAAAATTAAAATTGCGGCGTACTACATTTGGCCATCTCTCCCGAAGTTGCGGGTGAGATGCCCCACTCACATGGGAGAGATGCCCTACCTGTAAAAAACATAATAAAAGGTTTTAACATTGGCCAATAGTTTATAACATTCAAGACGATTATTTGTAGGATCATTTTCGTCCTTTTCAATGGGCATGTCCATCACCAGCTGTTTTGGAGCTTTGCTTTTTTCTTGGATGTGCTCTTGGCATGCAATAACCTTAGCCGACGGTATATTTCTTTTTCGGCATCTTTCCTCTAACATAGGTACAGGGGAAATCTAGTGCAATACTTTTGTCGGGGAGGATGTTTGAACAGTTTATTCAGAAATTTGAGACTGTTCACCCGTCTATTTCAGTGCTTCACTTATGGAAAAGAAGTGTTTTGGAATCGCTGTATGGTTTAGAGAAAAATCCCCGTCTCCCGAAAATCATTAATCGCAGTGTCAACAGAAGTTGCCTTTCTCCAGAATCTACCAATCAGTTCTGAAGCTTGTATTCTGCCAATATTCCTTCCTGGATGATTAGCAATCCATTTCATTGCTTCATCTTTAAAGTGGTGTTTTAGTGGCTAAAAAAAGACCAGTCAAGAGGCTGAAGAGCTTGTGTCGTATGGCTGGACAGTCATACAATTATAATTATAATCTTGTCCGCAAATTCTAGCAAGTCATAACAGTTTAAGGGCGATGCGTGACCGTCCAAAATTAATAATGTCTTTCCTTGGGGGGTCTTCTTGGAACCAAAAAAAAATCTAAGTCATCTAAAAAAAATATCTGTACGATGATTTTTTGTTCATGAACACCATAGATCCAGGTGGAAGACCATCACAAAGATCTTTTTTTTTTTTTTTTTCCAAACGCTTTTAAAAATAACTGAAGGGGGGAGATATTGTCCTTCTGCATTGCAACAGGCAATGATTGTAACATTTTCTCCTCTCTGTAGACGTCAAAACATGAACATCTTCTGCCCCTTTGGTAGACACGGCCTTTCCTTGAACGTTATTTAACCCGTTAGTAGTCGCTATAGACAGCGCCACCTATTACAGATTGAGCACTTTTTATTTAACTGTCACCAATAATTTTAAGAAGTGATGTAATCGACGTTTCTTCGATTTTATTCGCGTATTATATATGTCAAATGTCACTTCTAAAAGTTTTGGTGGCTATTGAATAAAAAAATCTGGCAACACTGAAGGATGGGCGGCAAATCGACCAACTAGCGACTACTAACGGGTTAACTGACAGCCGGTTTCGTCCATATTATAAATACTCCCCGGTCTGGTAAAGAATTCATTTTCTTCAAACACACTTGAGAGAAGTTTAAAAAAGGATCAACACTTTTTTGTTCATGCCTTCCCCCTTGCTAAAGAGAGCCCCTGGGCTTGTCTAATACTTAGTTCTGGGTTTCTCCTAACGAATGATGACAGCCAGGCATACCCAGCCATTCTTTCTTCGCAATTAAATCGATGCTTGAGACCTAGTTTTTCAGCAAACTGAAATACAAGTGTCCTAATTATCTCTTTGTCAGGTGCAAATCCACATTTTTCTAAACTTTACATGTGCTTGACGAGATTTTTATCGTTTTCCACTCCAAACACTCCTTGTGGCCCCAAAGAACTTGTTTTGGTGTTATTATCTGTTTTTCTTCGACGACGAAGTGTCCGAGAAGGAATTCCATAGCACCTAGCGGCTTCATTGACACAAATTTCCCCTGCTTCTAGTCTCCTAAGAACCTCTTTTAAATGGTCTTCTGTCCAGGTCCCACGAGCTGCTCCAGTATTTTTTCTTTTGTATACTGTAGGCATCTTTCCTGAAACAAACAAGAAGCACTGAACAACTGCATGAACAAATACAATAATATACACTTACCGGCACAATTAACCGCCCACCTACAGTTTCGTTAATGCCCAAGATTGTTTACGTTATAGTTTAAATACCAAAGGTCATACCTGAGCGTTTTTTGCTTTCTTTTCTGGATTTAATCTGCATTTTCGTGATTTCGTTTTGAGTTGCCACTTCTAGCGATCACGCGACTTTGAATTTTATTTGATGAATTTTAATATAAATTTATTGTTTCAAAAAATATTTTTAAGTTGAAAAATTTAACGATTTACAAATATTACGCATTTTATAAAAACAACGTAATTTTAAAAATATTAGTTTAAAATTTAAACAATTAAAAGACTTTTCTCCCTGAAAATGTATGTGGGGCATCTCACCCGAATATAATCTGGGGCGTCTATCCTTTTGGTATGGGAGAGATGCCCCGGCAACTGTCAAAAGTAAAAGACAGCAAAAATGCTTCACAATGGCCGAAGTCGACTGATCAACTTCTTACTAAAGGTTTTTAAGCTTATATTAAAAATAATCCATTTTTATTAACTAGTGCCAACCTTAAAATGCAACATCATTCTTATAACAGAGTAGAAAAAACATGATACTTACTTGAAATATTGTTGTGACAACAGCACACAAAAAAATAAGTTCACGTTTCCAATGCACATCATTCAACATCTATCTGAAATAATAATTGCACTTGCAGAGCCATCTAGCGTTGCGTTTCGAAATTCCATTAAGTGGGGCATCTCTACCGGTGGGGCAACTCACCCGGAATTACCTTATGTATGAAAGTTGTTCCCCTCCCTTCGAAATACCTTCCTGGGAGCTTTAAATCTTCAAAATGGATCTTTTAAAATGTCTCGACAATAGCTTTGAAACGAATGGTTGAACCGTAGATCTGTGATAATTTAAAACAAATACTTATCATTTTTTTTCCTTCTCTTACCATATAGAAAGAGAAAGTATATATACAAGGTAACTACTTTATATAGAACCATATAGAAAGTAGAAAAAGTATTGTTTTGGGGTCAAATTTACAAAATTGGGTTTTTGTTATATTCAAAGGTTTTAAGGTGCTCTATATGTTTTTAGCGATTGGTTGTTTGTGTGTCGGGGGGGGGGGGATTTCTGACTATTATATCTCCAAAACTAATAAAGATAGAACTATGAAACTTTAGAATTTAGACAGGTCTGGTGTACAGATGATTTTTCCAACTTTTGGTGAAAATTGTAAAACAGGAAGTGGGGCATCTGAAACCAGAAGTAGGACCATAAATCCGTATCTTAAAAATGACTGTAACGATTTTCTTCAAAGTTGCTGTATAAACACTCTATTAGATGTCTTTTCATGGGAATTAGTTGGGTTCAGGAAAATTGACAGGCTTCCTGTAAAAATTGGTTAATTTCGGGCCTCACAAATGTATTCCTTCATAAACGACTGTACGGTTATTTATTTATTTATTTTTATTTTTATCTTTTTTTTTGGGGGGGGGGGGGGTAAATGTCGGTATCTCAAAAACGGCTCTAGTGATTTTCTTGAAAATTGTTATATAAACCCATTTCATATATCCTTTCGCATCTATTACGTGGTTATTACAGGAAAATTAACAGTAATCTTGATTAGGTAGGTCAGTTTTAGGTCTTGGAAATTGGTATTTCAAAAGACGACCCCATTAGATTTTTTTTTTAAACTCGATATGTAAGTTATGTTTTATATGTCTTTACACGTGTATCAGCTTTCTCTTACCGACAAATTTTTACAGGACTACATTGTTAGGTCAGTTTTATGCCTCCTGATCACATTATCTTCAAAAAATGCACATAATACGTGTAATAGTGGGTAATGGAAGTTTTGTGAATGTTTCACACCAGATGCGTCGATTGGTTATGTGCATGCAACGCGCACTCTAAAGGGATTTTGCGAAATTAGCCTCCTCTTGCCACCAATCCGCCTTGGGCGGGCGAGGCAAAAAACATAGTATCAAGCTTAAATCTGCTTCAGATTACATTAGAATGGCGAATTCTGGTGTGTGGTTGTTTATGATTAAATGTACACAATATAAACGATGGTGGAATTTCGTGAAATTTCTAACTTCCTCGCAGGAAAGGAGGGAGGAAAAAGCGGATAAGTCAGCATTAGGTACTCAGACTCCGCATGTTGCGAGCTGTAAAACCAGTACCGAATAATTCCGGAAACTCTAAATTAAATTTCGACTGATTTTAGTCTTTTTTTCTTTCTTTCTTTTCTTTCTTTTTTTTTTTTTTTTTTTTTGGTCATTTTGTTAATAATGATACGGAATTTTGAGAATTCACTTTAATATAGTGTCTAGTGAAGCAGGCAAAGCCTGCTAGTAAATAAACTAGTAAATAAATAATGCTGCAGTGAGTCTCAATAACAATTTCGAATTTTGTTTTAAAATACAGTCATCTATACTACAAAAGTGCAGACGACAGGAATTATTATAAACATTTTAATTGCGTTGGAAAAGTGTTAAGAATATTATCAAAGAAGGACATTTAAAATTTCATAATATATATTTATGAAATTACTATTTTTTAAGATTTTCAAATGACCTGTTTAAAACACGTTGTGAGGTTGAGACGTCAGAACGTCACCACAGTTTGTGTAAAATTAAGCTGGATCCAGCAAAATAGAAAATGGGGACGGTTAAATTACTTCGACGCCAGTGACTCGGCGAAAGTTGAGGTCGAGTTAGTTTTGTGTCGGCAGGATGCTGCAACGAACGAAATAGGTTCGGAGAGTTAGATGAATGTGAAGTGATTTTAAAAGTATTGATTAAAATGAAGGGAAAGGAGGTTAGTAGGAAGAAGTATAAGATGGGGATGGTTTTAGTAGATGGGAGTGGATGTTGGAGTATATTATAGTGGATGGTGATGTATATTATAGTAGATTGTGGAGAATTTTATTTTGGCGAGTATTGCGGAGTAAAGTAGTGGAGATTTAGTGATGAAGATTAAGTTGTAATGAGTGTTGGTGTGCGTATCTGCTAGTGCTAGTATTCGTAAAGTTAAAGTTGGATCGTAAAGTTAAAGTTGTTAAAGGGAATCCTCTGATCCGCAGAGAAGTCGTAGTAGCGGAGTATATGAGTGCAACCGTCTCTACACCTTCAACTATTTGCTGGGGTGAGATATTTAGAATTATCTAATTTAAGTTCTGATACATATATTTTGATTGATTAAATACGCTGACTGAGCTAGATTGATTGCCAGACCCCCCTCCCGTTAATCTGTTCAAATAAACTCTTATTTATTTTTAATTCAAGTTTTGTACTCTCTTACTTACCATTTAGTTATCTAATTAAGTTATTAAGATGGAGTTAGCACCAACGCAAACTTCACAACGTGACGAATTTATTACTTACAACTTTGTTTTCAATATTATGGAAAAGGAAGAAAAAAAAAAATGGAAACGATTTTGTTGAACAGTAAAAATTATCATAGAAATAGTGACATTTTTGTAAGTTCTTTGAATCACAAAGAATTTTTTGGGCGTTACCTAATAACATGGTATGCATGAAATTGAGCCTGAAATGTTGTGAATCTAGTTTAGAAGGTGTTGATTTTCTTTAGTTCATCACTTTCTTTTCTGGCGTTTACCTGTCTGTGTTGTTATTGATGTTTTTTTTTTTTTTTTTTTTCCTATTGGGAACCAATAAGTATCTTTTCATTTATTTAGAAGATCAAAAGTCAGATAAAAGTAGAAAATAAAATACTCACAAACTGTGTTGATGACCTAGTTTGTTTAAAGAAATTGAAAATAAGTAAAAAGGAAGTTGTTAACCACAATTCTAAAGTTAACCCATATCGTACCAAGCATTGAAAAAAATATTTTTTTCTTTATAAAATCTTAAATATATGTTTCTTTAAGCCTATGTATACACACAAAATCAAAAAACTTACCAACCTTTCATCAGCTTAATCGGTACAGGCTGTCCTAAAAATAGGACAGTCGGAAATATAAGGAAAGCAGACCATCTGGATATGGTATCCTTTTATAAAATTGTTTTACCAGTACAAAATTGTAAAATATTACCTCAATAAATTTATATGTCCGTTATTCTTGAACGTAAAACCTCTTTAAGTAATAATGTGTTGAAAATGTAATGAATAAATCTTCAAAAGTCGTCATTTTAAAAATTAAAAAGTATATATTAAACGTTAATTTAAACTAACGGTAAAGACATATATGTATTTATTGGACTTTTAAATAATATATCATCTTTAATTTGAATTAAAATATTCAAAAGAATGTATATAAATACCACTTATGCATGGTGTCCTATTTTTAGGACGATGGTGAAATATGGGTTAATTATCGTTTCATTTGTGTTAAATCTTGTTTCAAAGTGAAATTTTTAAAAGAGGACATTAAAAATATATTCATCAAAAAATTTAAATGTACGATTGTTTGCGATTATTTTATTTAATTATTTATTTAATTTGAAATTTTCTCTTTCAGTAATCAGTTTATGTAATTTAATACATTAATGATAACACGATTGCTTTTGAGTGTCTACATGTACATGTGGTACAACGAACTCTTACGAAAACGATAAAAACATGAATGTACATTTTCAAAATAATAATAATAAAAATAATAATCTGGTGTCAATCACACTACTTTTTTTTATCCTATTAGTTTTAGAAATCGTTTAATTTACAAGATGTATCTCTTTAGGATATTGATTGAGATTGTGTGCTTTAAATTAAAACCGATTGACTGAGCTAGGTGTCTAGGCTTGAGTGGAGTAAAAATTTTAAGTCGTATTCCCATATAATATTTTCAAAAAAACAAAATATTTGTTACACTGATACACACAAAACAATTGCTAAAAACTTAGTTTTCGTTTTCAGTACAATTCAAAATACTAAATTATGACTAAAATCCAACTTCAAAAACTAAACTTCAAAACAATCCTTTGTCTATTCTTTGTCTAAGAGAAAGTTTCCTTTAAATTCTAAATAATTTTCTGGGACATGGTGTAATTTACCAAAGCACTTTGATGAACTAAATCCAATAAAAAAACTAGTATGTTGTGGCCACCACATGACTTTCTTCTATATTTTCCTATAGAAATTCACTCAGTAAAAATAATTTATTAAAATTATTATTTAAAAAAATTATCTTCCATGATAATGCAGACGATTTCAAGATTAGAGAAGTAGTATAACACTAAATATCCAAAATAAGTCCATTTTATTCTCAATATTTAAAAAAAAAAATAAAAAAAAATAAAAAAAAGATTTTTTTTTTCTAAATTTTTCTTTTGTTAAAAGTAAAAAAAAAAAAAAATCGATAACTTTGTTTTAAATTATCACAGATCTATAGTTCATCGATTCGTTTTAAAGGTATTGACGAGACCTTTCGAAAGATACCCATCTTGAAAATTTACCCCCCCCCCCCCAGGGGGGAAGCGATGCCCCCACATGCACAATTTTTTTTACTAGTTAACTACTACTATTATCAATAAATCATATTAATTTTACAACCACAAGTTAAAAACAACTCTCATTATGTACATTTATACGAAATTTTTTCCTATACTGCCATGTTAAAAATTTAGAAAAAAATGCGATCACAGCGCCACCTGTCTAGCGATTGTTCCTCAAATCTAATCAGCACCAGTTTATGTCAGGGTCCAACTAAATACCAAGTTTGGTTAAATTTCGTTCATTAGTTCGTGAGATACAGCGTCCACAAAATTCGTGATACATACAGACAGACATTTTCTAAAAACTATCAAATCGCGTTCAGGAAATCCCAAAACGTGTAAATCCATCGAAAACCGGAGTTCGAAAATTTTCACGAATCCAATATTTTCTCTGTATAACATATATAAGAAAGTAATAAAAGTGTTTGCTTATTTTTTTTTTTTTTTTTTTTTTGGTAGCCCTGTAAATTGTATACACATCACATAGTGAAATTAAAATTAACACAGAGAGATTAATGCGTAATAGAATTTGAAACGCATTTCGAGCAATTCCCTAACTGTAGCCCCTAATGTACCTCGTGCGTGGCCCTGTAAAGGAATAATAAATGATTTTGCTACCATTCATCTTTAAAAAACACGGTTTTGTGTTTATAAAAATAAAAGATCATTTCATTTTTTTTTAAATCAGTTTTAATTTGTCAAAATGTACCAATAAAAAATTTATTTTATAAGATGTAATGAATTTGATTTCTTTTGTATGTCCCTGTACACGAATAAAAAGTATTTTACTTTCCTTTAAAAATATTTTACTTTTGTTTATACACGAAATGTATAAACAAAATAAAGTGGCGACTATGCAAACTGAACAACTCGCCACATTTTTTTTTTTTGTCTTTTTTTTCCCCTCACGTGACCTTTATAAGCAAGGATTTCATTAATCGGGCACGTGAATGTTGCATATTTCGGCAATTAAGTTATATAGTAGCGAAATAATTTTGCATTTTTGAAATTGACCACTAAAGTAAGAGATATTTTAGATATTAAACAATAAAAGGCAAGAATGTTGTTCATTTGCTGTGAAATAATAACTTATTTCAGAAGTTTGCTTAAAACAAGAAAAGAAAAAATATATATATTAATTGTAAACTGATTTCCTATTTCAGAAATCAGGCACAGATATTTCATTTGTTAATGGTGCAGTAAAATAAACTTACATTTCATAAATAACTATGGAAAAAATAACACATTAGAGCCAGTACCTAGGGGAAAAGCTATGAGTCCTAAGACGAACTCTTTCTGCATACCTACCAACATTTTAATTAATATTCCGTAAAATTCTTATTACACGCCGCATTTTCCACTGTATTTTTAAAGTAATTTTCTCTAAATATAATTACGATTAAAAAAAGAAAAAAAAACTTTAGAAAATTTGTTGTGGACGCCACATGACTTCCTTTACACACTCATTGGAATATACATATTGTTATGAAAACATTGACATTTTTGTGTGAGGTAACAAATTCGAAAATACCAGTCCGCGAACTCCAACCACAAAAGCCACAGTAATAGAATTATATATACCGCCGAGACAAATATAGCAGGAATAGTACTCCATGGCTTAATACACAATCTCTTATTGGCAAATGCACACCTTTAACTTCAATGAATATCATTCGAGTATAGATGGCGTAATTTCGTTCTCTTCTGTGAAAATTAGAGGCGAGAAACGATACATTTTAGCAAAACAATTAACTCCGTTAAAATTGAGAAAGGGTACTAATTTTGGGTATCCTGAAACAACATTTCTCGCCAAATTTGATCGCTAATCTCAACAAGCTACCAAGTTTGTTGTTAACGCAGATTTTAGTCTTGGCATCGATTTTGGCAATTTGGCGAAATTTTGTAATTCAGGGTTGCCAAAGTTTGTAAGGTCTAACTTCAATAAGAAAAGAGTTCTGAAATTTTTCTGAAAGATTCATTGGTTTAAAGTGCAGAACTAAATTCCTAACAAGACTATAAAAAAAGAAGAATGATTATTGATGATTATAGTTATAGAGTAGAACTTGCCTATATCTTTAAATGCTACTTTCTATACGGTATTACAATAAAAGTGGAAACAGAGAGTAGTTTCTTTTATTTCCACGAAGGTGGGCGTTGACGTAGAGTCAAATTAGGCATTCAAATGTGGCGAAAATTGGTAATTCAGGATTTCCAAAGTTTGGAAAATTTGACTTCTATAGGAGTTGAGTTCTGGAACTTTTTGTTATGATTCATTGGTTTCTAGCCCACACTATCCCGAAAATTCTATAAACCACTAACAATATTCTCGCTGAATTATTCGAATGAGATTTCGAAATTTTCGTTTGTTCCTGAATTAGCGAAATATCTGCTCCGGAGTATATTTAACAATGTTTATTTGATTTCTGTAGAAATAATTACTGTTACATTCGATTGTTTCGAAAATATTCATTGCTGATATAGATTATTGTGGCACAAAGAGAAAATTCATTCAACTCTTTCCTGAAAATTCATTAAAAAAAGTGCATTCAACGAATAGAACCTGATTATATCTTTAAGAATTGCTTTCTACATATAAAAATGTCGGCAACTTTCATAACAATATCATTGTGGGCTCTTGTCTATGGGCTGAATATTCGTTAAATAAAGTGCATTCGTCGACTAGAACCTGCGTATGTTTTTAAGAATTATTTTCTACATGCAAAAATGTCGACAACTTTCATAACAATTTCATTGCAGGCTCTATCTACAAGCTGAATATCCATAAAAAAAAAGTACATTCGTCGACTAGAACATGCTTATGTGCTTTGTACGCGCAAAAATGTCGACAGCTTTCATAAGAATATCATAACGGGCTGAGTTTCATTAAATAAAATGCATTCGTTAAAAAGAACCCGCTTTATGCCTTTAAGAATTACTTTCTACACACAAAAATATCTACAACTTTCATGATAACATCATTACGGGCCCTAACATTAGCTTCTTTTAAAATCCCTATGATGGTAGGTCATATATAATGGCCAAAATCTTTGTATTTTTGGTCATTATGAATAAAAATTTGGTAAATATCTCCAAAACGGAAAGTCACAGAAATACCAGAATGGGAGATGCATAACTAGATGTTATAACAAACCTAGACGTTCTATGTCCAACCGTTTTCGAGTTATGCAAGATACACACATACACACACACACACACATACACACACACATACATAAGTACATACAGACGTCACAAAAGATCGTGTAAAATCGTAGATAGCTCTAAAACGGGAACTCGTGTTAAGAAGGAATTTAGTTCAACTAGATATCATGAGAGTCACAAGTATAAATCTGCAACGTTCTACGACCATTCGTTTTTGAGCTATGCAAGACAGAAAATCCCTTTCGCAAATCGGGATTACAATACTTCCTTATATATTAAAAAATATTAAAAGGAGATTTGACGCGGGATTATATTAAAAGTAAGGAAAATTACAACGTCTAGAACGCAAAACATTGGGAAGCAGACAACTGTTTCTGTAGCGTTTAGCGTACCATCTTCAATGCATTTAGCATACCGTCTTCAGTGATGCACTGAAGACGGTATGTTAAACGCTACCGTAACAGCTGTCTGCTTCCCACTTTCTTATACTTTGTGTAAGAAAGTAAAAAGGCTGGTGTGGAAAAAAAATACTGACAATCTTACGGAATATTAATTAGAATTTTGGCAGCAATGCTACTGAGAAATCGGCAGATTTTGAAGGGACTCTTTACAGGAATCGACGAACTTAAAATTGACTTTTTTCAAAAATTGAATAATTTAAAAATGTTTTTTCAAAAGATTAAGACAATTGAATTTTTATTTTGGTAATCATCTAAAAAAGTAGGCGACTGTCCGTTAGTCAAAATTTCAAATTTTTGAATATATAGCAATCTCGAAATGTGTTTATGTGTGAGAGAGAGCGAGATTGTGTAGGTGTGTTAAATATATTTCTTTCTTGTGGAGCAAAATCTGATTAAGTCCATGCTTTTAATTATCTGCTGCCTACCGTGAATTAAAATCATTTGCTTTCCTAATTTAGAAACCCGGTTGTTGAAGAGGATTATTTTTTTCCGTTAGGTTCATTCATTCACCTGATGTTCCATCACGATAGTATAGGAGCTCAAGGCAAACCGGTGAATTGGAACGGTATCTATACGCAAAACTGGTTGATCAGAATCTCTCGAAATGACGCATTAAATAACAAATTTGGTTAATTTTACAAGATTAAAAAGAAACTAAGAAGTTGTGGAAGGAAATAAGATGTTGTTGCCACCACATGAATTTCTTCTATACTTTCCTACAAAAATTCCCTCAGTATGCATAATTTATAAAAATTATTTATTAAAATTATCTTCCCTGATGAATGCAGACGATTTTCATTCTAGAGAAGTAATAACACTACATATCCAAAGAAAGTCAATTTTATTCCCGTTATGATAGTTTAATTATTATTATTATTATTATTATTATTATTATTTTTTAAGAAAAGGAAAAAAAATCGATAACTTTATTTTAAATTATTGCAGATCAATAATTCAACCATTTGTTTTAAAGGCACTTACAAGCACTTTTGAAAGATACCCATATTCAAAAAAATTTCAATATGGGCAAAAATTTCCCCAGGGGGCAAGCGTTGTTCCTACATATACAAAAAATAAATAAATAAAATAAAATAAAATCCCAGTTGACTATTTCTACTATAAATTACCATTCTAAATTTCATAATGATTAATAAAATATTATACAAATTTATACGAAATTTTGCCCTATACCGTAACGTTAAAAATTTACAAAAAGCAGGATGACAACGCCACCTGTGAGACGATCTTCACCAAAAGTTGGTCGGCACTAATTTATGTCAAGGTGCAACTACTTATTAAATTTTATGAAATTCTATGCTGTAGCTCCTGAGACATTAAAAACTAGGATGTTGTGACCACTACAAGATTTTCTTCTGTATTTTTCTATACAAATTCACTCATTACAAATAATTTATTAAAACCAATTTTTATTAAAATTATCTACCCCGATGAATATAGACGATTTTCATCTTAGATAAAACTAACACTAAATATCCAAAGAAACACAGTTTTATTCTCTGTGGTTAATATCTTAAAAAATGCGTTTTCATAAGGGTTATCTTCATTTTAAGTTCCGTATAGATATACGCCATAGAAATTGAGCTATTATCATCCCGTTCTCGAAGAATATTGTAGTATAGCAGCACCCCTATTGGTCGATATGCATCAAAATTGGATCAGCATAATGGTATATAATGGCCTTCTAACATATCAAGTTTTTTTTTTTTTTTTTTTTATACGCAATAGAGCCTGAGATATAGTTTTCCCTTAAATCACGCAAATCACGGTATACAGTGTCACCTGTTGAGAGACTAACACCAAAAGTTTAAAGGCACTAATTTATGCCAAGGTACATCTACATATAGATTTATATGTAATTAAATGCAGTAGTTTCTGAGTTATAGCCTTCCTTTAAATTGTAAATATCACTGTTTTGTAGTCGCTGCTGGTAGCGCCACCTGTTAAGTATCAATATCAAAACCTAATACGTACTTATTGAGGTTAAGGTGCATCTACATATAAATTTATGTGCAATTTTCTGTAGTAGTTCTTGAGATACAGTCTCCACAAAATTTTTGTCACACGCACACAGACAGACATTTTCTAAAAATGGTCAAATCATGTTTTGGATCTCTCAAAACGTGCAAATCCACCGAAAATTGGAAATCGAAATTTTTTACAAATCCAACACTTTCTTCTATTACATATAGAAGAAAGTAAAAATTGTAGCGTGAAATACTTATAGAACAGCTGAACCTTTAAGCTAAAATATTGTGATTTCAAATGTTTTATGAAAAAAAAAAAAAGAAAGAAAAAGAAAGAAAGAAAAGAAAGAAAAAAGAAAAGAAAAAGAAAAAAATTTCATGCTTAAAATGCATAATTTATAAGACACTGAGAAATTTTTTTTTATTTTATTCTACTTTGGTACATTACTAGGCAGTTGAAAAACTAGAGCCCCTAAATAAAATACAGTCGGCTGCAAAATTATTCGAGCACTAGCCAATAATTCCTATTTTTAAAAAGTACACTTAAGACTGTTTTGCTAAGTAAATCCTTGTCGAATCATGTTCTTAGACTGATTAAGAACATGACTCGACAAGGATTTATTTAACAAAGCTGTATTAAGTGTACTTTTTTTTGGCAAGGATTATTGCTAGTGCTCGAATAATTTTGCAGCCGACTGCAATAGGCCGGCGCATCACCGCCATTTTTTTTGCCTCCGAAGAGGACAGCATTCCCGCTTGGCGTCCTCATCGCTTTCCTAATGATTTAAGAAATCTTGATCTGAAGCTAATCCGGTCAAGATAAGAGCAATAAGCAACAATAATATTCCTAAAAACACATTTTTTTCACAGTACATTCTCAGGATGTCATTTTATTCTGAGGATAATCTATGGATGTACTGAGGTAAGATGTGTTGTTAGGGCGGTTTCTGTTTCTTTCACAAAATGTCGCCAAAACTCAAATACCCAGTAATAGAAGGTCTGTGAACACTTTATATTCACTTCTCGAATGATTATAGCAGTTTATCGCTAAGCAAACTTCCCTATCATAGCTAAAATTATGAAATATAATAAAACAAGTTTCTCTAAAGTAACGTAAGATGATAAAAAAAAATGTTTGTCGTTTGTTTATCAGAGAAACGCGCTGGGTACATGTGGCAACCCTAAGGCAACAAAATGCCTGATGCGCCAGCTCGTATATATAGGAGCCTTATGAAAAACTTAAAATGTATCAACGGAGTTAAACATCCTGTATTTTACATTTAAGTAATATTACATAGAAAACTAACTACTGCTATGTCATTTTTCACAAGGAAAAGCTTCATGCTAAAAGGGCCATTTAAGCTTTACGTATCACTGAAAAATATTTGAATGTATATATATATATATATATATATATATATATATATATATATCACTTTTTTCCTATAAATATAAGAAGAAACTATTGGATTCGTGAAAATATTTTACCTCTGGTTTTCGAGGGATTAATGCGTTTAAGGATGTCCTGAAGACGATTCGACCACTTTTAGAAATGTCTGTCTGTCAGTATATATGTGTGTGTGAACCAAAAATTTTCTAAGCACTTTATCTCCCGAACCAATGTATGAAATTTAACCAAAATTGATATTTAATTGAACCTTGACTTAAATTGGTGCTGATTACATTTAGGATAAGATTTAGGTTTGATGATGATGAGTTTAGGGCTGATGGCAGTTAGGTTTGAGAGATCAATCACTCAACAGGGGGCGTTTTTATCCTGTTTCATAATTTTCAGTATGACAATATAGGACAAAATTTGCAAAAGCATACATAATGGGAATTCTTTTTAACTTTTCAATGTGAAATTAAAAAATAAATATTTGTAATAGTGATAGTCAACTAGGAAAAAGTTTTGTATATATAGGGGCATCGCTCACCTTCGCCCATTAGGTTTGTAAATTTTCCATATTTATATCTTTGAAAAGAACTCGTCAATATCTTTAATACGAATGGTTGAACCATCTGTGATAATTTAAAGCAAATTAATTATTTTTTTCATTTTAACAAATATATATATACACATATATATATATATATATATACACTAAGGGAAAAAAACAAAGTCGCATTTGGACATTTTCCATTTCTCTTTCTGCATTCGGCAATTTTATTTATTATTATTATTATTTTTTTTTTTAAGTAAATTTTCGAACAGATTTTCTTACGTTGTGTTCTAACTACAATTTAGGATTGAGCCAAGTATTAAAAACTAGTATGTTGTGATCACCACAAGATTTTCTTCTATATTTTCCTATATTAATTCACTAAGTGCAAAAATTATCTAACAGGATGAATGAAAACGATTTTTTATCTTAGAGAAAACTAAAACTAAACTAACTTAAAAACTGAAAATTTTTACGAATCCAATACTTTCTTCTTTTGAATATAGAAGAAAGTAACAAGATTCAATTGTTCGAAAAATTGTAATTTTAGAAATTATTTCAAAAATGGCAAGAATAAAGCAATTAACGAAGCTACAAAAAATATTAATTTTAGAGTGAAAATCAAAAAAAATATATTAATACGCGGGATGTCAAAATAATTATATTTTAACGAAATATTGGCGACCTGGTTTTTAGCAAGATATAAAATTTTTTGGCTGTTTAAACTGGAAATTTGTCTCTTGGTGGCCACGTTGCTTATCCCATCGAGAGAACAGCGAGTTAAAAAGCTAGAGATTAAAAAGTCAGTTTGTATTACAGTTAGAACATAGAAGGGATTCAGAAAAAATGTTTAATAACATGATTTCTTTAAATACAGTGCAACAACGAAAAAAAAAAAAAAAAAAAAAAAGTTCAATTGCCAGAAAATCTTTAGAGTGTTAAAAAAAAATTAAAAAGTGATCAGTTAATTATTGGGCTAAAATGATTCTCTCTGATGAGTCAAGTTTTGACGGAAACAAGCAAGTCTGATGACGAAAATGTGATCAATTTAATGAAAATCATACTTTTAAAACAGTGACACATTCTTCGTACATTATGATACAAAAGTGCATAATTTTTCAATGAGTCGGGCAAATTTTCATGTTCAAGGGATCAATTAACCCGAAATAAAACTCGGCCATTAAAAAATTGATGCCTAACCGACTATTTAGGAGGTATTTCTGACTTTCCTACAATCAGCATTTGAAGATGATAATGCACCTTGTTACACTGCGCCTGTGGTACGTTTATTTGATTCAAGATGTTAAAATTCCCATGAGCATCCATAATTTTGTAAGTTACCATAACTTTTTCTATTTAAAATCCCACAAAGAATATTGTAGAATTTCTTCTTTACTAGACTTGAAAATAGTCCTAATCTCAATTCTCAAAAATGTTTAGTCTATAAAAGAGGGTGGGGATTCAAAATTTGTAACCTACACTTTTGCAAGATAAATATATATATATATATATATATATATATATTTATGATATTTGACAGTGAAATTTCTGAATTTCATGTTAAAAACTGTAAAATACTATAGCATTGCGCATTAAAGCAGTAATTCCATATAAAGGTGGAATTATCCAATGCAGAATACGTATTTTTATTAAGTAATTGTTTAAATCTAACAAATAAATAGTTTTATTTCATACATTAAAATATAACGTGTTTATTTCATATGGTAAATCACAATAGAATACAAAGTATATGTTTATTATATTACGTTTAAAAAGAAAATTTTATGTAATTTTTTATTAAATATTTCGTAGAGTGTAATAAAGCGAATTATTAAATCAAAAATGTATATAGGTATCATGTTATGATTTCTGTAGTATACAAGCATAACAGTGTTATTTGTTTCAATCATTAGTTTTTAAGTTATTACAAAAGGTATAAGTCAATTTTTCTTCTGTTCGGCTTTTTTTTTTTTTTTTTTTTTTTTTTTTTGTCCCTTAGTGTACATCTGTTCTATCATAGCCTCCTAAACTAGATGCCTGTCGCATAGCTCGAAAACTTGGCAACAGTTGAAACGGTAGACAGCGCCACCTAGTGCAGATTGCGTGACTTTTTTATTCAACAGCCATCAAAAATTTTTAAAAGTGGGATATGATATAAATAAAAAGCAAAATGAATCAAAGAAACGTCGATTACATAAATCATATATCACTTCTTAAAGTTATTGGTGGCACTTAAATAAAAAAAATCGTACAATCTGTACCATGTGACGATGTCTACCGCTTCAACTGTTCCTGTGTTTCCGAGCTACGCGACAGGCATCTAGTTAAGGAGGTTATGGTTCTATGAAGTTTTGATTTTCACTGGACTGTATTGAACTGATCATAAGAAACAATTGTTTACATTTTAAAAGACTCTTTCGGTTGCATTTGCATTGATACTAACAATAAGAGGTATGTACTCTATATGCAGGGGCATGTAATTAATCTTAATTATAGGAAAAGTACTTTCACGTGCAGTAAAAAACCTATAGGTAAAATAAAATTATCAATATCTAAAGTAATTTAATTTGTACAGTAACTAATAGTGTATGTTTTCCGATCCATACCGCCCATACTGATTAGAAGTAATGTCCTTGACATCCTTCCCAGATTTTAAATCTCTTGCGGAAAGATGATATCATTTGAAGAATGTTAATTTACTAGACATACAAGTTCAGCTTAAAAGAAAAAGATATATCCTGAGAAGAATTTCTGTAAGAACAGTCACTGCAACTGCAACTGAAATAATATTATAGTTTTAAAAAATTAAAGAACACGCTTTTATAGAAATGTGAACTTAAAGCACAAAATATCTATCTTAGTATTAAAATGCAGGGTAAGAGAAAATCGTGTGAGTGACACACGATAATATTTACATACATTTAAATCTTTAATTAAAATAATTTAGAATTAAACAAAAAACATTTTTTTAAATCTCCCCTGACTGGGATCGAACGCTAGCCCTTTATGTTCTAGCGCGGAGCTATACCTCGACGCCACGACGTTCACGTAGGAAAAGTCTTTTTTTTTTACAATGTAGATTTTTTGTTTGCTCCCAGAGCGGTTACAAACATACAAACAAACATACATACAAACATACATACATACAGGTGAAGCTAATAATAAAAGCGTATTAAAAAGCTTACAGTATGCCTGTATTCAGATTCAGTATCTTTAAACACATGTCATTAATTTTCGATAAAGTTTGTTATTTAGTATCACATATCAGGTTCCCGTTTTAATTTTGAATCTAAATTCAAATTCTTATTACAATATAATCAATCAATACTTGTTTTAATTTCAATATATACACCTAATTTATTTATACACCTAACCCTTTTAGGCTACTTTTACTTCCTAATTGCAAAAACTCATCACGGAATTTTTTTTACAGAATTTTACTATAATAATCTATAAATATAAAACCGTTTGTCCTGAGTGAGTTAGCAAACGATTCGTCGTCGCCCAGCCAAACCCTGCACCTAGAAGTACGAAACTTGGTGAAAACATTCCTTCTGTCATGTAGACACCCACTAATAAACGATTTTACAAAATTCGCCCCAAGAGTTCCCATCTTGGGGGGCAAACCGTAATTTTACAAAACCCTTTATATCTCAGAAAAAAAAAAAAAGAAATATCCATAAAATTTTTACTTTAAAATATAGTTAATACAAATACCTAAAAACCGATTTCTGGAATATTAGAAATTCAGCATCCAAGTGGGTGGTGGTGGGGGGGGGGGGGTTAGAGGGCAAAACATGATTTCAAATAAACCTTTATATCTCAAAAAAAAATATATAATAATAATAATAATAATAAAAAAAAAAACGTATATACGTGAGATTTTTGCCCTAAATTATAACTAACACAAATATCTAAAAACCAGTTTCTGGAATTTTAGAAATTTCGTCACCGGGGGGGACGGGGGGGGGGGACGTGGTTTCACATGTGCAACATATGATTTCACGTAACCTTTTATATCTAAAAAATAAAAAATAAATAAATAACCGTATGATTTTTACTTTAAAATATAAGAAACACAAAAAACCTAAAAACCAATTTTTCGAATTTTAGATATTTGGCCCCAAAGGAGGGAGGGGGCAAACCGTGTTTTCACATGGACCAAAACGTGATTTCACATAATCCTTGATCTAAAAAAAAAAGGGGGGGGGTAGAGACGACAAAAACACGTTTGAAAGATTAACTGAGCTCCAAATTGCCTCACGATGAAGAAATTGCACATAGGGAGACTAGACTCAAATACAATAATAATAATAATAATAATAATATTTTAGATTTTAAGGAAGGAAGGGGGAATTTTCAAAATCCGGACTTCAGTAGAACTCTTCCAAAAATGGCACATAGATATTGAAATTGGCTGTTCATCTTCTGAAGTGTATTTCTAAAAACCAATTTTGGGTGTTTTTCGCTTTTTATTTTTTTAAATTTGTCCTGGGGAATCTATGGGAGCTGCAATAACAAATTATGGTGCGTGGATTGATTATTTGCATAAAAGCCAATTATGAGGAGATTTTCCGAAATCCTCCCCCTCAATCTTGCGCAACTCAGTCCCAAATTATCGCAAGGCGACAATTTTTTTGGTTTCTGTGTGTCCTACGTGTACCCAACACACACTATATAGGGATTTTGCGAAGTGCCCCCTTCCACTCTTTGGAGTCGGGGTGGGAGGTAAAGAACACGTTTTCAATTGTAACTCTTTTCTAATTTATCTCAGGAAGGTGATTTTTCGGTGTATTGGTTAGTTATGTGTGCCTAAAACACTCTATAAATGAATTTTGTAAAATTCGCCTCTCCTTTCCCCTTCGGGGGCAGGGAAAGAAAACGCTTTCAAGCGTAACTCCATTCAAAATTATCTCTGGAAAGCAATTTTTTTTTTGTTATGTGGGTGTGTTATGTGTACCCAAAAAGCATAATAAAGTGATTTTTGGAAATATCCCCCTTCCCCCCTTTGCGGTCGGAAGAGGGGGGAAACACGTTTCCAAGCGTGACTCTACTTAAAATTATCTCAGGAAAGTAATTTTTTATTATGTGGGTATGCTGTGTGTGTACCCAGTACACATTATAAAGTGCTTTGCGAAATATCCCCTTTCCCCTCTTTTGGGGTCGGGGGAGGCAAAACACACGTTTCCAATAGCATCTCTGTTCTAAATTATCTCCCGAATGTGATATTTTGATGTATTGTTTGGTTATGTATACAACATATACTGTAAAGGAACTTTGTGAATCCCTCCTCTGGCAGGGCGGGGGGGGGGGCGGTAGTAACTGAGGTTTTTGACCAATTTCAATTTCAATTTTTTTTTTTTTTTAATTTATTTATTTATTTATTTATTTATTTATTTTTTTATTTATTTTTTTTTTTTTTTTTGATTTTATGAAAATTTTATAATAATAAATTATACGTAATTTTGAGAATTAATTTAAATGTATTGACTAACGAAGAAGCAACGCCTGCTAGCCAATAATATCAAGGGAAAACTTATTATAATTATTATTTTTATTATTTTAATACTCGTTCGTAAATTCTGGAGGTAGTTTATTTTAAATGAGCAAAATTTACTAGCCCCTGAAAGGGTTAAAGGCACATTTACACTTAGGTATAATTTATCCTACCATGTTAAGATTCAATTTCTCCTAATTCCAGCAAGGAAATTTGTGGTGCACCCATAAGATGTGGTTTCGGAAAAAAATTATTGGCACTTTCAGATTTAAAGCTATAAAATGTAATAAGATTAATTTTGAAATTTTAATGTTTTAAACTTTTTGGATACCAGAAAATTTTAACAGGAATTTTAATTTTATTTAATCAGTGAAAACTGCTACAATAATATTTGAAAAATTTCTATTTAAATTTTCCTGTAGAAAAAAAGCTTAAAAGTTGGCAACTATGATCATATAATGAGATATATATATATTTTTTAATGTCATATTAATAAAATAATTTTTTTCGCTACGCAAGAAACTGATATAGCTATCTCAAACAAACATCATAAAAACCCCAATCTCAACACATAAATCCAATAAGTCGATAATTGTGTTTAGATTTGTATTATATTGCACATGGCAAAATTTTAATTTATTCCGGAGCATTACAGTCGGCAGCAAAATTATTCGAGCGCTAGCAATAATTCCTATATATAAAAAAAAGTATACTTAATACTGTTTTGTTAAATAAATCCTTGTCGAATCATGTTCCTAGACTAAGGACATGATTCGACAAGGATTTATTTATCAAAACAGTATTAAGTGTACATTTTTTCCGCAGGCATTATTGCTAGCGCTCGAATAAATTTTGCTGCTGACTGTATACGCATTTTTATTTCCACCTCACTTTTCTCGAACAGTCATTTTCTTCTGATTTATACGTAATTACATATTGGAGAAAATTTCGCTGCAAATTAAGTGGTGTGAAAAAAGACTGGTACTGATAATGTTCTGGATTAAATTAAAATATTGGCATGTCTGATTATATGTTCGCCCAATAATATCAGTGGCGATTTATTTTCGCAGTTTAACTGATATGCATACGTAAGGATGAAAATTATTTTATTATATAGAGATTTTTTCCCCTTTTCCTTCTACTTTTATTACTCTTATTACAGAAAAAGAAAAAAACTTCGGACAGTATATTCAACAAAATAAAACCAATCTGTCAAAAATAACCACGTGATATCTCTCTGTTTAATCTAACAAGCGCACTAGAAATGTTAATCTTCCCCCTCTTTATGATTAATCAAGTAAAAAATGTATGTATCTATGCCATTAAGAATTTCAGCTCCTGTCAAAAACTTCCATACTATCGTAGCTATTGTTAAGCATATTTCTGAAAAATATTCCAACCATGAGCTTTTTTCTCCTATCAAAATTCAAAACGTTCACGGCTGACCTGAAATGTAACCCCGATATTTGTCTCTGGTCTGCAATAGTGGACAGTTTTATTTTACCTCTTTCGCTCGAATCATTCTAATCCAGTTATATCATTCGTCATGGTTAGTTACGGTTATGACTTTTCAATTGTTCCATTATTTGCTTTTTTTTTCCTAAAAATCTACAGTGCATTAGGCGTGCAGACGATCGTTGTTTTTATTTCAATTTTGTTGATCTTGATATTTGAGAAGGCTTTCGTAAGAAAAGCGGTCATGTAAGACGTATCTTTGCATTTTCTTTTTAAAAAGAAACTTCCTGAACAGAGATGTCTCTTTTTGAGACTAAAATTGAATTTTTTAAAAAGATTTTTTTTATATATATACATATGGAATTATTTGAATACATATAAATGTTTTCAATTTTAATATGCTCGTATTTTATTCTTCGAGGTGACAATTTAGATATTTAACCAAAAATCACCCAACTATTTCAGTTTTCAGTATTTCCCTTTTTACTTTCCGAACGCTATAGTGAGGAGAGTATTGTAATCATGTCGAAAATTCGAATGTGAGATTTTGCTGTTTCTATACGTTTCGAGGTGCCCTGAGTCCGTTTTCACTATTTTCACGATGATGTATGTGTGTATGTATGTATGTGTGTGTATGTGCGTGAGTGAACACGCTAACGTCTAAACGCTTTGCTCGAATGATCTGTAAGTTGGTACGCATGTTGCAAGTCACCGTAGCATGAACCCTATTGATTTTGATGAATCTAGCACTTATTGTTTTTTTACAGAGACACAAAGAAAAATTATTTACCATTATGGCCTATGGGACTAAAATCTTAAAAGTGCGATAGCATCTAAACGCCTTATTCAATTGAGAAAAACATTTCTACACGTATTATAGGTCACAGATACTCAATCTGTATAGACTTTGGAGAATGTAGCACTTACAGTTTTTTTACAGGGACACAAAGGAAAATTCTCCGTCATTATGGCCTATGGGGCCAAATTTTTAAAAGTGTGATAAGCGTCTAAACGCCTTATTAATCTGAGCAAAAAAATTGTACACATGTTATAGGTCACAGTTGCACCAACTGTATAGATTTTGGTGAATCTAGCGATTACAGTTTTTTTACAGGGACACAAAGAAAAATTCTTTATCATTATGGCCTATGGGACCAAATTTTTAAAAGTGCGATAGCATCTAAACACCTTATTCAATTGAGCAAAAAATTTATATGAATATTATAAATCACTGTTGCACTAACTATAAGCATTTTGGTGAATCTAGCATTTATAGGTTTTTACAGGGACACAACGAAACTTTCTTTATCATTATGATCTATGGACTCAAAGTTCAGTAGCGTTAAATAAAACATCGTGTAATATATGGAGAAAAATACTCAAACACTCTATTATGTTTTTCTCTCTTTTTACATTTTTTTTTTTTTTTGTTTAACAACTCCTCTTTCTTTACTTTATCTACAAAACTGTTAATTACTCAATGTTCGGAAAGTCGAGTGGAGTCACTCCAGATTTTTTATAATAGTAATAGTCAACTAGGATTATTTATTTATTTATTTATTTTATGTAGGAGCAACGTTTCCCCCCTAGGGGTAAGCCCCCCTCCTCCCCCGAGAGGGGCAAATTTTCAATATGGGTATCTTTCAAAAGAGCTCGTCAGTACCTTCACTGTTAAAAATGGTTTCTCAAAAATGAGCAAAATTGTCTCAAAGTAGATTAAAAAAAAAAATAATGCATACTTAAAATAAAAAAACCCATGTACTCATTTTTGACTATAATGACATGCTCAAAAATGGGGTTGACCACTAAGAATCCCAATATTCCCCTTTTTGAGCATGTCAATATACTCAAAAATGAGTACATGGGTTATCAAATTTAAGTATGTATTGTTTCGAAGCTATTTTGAGACAAGTTTGCTCATTTTTGAGAAACCATTTTTAACAGTGTTTAAAACGAATGCTTGAACCATCGATCTGCGATAATCTATATAAATAAAGAGAAGTGTCTGTGCGTCTATCTGCACTCTGGTGCTCTCACTACTGATCGCAGAGTTACAAAACTTGGAAGATGGGTACCTGGGACCCTGTAGGTGTGCACGTCGTTTAAAATAAAGTTTTTTTTTTTTTTTTTTTTTCTTTTTTTTTTTTTTTTTTTTTCGTTTTCTAACACACACACACACACACGCACCAGAAAGAAAAAAAAAAAAAAAGAAAAAAAAAAACACATTTTTTAAAGATGTCATATCGAGAATAAAATTGACTTTTTTTTTGATATTAGTGTTATTACTTCTATAGAATGAAAATCATCTGCATTCATCAGGAAAGATAATTTTAATAAATAGTTTTAATAAATTATGCATACTGAGAGAATTTGTATAGGAAAATATAGAAGAAAGTCATGTGGCGGCCACAACATTTTAGTTTTTTTTTTTTTTTTAGTCTTCTAAAATTAACCAAATTTGTTATTTAATGCGTCATTTCGAGAGATTTTGATCAACCAGCTTGGGTATAGATACCGTTCCAATTCACTGGTTTGCCTTGATCTCCTATAATATCGTGATGGAACGTCAGGTGAATAAATGTACCTAACGGAAAAAAATAATCCTCTTCAACTACTGGGTTTTAAATTAGGAAAGGAAATGATTTTAATTCACGGTAGGTTAGCCGATAGTTAAAAGCAAGGACTCAATCAGATTTTGTTCCACAAGAAAAAAATATATTTAACATACCTACACAATCTCGCTCTCTCTCTCACACATAAACACATTTAGAGATTGCTATATATTCAAAAATTTGAAATTTTGACTAATGGCCAGTCGCCTACTTTTTTTGATGATTGCCAAAATAAAAATTCGATAGTCCTAATCTTTTGGAAAAACATTTTAAAAATATCCGATTTTTGAAAAAAGTCAATTTTAAGTTCATCAATTACTGTAAAGAGTCTCTCCAAAAACTTTTGATTTCTCTCAGTAGCATATCTGCCAACATTCTAATTAATATTCCATAAAATATTTAGTACCCTTCCTGTTTTTTTTTTTTTTTTCACACCAGTCTTTTTACTTGCATTTTATTTAACGAATATTCAGCTCGTAGATAGTGTGTACAATGACATTGTTATGAAGGTTAGCGATGTTTTTGCTTGTATAAAGTAATTCTTAAAGAAATAAGCCGGTTTTAGTCGACGAATGCACTTCATTCAATGAATATTTAACCTATAGATAGAGCTCGTAATCATATTGTTATAAAAGTTGTCGACATTTTTGCGTGCAAAAAATACATAAGCATGTTCTAGTCGACGAATATACTTTATTTAAATATACTTTATTCAGCTTGTAGATAGAGCTCGTAATGATATTGTTATGAAAGTTGTCGACATTTTTGCACGTAGAAAATAATTTTTAAAGACGTAGGCAAGTTCTATTCGACGAATGTATTTTATGTAATGAATATTCAGCCCGTAGATAGAACCCGCAAAGATATTATTATGCAGGTTGTCGACATTTTTGCTTATCGAAAGTAATTCTTAAAGACATAATCAGGTTCTACCCGACGAATGCACTTTATTTAATGGATATTCAGCAAAAAGTCGAATAAAAATCTTTTTGTATCACAAAAATCCATAATCAATGAATATTTTCGAAAAAAATGAATAAAACCGTCATTCTTACTACAAAAATCAAATAAACATTGTTAAATACACTACACAACAGAAATTTCGCTAATTCGGGCACAAACAAAAATTTCGAAGTCTGAATGGAACTTGAATTCAGTGAGGGTAATGTCAGTGGTTTATAGAATTTTCTAGGTAATTACCAATGTATTATTACAAAATATTCCAGAACTCGACTCCTATTGAAGTTAGAGTTTTCAAACTTTGGGAATCCTCAATTACCACTTTTCACCACATTTGAATGACTGATTTCACGTTAATTCAACTCCCACCTTCATGTAAATTAAAAAAAACCTACCATCTGTTCCCACTTTACTGTAATACCGTATAGAAAGTAGCACGTAAAGATATAGGCAAGTTCTAGTCTACAATCATGAATAATCACTCTCCTTTTTTTACAGTTTTATTAGTCATTTACAAAATTTTTGAAGAATTCACTTCTTCAGTATAAACCCATGAATCTTTTCAGAAAATTCTAAAACTCTTTTTTTTATTGAAATTAGGATCTCCAAACTTTAGCAACCCTAAACTACAAATTTTTGTCAAATTTGGTCAACAAGTAACCAAATTTGATACCAAATCACCAATCGATGCCAAGACTAAAATCTGCGTTGGCTACAAACTTGGCGGCTTGGCGAAATTAGCGATAAAATTTAGCGGCAAATATTATTTCAGGATACCCAGAATTAGTAAACCCTTTCTAAATTTTAATGGAGTTAATTGTTTTGGTAAAATATATTGTTTCTCGTCTCTAATTTTTGCTAAGGAGAACAAAATTACGCCATCTATACTCGAATGATTTTCATTGAACTCTAAGCTGTTCATTTGCCAAGTGTGAGATTCTGTAATAATCCATGGAGTACACTATTCCTGAAAAAACAACTATATTCGTCTGGGCGGTGTGTATTATCATATTATCGTGGCTTTTGTGGCTGGAGTAGCATTTTTTTTTTTTTTTTTCCCAGGAATGTTCGTCGAGGTCGACTGGTTTTTACGAATCATTTATCTCACACAAAATTATCAACGTTTTCATAACATTATATATATTCCAATGGATGTACAAGGAAGTCATGTGGTGCATGTCCACATTCGATTTTTTAAAAGTATTTTTTTTTTTTTTCCTTTTTTTAATCGTAATTACATTTAGTGAAAATAACTGGAAAAATAAAATGGAAAATACGGTGTGTAATAAGAATTTTACGGTACATTTATCAGAATGTTGGTAGGCATGCAGAAGAGTTCGTCTTCGGACTCGTAATTCTTCCATTAGGTGCAAGTTCTAATGTGTTATTTTTTTCCATAGTTATTTATGAAATTTGAGTTCATTTTACTGCCACATTAACAAATAAAAAATATCTCTGCCTGATTTCTGAAATAGGAAATCATTTCACAATTAATATATATATATATATATACTTTTTTTTTTTTTTTTTTTGAAAACCTTTTAAAACATTGAATTAGATGAAACCATGCATCACATGAAACTAAAAAAAAAAACACGAATATAGATTACGAAAATCAAGAATCCTTAAATTAAAACATACAACATCGAATATATGAAATGAGTTATTCTTTCACAGGAAATCAACAAAATTCTTGACTTTCATTGTCTAATACAACGAGATATATAAATTAGAGTGCTGATTCAATGGATGAAGGATTAACTTTCCGTGGTTCAAGTTGAATCACGTGATATGCTCGAATAGGTTGCTGTGTTTGGCCCTTTATCGCTATTTTGGCATTTAAAATATCAGTTCGATAAATTATCATTATTATTAGGTAACATGACAGTCCTATGACCGAAATAAATTGCTTTTAAAATAATTTTACACATATTTCACATTTTAATAAATAATAAAATACCTTTCTTTTCATCGTTTCTCAACAAACTTTAAAAGTGTTTATAAAACAAAATTTAAACTTTTAAAGAGCTAAATTTAACAACAAATAATAATTTTTCAACTATTTTTAAGCATTTTATCGGTTAAAGTTCAACTACACGAAATAAAAAAGAAGTAAAATCAAAATCAAAATGGTTTAGAACAAAAGAATATTAAACTACGTAAAGTAAACAAAAACATTGAAACCGTTGCCATAGAAATGTACTGAAAATGAGCTGTTACCAAGGTAACCACCGAATACGCATGTGCAAGGAAAGCATGTCACATGACTCATCTTGGACCTTCTCAAGGGTTACCATTTATCACTCTACTTTATATATCTCGTTGGTCTAATATCTGAAATATCTCTTACTTTAGTGGCTAATCTCAAAAATGTAAAATTATTTTGCTGCTTTTGAAATCCTTGCTTATGAAGATCACGTGAGGGGAAAAAAAAAAAAAAAATGCGGCGAGTTGTTCAGTTTGCAAAGTCGCCACTTTATTTTGTTTATACACCTTGTAACGAGTGAATTTTTCAGATGTACATTCGCAAATTCTCTACATCTTGAGCATCTCATTTGAGAATAGTTTTCTTTGTGATATTTAATTGAAAAATTTAAATCTTTAATTAAATAAAGCAAAATATTATCCGTGATAATAGACGTGAAGAAGAAATGAGAAAAAATATCAATTCTATACACGTAATAATCTATAAAATTATTGCGACAGTGATCTATATCATGTATACTCAGTTTAATCTTAATCGAAAATCAAAATTTAGACGATAGCGTGCCTCAAATAATTTGAGCCGATAGAATTCTTTGTGTTCGTGTAAAACAACTGCAAGTCAAATTGTTGCATATCTGTATAATTCATGCTACCGTGACCTATAACGCATCAAGAAAATTTGAGCATACACCACCGTAAATATAGCAAACATTGAATTCATGATCCTCAAAACATATAAATACGCCAAAATATCACAGTACGATTTTTTTTTTTTTTTTTTTTAAGATTAATGTAGGGTAAGTGCACCAGTGATTGACACTTTTAGAGCAATCTCTGATGTTTTTAATGTTCTAGTCATCAGAAAATATTTTTAGAAATCTTAAGTTAGTACATATCGTATGAAAGACATTCAGAACCACATATGTGTTAAAATATATACATTTATTATAATTTTTTTTCTTTTTTTTTTTTTTTGACACCCACTCAATGTTCCAGTAATTGACACTGCCATTTTTTCATTTTATCAGTAATTGGCACCCTATGTTCCAGTGTCTGACACTGCTAGTTATTCATTTTACCAGTTATTAGCACCCTACGCTCCAGTGTTTGACATAAAATGTTAAAATTCTTATATGTAAAATATATGATTTTATTATTTTTCTTATTTATCAATTATTTCGGGATAGATGTCAATTACTGGAGCATGTCAATCACTGGAGCACCTACCCTACCTTCCTTACATTGTATATATTCGGAAAGTCATTTATAGTTGCAGGTGAAAGAGTTAAACATGACATAAGATGTTAAAGACACCTGTAGAATAAGAAACACAGTTCACGCACAATTCTATGTGGGCTCAGATATATTGACCGAGATATCTCTGTTAGTAAAATGTTGGCACATCATATGAAAATTAAGTTTGCCAGTCCATTAGAAATATGTATTCTATAAAATTATTTCAAAAGTAATATACTGACTGAGTGCAAAGTATTTTCTTATCTGATATTTTCTTCCATCAATGTGACTGAATCTGCTTTAAGGGCGGGGTAAGGGTTTCAGCGTAAAAAAAAAAACACTTTTTTGCGATTTTTTTTCTCAAATATGGATTGAGCAATTTCATTCGAACCTTTTGTACATTAATGAGCATACTTTTGACAATGTTGTGTAATTTTTTCATGCAGAATTATTGAATCATAAGCCGGTAACAGAGCTTCCCCCAGAACGTCTTGGGGAAAAAAAACAATTTGCGGTGTTCACCATAACTCGGCCGGAAATTATCTGAAAATAAAAAACCATGAAAATTAGTTAAATTATAATCAAATCTTCCCCCCAACGTTCTCTGATAATTTTTTTTTTTTTCATTTAAAAATTTTTGGCGGCCATCAAAAGTGTGAACTGTTATTTTCTACGAAAAATTCCGCAATTTTGTGGGTGGGAAACACCCTTAATGTAAAAAAAAAAAAAAAAAAAAAAAAAAAAATAAGTAAACGTTGGGGGGCGGTATTTCATATGTCAAAAATGTGTACAAAGTTTGAAATGAATCGGTCAAGTAGTTTTTAAATGGCAGTGAACACGGACTTTGAAAAAGTAGTTTTGAGAAAAACGCGTCTAAAGTTTATGAACTAAAAAAGTGAAGAAAAAAAATTATATTTTTTTATTATTATATTAATTTATTATTATTTTTTTTACATTAAGGGTGTTTCCCACCCACAAAATTGCGGATTTTTTCGTAGAAAATAACAGTTCACACTTTTGATGGCCGCCAAAATTTTTTAAATGAAAAAAAAAAATATATCAGAGAACGTTGGGGGGAAGATTTGATTATAATTTAACAAATTTTCATAGTTTTTTATTTTCAGATAATTTCCGGCCGAGTTATGGTAAACACCGCAAATTGTTTTTTTCCCAAGACGTTCTGAGGGAAGCTCTGTTACCGGCTTATGATTCAATAATTCTGCATGAAAAAATTACACAACATTGTCAAAAGTATGCTCAATAATGTACAAAAGGTTCGAATGAAATTGCTCAATCCATATTTGAGAAAAAAAATCGCAAAAAAGTGTTTTTCTTTTTACGCTGAAACCCTTACCCCGCCCTTAATGAAGTTCTTTTCAGAGGCAAAATTTTAAATTTAATCTTTTTTGGCTTTTTTACTTTCTTTTATCCCTATACAATAAAAATAAGTATTGATTTAGGGTCAATTTTCTTTAAACTTTTGAAAACCTGGTTTTTAGCGTTTAGTCTACGTGTCTGTCTTTTTTCATCATAATTCAAAACTAGTATGTTATGGCCACCACAAGACTTTCTTCTATATTTTCCTATATTAATTAACTAAATGTAAATAATTTATTAAATTTATTATTTATTAAAATTATCTAACAGGATAAATGAAAATGATATTCATCTTGAGAAAACTAAGACTAAATATCCAAAGAAAGACAGTTTTATTGTCTATAAATAGCATCTCAAAAAATGCGATTTTATAATGGTTATCGCACATATCAGGTTTCGTACAATTATATACCATAGAAGTTGACATACAGCCTTCACATTAATCGAAGAAAATTGCTGTATAGTAGCGTCACCTGTTGGGCGGTTGACACCAAAAGTTGACAGGCATTAATTTATGTCAACGTGCATCTACATATAAATTTATATGCAATTCTGTACAGTAGTTCTTGAGATATAGCCTTCCCTTAAATTGTGGAAAAGGCTAGCAGCGCAACCTGTTGACCGATAAGCATTCAAATTGAATCAGCATAATGTCTCATAACGGCCTTCTCACATATCAAGTTTTGTTTGATTATACGCAATAGAACCTGGGATATAGCCACCATTTAAATTGCGGAAATCGGTGTATAGCAACGTCACATGTTGAGCGGTTGACACCAAAAGTTGATAGGCACTAATTTAGGTCAAGGTGCATCTACATATAAATTTATATAGAATTTTGAACAGTAGTTCCAGAGATACAGGCGCCACAAAATTTTTGTCACACACATACAGACAGACGGACAGAGAGACATTATCTAAAAATGGTCAAATCGTGTTCTAGACCTCTCAGAACGTGTCAATCCTTCGAAAACCGGAAATCAACAATTTTTACGAATCCAATACTTTCTTTTATTGAATATAGAAGAAAGTAAAAAATATTGGTTTAGAGTAAATTTTCTTTAAACTTCTGAAAATCAGGATTTTAGCGCTTAATCTATGTGTCTGTCTTTTATCATCATAATTAAAAAACAAACATTAGCAATAAGTTCAGTTTCGCTGTTCTAAATCTGCATCATACGGCGATATAGACTAAACCTTTTTATTTGGATCAAATTAATAATTCGTGTACAGGGACATACAAAATAAATCAAATTCAACATATCTACAGACCAAATTTCTTAGTGGTACATTTTGACAACTTTAAACGGATTTAAACAAAATGACAAGATCTTTTATTTTTATGAACACAAAAGCGTGTTTCTTAAAGAAAATGACAAAAAAAGCATTTACTATTTCTTTACAACAGGCCTGTGCAATCCGAAACACTTGACGGCACGCATTGGAAATTTATTTTATTCAGGTGGGCCGCGCTGGAAATTTATTTTACTCAGGCGGGTCGTATTGTATGCACGCATGTATGTCTTTATATATGTTTGTGAGTGTATAAATCCTGCATGTAAGTACTTTTTTCAGGAGAAGAGAGGGAGAAGATTTAGAGCACAATACATTGATATTAAAATTTTCATTTATAAATTAACAATAGAACTGTCAAAAATTTATGATTTTACAGTAATAACCATAACAAAAAGAATGACTAATAGATTTAATAATAATTTTTTACAAAAGTGTGCAGTTTCTTTGTTTAGAAATCGTTTAAACGTACTTTTACTTCAAAAATTCAGAAAGTATTTTATAATTTTAATAAAATTCTCAAACTATAAACATCGTTCATTTACTCGCGGGCCGCAAAATACTACACGGCGGGCCGCTGGTTGACCACCCCTATTTTACAAGACCACACAAAAGAATTCAGGAATATTAGGGGGTGTGATGACCCCCCTCTTCCTTCACCGAGTCTTGCTAGAGTTCCCATGGACTGGATTGACGACAGCGCCAGGAAGTCTGGACTTTTGAAAAGAGTGGGGGCTAGCGTGGCTTTTTGAATTCTTCCGACACCATTCATCCTGATTTCACGCTTCCCTTTGATTTTTCCGTCGACTCTAGCACATCCCATGGGAGTAGGCGACAGAGCGGCGCCCATCTTACGGACAAGCGACTGGCCAGCGAATGTTCCTAGGTGTGGTTTGGATCTCGAAGCACCTATGAGGAGCCTGATTGCATCAGGGGGCTGACCCCCCCCTCTCTCAAGCCCAGGAGACGAGGAAGAGATGGAGAAGACCTCGAAAATTAACAGAGGGAGATTGAGCTTGGAGATCTCGAAGGAGGCAGAAGCCTGATGTGGACTATTAATTTTTTCATTAGGCATGAGGCCTATAAATGCTAGTTTTTTTCTTTAATTGTAAATTTTTGTAAATATTTCTACATTAAACTAGATCAATTGTCCAAATGGCTTTTCATTCCTGCCCAGTCTTGAATTATTTAAATGTTCTTAGTTGTTTTTCTTGCTACGCTACTACAGCTAAGATAAATGGTGGCAGCGGTGGGATACATTTGAACTACTTTTAAAGTTCATGATCTCATGCCACACTGCAACATTTAAAGCGAACAGTTGCAAAAATTTTATAATTGTGTACGCTCCTGTTGATGCCATGACGACACGAAGGATGAGCGACGACTCTTCGTTCCAGTGGTCTGAGATGTCAACAAAAACAGGTGAGTCCCATTCTCTTTCCTACGGAGAGGTCATTATGATTTTTTAATTTTAATTTAAAATTGTCGTAGGTTTTAAAAATTGGGAAGTTTTTATCCATGTCAAATTTTATGAAGTATTTAGTTACGTCAATGTTGTAGAGTAGGGTAATATTTATTTAAATTGCATTGATTTTTTATATTTTTAACTATGTTTAAATTGTTTTAAAATATATTTTGAAATCAACTTATTAGTTTGATGTATGAGAATTAATCGCGATAAACTCAGTTTTAAACAGAAAAATTATATTCTGATTTTAGAGACAATATTATTTGTTATTTTATTTTTAAAATTGACTTGAAAATCGAGTTTAATGCTATAGAAATTTTTTAATAATTTCTGAATTTTGAACTTATGTGTCAAAAGGAAACTAGGTAAATTGATATCGAGGAAAATTCTTTGCGAATTTTATTTAACTTTAGCGAAAATTGCTAAAAGTTAGAAAATATTTGCACTTTTAAAATTATCTGATATAAAAATAAATAAAATTAGCACTGAAATTAACAGGATTTGTTAATTGGGAAATCAGTCATAATTTATTTTTCTTACTATTAATGTGAGTGGGTTTTTATTATATCGGGTGATAATTTTGGAAATTGTGTGAAAGATTCTTTTCTATTTATTTAATGTACTTTTTGTGTTGAGCTTGGAGATCTCGAAGGAGGCAGGAGCCTGATGTGGACTATTAATTTTTTCATTAGGCATGAGGCCTATAAATGCTAGTTTTTTTCTTTAATTGTAAATTTTTGTAAATATTTCTACATTAAACTAGATCAATTGTCCATTGCATGAGAAGAGCATTGCATTTGTGTAGAATTTTAAATTCAAGTATAGAATTAGGAAATTTTTAAAATTTAGGAGTTAGTTTAATTTTATTATTTCGGGCAAAATGGCTAATTTTGAAGATGTTCTTTGCGGTCAAAACCGCAATGTTTTGCTAGCGTTAGCTAAGGAATTTGACACCGATGTGTCAGAAAAAGATCGTATCAAGGTGATAAGACAAGCTATATTAAAAGCGCCGGATTACACCGAGAAAGAAGCTAAAATCTTCTTAGAACATATTCTTCAACAGGAAGAAGAACGCGTAGAACGAGAGAAACAAGAGCGATTAGACCGGAAAGAACGGGAAAACCGGGAATTTGAGCTAGAAAAATTGCGATTACAGGGCGCTGTAGAAAACGTTAGTATAAATTCTGGAAGCTCCGGTTTAGATTGCGCGCCTGTAAATAAAGTTAATCTAAAAGATTTAAAAGCAAACACGTTTTATTTATGAGACAAAAAATTTTTAAGTTAAAATACACTTAAAAAACAAAAATTACATATAAAAACAATTAAAATCAGACGTTTCGAAACCCGTCCGGGTTTCCTCATCAGTAATACAACACAATATGCAAACAGGACATGAACACTCAAGGAATTTAAAGGAGTACGGAATATTGAGGAGCCAGTGCGCATGCTTCATTGATAGTGTGGAGATGCTTGGCAGTGTGCCAGCTCTCAAGGAAAATACGCGATTTATAATTATGAACACCAGAATTTAAAATTTTTATATTATCGAAGTCAGGAATATGATCGGTTTCTATTGAATGGATTACAATTTTAGAATTTTGGTTGCAATTTTTAAAAGATCGTCTGTGTTCTTGTAGCCTAATTTTTGCTGTACGGCCAGTTTCACCTATATAAACAGATTTGCAATTTTTACAAGGAATTAAATATATTACACCAGTTAAATCCAGAGAAGGGGTTATGGGTTTAAAGTTGAAAAGGACGTTTTTTAATTGTTTAATTGGCCGGAAAGCAGTATAAATGTTATGTTGTTTAAGTAATTTAGAAATAAATTCTGAAGGAAAAGCAAAATATGGCATCGAAATATAACTGTTTTTATTAATAAGTGAATTTTTCATTTTCATTGGAGTAGAGGGGGAATTTGCAGGAGGAAACGAAGGAGGGGGGAAGCTAATAATGTTTTCACGATAAATTCGTTTTAACCAATTAAGAGGGTAATCATTATTTATGATTTATTATGATTACCCTCTTAATTGGTTAAAACGAATTTATCGTGAAAACATTATTAGCTTCCCCCCTCCTTCGTTTCCTCCTGCAAATTCCCCCTCTACTCCAATGAAAATGAAAAATTCACTTATTAATAAAAACAGTTATATTTCGATGCCATATTTTGCTTTTCCTTCAGAATTTATTTCTAAATTACTTAAACAACATAACATTTATACTGCTTTCCGGCCAATTAAACAATTAAAAAACGTCCTTTTCAACTTTAAACCCATAACCCCTTCTCTGGATTTAACTGGTGTAATATATTTAATTCCTTGTAAAAATTGCAAATCTGTTTATATAGGTGAAACTGGCCGTACAGCAAAAATTAGGCTACAAGAACACAGACGATCTTTTAAAAATTGCAACCAAAATTCTAAAATTGTAATCCATTCAATAGAAACCGATCATATTCCTGACTTCGATAATATAAAAATTTTAAATTCTGGTGTTCATAATTATAAATCGCGTATTTTCCTTGAGAGCTGGCACACTGCCAAGCATCTCCACACTATCAATGAAGCATGCGCACTGGCTCCTCAATATTCCGTACTCCTTTAAATTCCTTGAGTGTTCATGTCCTGTTTGCATATTGTGTTGTATTACTGATGAGGAAACCCGGACGGGTTTCGAAACGTCTGATTTTAATTGTTTTTATATGTAATTTTTGTTTTTTAAGTGTATTTTAACTTAAAAATTTTTTGTCTCATAAATAAAACGTGTTTGCTTTTAATATATATAATTGAGACGGTTTGATGTTTGTGTACGTTAATCTAAAAGATGTAGTGCCTAAATTTGATCCAAAAGTTATGGATATAACTCTTTTCCTAATCATTTTCGAGCGTCAGGCTCAGAGAGAAACATTTAGATGAAAGCAAATGGGTTTCTCAGTTGTTCACTTTGGTTCCAACTGAAATCGCAGAGTTAATAAAGGAACCAGTTGAAAAAGCCGATGATTTTCAACATATAAAAAAATTATTGTTGAAAAGATATAGGCTAGGTGCAAATGCATTGAAGAAAAAATTCGAAGAACATACCCGTAAGCCCTTAGCTTTGTGGTCGGACTTTGTTTATGAATTAAGGGGTTATATGGAAAACTGGTTAGAGACCGTAGCCGTAAAAGACTACGATTCGCTTAAAGAACTTATTCTTACAGAACAGTTGAAAAAAAGGGTTCCCTTAGAAATCCGCGATAAATACCTAGATGAATGGGATGATTTTAAATCAGCGAGTGAACTAGCCGAAAAATGTGATATGTACGAAAGTATACGTTCGGATCATGGCGATAATGCATTTATATATTACGAGGGACATCAAGCCGGAAATAATAAATTCGTTGAAAATAAATCGTACAAGGATAAAAAAAACTTCGAAGGCGAAATTAAAAAGAGAGAACCTATCTAAAAATTCCGAAAAAAAAGAAAGCAGTCGTGAGAAAAAATTCGAAGAAAATTTTGATAAAAGACGGGAGGTAACGTGTTTTTACTGCAATAAACGCGGTCATATTCGTCCAAATTGCCCTGAGCTAAAAAAGAATGAAGTTAGCGATATTATTCATCATATTGGAGCAAACTCAGGTTTAAGTCATTGTTTCAAACCTTACGTAGATAAGGCGGTGATTAATGGGGTGAAAAGAGAATATCTCAGAGATACAGGGTCAAAATGGGATTTATGAACCGTAGTTGGATTAAAAAAGGCTATTTTATCGGAAAAAATGTCTTAATGCGCTCTCTCATTGGTGAAGAAAGCAAAAGCTTGCCATTAGCTTGGGTAACTATAAAAGGAGGTTTCGGGAAAATTGTAACTATTGCAGCTGTCAGACCTGATGACATAGAAGAAAATTATTATGTTTTAGGCAATAAAACGGCAGAGCCTATTGAAAAACTCAGAAAAAATCCTAAACCTTTTAATTCAGGCTTTAAAAGTCGCAAAGATCCAACATGTAAATCCGATAGATTTAGCTACCGTAATCATAAAGGCGAAGGTTACAGACCGTTATCCGAAAATATTAAAAGGAACGGGGGAAAAGTAAAAGATGAAAATATCTGTTCTAAATTTGAGTGTAGGAAGGCTAATCCTAAGTTTGACGAGCGAACAAAGAATCGGCGCTCCCCCATTTTCTTCGACTCTAAGAAAGAGAAAATAGCAGATAGAGCTCTTTGTTCGAAATACGAGAATCGGGAAATCTCGGAATGGGATTTACAAAGTTTTGAGGACTACGAAATGTCATAATTCTATTCATAAGTTGCATGTACATAAGTTTAATTTCATAGAAACTTTTATCTTTATTCAGTTATTTTATATTAGTTTGGTTATTTTATTTATTTATTTTATTTTTCTTTCTTAGTGTATGTTTTTATAAAATTGATTGAATTAGGTTGATGTTATGATCGTAAGGACGACAATAATAATAAAAATAATTAAAATCTATGTATACAATACACATTGATTCGGCGTATGCCTGTGAAATATTAACTCTGGCATTGTGTTTGTTTATGAAAATGACATCATGAAGGTTTTAAAATTTAATCGGTCAATTGTTGCGATATGTTGAATTTAAGTTTACTTCATATTCTGAATATTTAATTTGAAGTTTAATGCAACAAGTTATTAAATTTAATGTCCTAACGAGGCAAAGTGTGTACATAGTTGATCATTGAAAAAGCATCCTTCTTAATATTATTATTGTTATTGTCTATACTTGTGTGTTTGTTTTGATTGCATGATAAGAATGTTGTAGACATTTTTAAATTTAAGACTGTTATGTTCGGTGAAAAATATCATTCGGTTAGAGGGATAGTAATCCACTCACTTTTATAGAAAAAATGATGGTAATTAATTCATGTCTTATTCAATGGGCTTTGTGTTTACAAAAATATTACATTTCGACAGAACATAAGCCTGGGAAAAAAAAAACATTCTAATGCAAGGGTTGAACAGACTGAATTAATCTGTTTGAAAATGCAAATCAATAAAGAGAAATCATTTGTAAATAAATTTAAGGATTAATAATATTTTTTTTTCCCTTTTCTCTTTTATATTTTTGTAATTTTCAATTGGAATAAATGTACCTAATATTTAGAAATGGATTCATTGAATATGGTTTAGAGAAAAACAAATTATTTCTTCTTATTTTACATATTTTTACTTTATCTTATTTTAAGTGAATGGTATAATACAATGTTATTTTGAAACTCATGAGAATTTTAACAGTGTATTTTAGGTATGTCTCATAGAGTGTAATTTTTCACTTAAAACTGAGAGTATGGGTCAAATTTTTGTTTTATTTTTCTCTTAAATGATAAATTTTTAAGGTTATGATATAAATTTTGGGGCTACATGACCTCTCTATGGTGAATGTAATTGAGGCCCTGTTTCCAGGATGAAATTTCCTTCATATTAAGGAAATTCTTTTAGGGGGGAAGGGCTGTGATGACCCCCCTCTTTCTTCACCGAGTCTTGCTAGAGTTCCCATGGACTGGATTGACGACAGCGCCAGGAAGTCTGGACTTTTGAAAAGAGTAGGGGCTAGCGTGGCTTTTTGAATTCTTCCGACACCATTCATCCTGATTTCACGCTTCCCTTTGATTTTTCCGTCGACTCTAGCACATCCCATGGGAGTAGGCGACAGAGCGGCGCCCATCTTACGGACAAGCGACTGGCCGGCGAATGTTCCTAGGTGTGGTTTGGATCTCGAAGCTCCAATGAGGAGCCTGATTGCATCAGGGGCCCCTCTCTCAAGCCCAGAAGACGAGGAAGAGATGGAGAGGACCTCGAAAATTAACAGAGGGAGATTGAGCTTGGAGATCTCGAAGGAGGCAGGAGTCTGATGTGGACTATTAATTTTTTCATTAGGCATGAGGCCTATAAATGCTAGTTTTTTTCTTTAATTGTAAATTTTTGTAAATATTTCTACATTAAACTAAATCAATTGTCCAAATGGCTTTTCATTCCTGCCCAATCTTGAATTATTTAAATGTTCTTAGTTGTTTTTCTTGCTACGCTACTACAGGGGCTATAGTTGGAGAATTGCTCGAAATGCGTTTTAAATTCTGTTATGCATTAATCTTTATGTGTTAATTTTAAATTCATTATGTGATGTGTATACAATTTATCGGCAATATGCGGGGCTACCCAAGAATTAATCGAATACTATTTTTTATTGGATTTAATTCCTGAAAGTGCTTTGCGAAATCATACCATGTCCCAGCAAATTATTTAGAATTTAAAATAACTTTCTCTTAGACACACACAGATGATAGACAAAGCATCGTTTTGTTTTTGAAGTTTAGTTTTAGTTATAATTACGTATTTTGAATTGTACTGAAAACGAAAACTAAATTTTTAGCAATTGTTTTGTATCTTTAGTCAACCAAATATTTTGTTTTTTGAAAATAATGTATGGGAATATGACTTGAAAATTTTACTCCACTCAAGCCTAGGAATCTAGCTTAGTCAATCGGCTTTAAAGCACTCAACCTAAATCAATCTCCTAAAGAGAAATATAATGCAAATTAAACAATTTCTAAAACTAGCAGGATTAAAAAAGCAGTGTGATTATCACACCAGATTATTATTATTATTATTGTTATTATTTTGGAAATGTACATTCGTGCTTTTATCGTTTTCGTAAGAGCTAGTTGTACCACATGTAGACACTCAAAAGCACTCGTGTTATCGTTGATGTATTAAATTACATAAACTGATTATTTAAAGAGAAAATTTCAAATTAAATAAATAAATAAATAAATAAAATAAAACAATCGCAAATAAACGTACATTTTAATTTTCTGATGAATATGTCCCCATTTAAAAATTCCACTTTAAAACGAGATTTAACACAAATGAAACGAAAATTAATTTTAGAATCATGGCTAACAACTTTCTTTTCACTTATTTTCAACTTCTTTAAAACGAACTAGGTCATCAACACAGTTTGTGAGTATTATATTTTCTGCTTTTATCTAACATTTGATCTTCTAAATAAACGAAAAGATACTTATTGGTTCCCAATAGAAGAAAAAAAAAAAAAAAAAAAAAAATCAATAACAACACAGACTGGTAAACGCCAGAAAAGAAAGTGATGAACTAAAGAAAATCAACACCTTCTAAACTAGATTCACAACATTTCAGGCTCAATTTCATGCATAACATGTTATTTGGTTACGCCCAAAAAATTCTTTGTGATTCAAAGATCTTGCAAAAATGTCACTATTTCTATGATGATTTTTACTGTTCAACAAAATAATTACCCTTTTCTTTTTTTTTTTTTTTTTTTTTTCTTGTTCTTCCTTTTCCAAAATACTGAAAACAAAGTCGTTTGTATAAATTCGTCACATGTTTTAAACAGGTCATTTCTTTTGGAATTCTTAAAAAATAGTAATATCATAACAAGTATATACATGAAATTTTAAATGTATTTCTTTGATATTCTTAACACTTTTCCAACGCAATCAAAATGTGTTTAATAATTCCAGTCGTCTGTGCTTCTGTAGTTTAGATGACTGTATTTTGGCACAAAATTCACAATTGCTATTGAGACTCACTGCAGCATTATTTATTTACTTGCTTATTTACTAGCAATTTTAGTTTGCCTGCTTCGCTAGACACTATATTAAGATGAATTCTCAAAATTCCATATAATTATCAAGAAAATGTCCAAGAAAAGAAATAATCTACTTAAAAAAACTTTTAAACCCCAAATTCTTAATGTATCGTATCACATAAATCTTTTCGAATTTAGAATAAAATTTAATTTGAAAAAAAAAAAAAAAAAAAAAGTAACTTTTTGTTTATTAACCAAAAAAATTGATGAAATTTGAAATGCAAGTTGGTCTTGTGGGGTACAGGCTGTATATTAAATTCCTGTGTTCGTAAGAGAAAATTTTTAAAAAAATTTAAAACTGCAATTTTTAATCCCACTGCAAAAACACGTGACTTAATGTGAAGCAGATTTTTTTTATTTCTCCTAACGGTTTCCATACAATCTTCTGCTGTTGCCACCTAAAATTCATACTTTAGTTAATTTTAAAAAATCTAATTTTGCGATCGATAAGTTGTTTAATCCATCGGATTCACAAAAATTTTCCCTGTCAGTTGGTACTTTATTTGTAACGATATGACTGATATTTCTAATTTATTTTCTAATTTTTCTAATTCATTTTCCTCATTAATATATATATATATTTTCTTTTTTTGCCGAAAAACAAAATTTGAAATTTTTGAATTATGTTGAGATTCACAAACATACCGTAGTGAATGAAAGTAAGTACATAAGAATTTGGGGGGGGGGGGGGGGGGAAGGACTACAATCAGTCGAAATTTAATTTAGAGTTCCCGAAGTTATTCGGTACTGGTTTTACCGCTCGCAACATGAGGGGTCTGAGGACCTAGTGCTTTCGGCAGCGACTTACTCGCTTTTTTCCCCCTCCTTCCCTGCGGGGAAGTTAGGAATTCCCCGAAATTCCACCAACGTGTATTTCGTGTACATTTAAACATAAACAACCACACACCGAAATTCGCCCTTCTAATGTAATTTGAAGCAGATTTAAGCTTGATACTATGTTTTTTGCCTCGCCCCAAGGCGGATTGGGGGCGGGGTTAATTTTCCAAATCCCTTTAGAGTGCGTGTTGCATGCACATAACCAGTCGACGCATCTGGTGTGAAACATTCATAAAACTTCCATTACCCACTATTACACGTATTATGTGCACTTTTTGAAGATAATGTGATCAAGAGGCATAAAATTGACCTAACAATGTAGACACCTGAATATTTTTCGGTAAGAGAAAGCTCATACACGTGTAAAGACATACAAAACATAACTTACATATAGAGTTAAAAAAAAAAAAAAATCCAGTGGGGATATTTTTTGAAACATCAATATCCGAGATCTGAAACTGACCTACCTAATTAAAATGACTATTAATTTTCCTGTAATAACCACGTAATACACGGGAAAGGATATATAAAATGGGTTTATGTAACAATTTTCAAGAAAATCGCTAGAGCCGCTTTGGAGATACCGGCATTTACCAAAACTTGGCATACTCAATTGTTTACTGGAAAACAACAATCACATACAAAAGGATATCTAATGGGGATTGATATGGCGTGTTTGAAAAAATCCGTACAGTCATTTTTGAAGGAATACATTTGTGAGACCCGAAATTGAGCAATTTTTACAGGACGCCTGTCAATTTTCCTGAACCCAACTAATTCACATGAAAAAGCATCTAATAGAGTGTTTATATAGCAGCTTTGAAGAAAATCGTTACAGCCATTTTTAAGATACGGATTTACGGATGCCCCACTTCACACGGATGCCCAACTTCTGGTTTTAGAATTTTCACCAAAAGTTGGAAAAATCCTCTGTGCGCCAGACCCGTCTAAATTCTGAAGTTTCATAGTTCTATCTTTAGTTTCGGAGATATAATAATCAGAAGTTCTCCCCACACACACAAACACACAGACCAATCGCTAAAATCTTTTATTTTTTTTTTTTATAGAGGACCTTAAAACATTTAAATATAACAAAAACTCAATTTCGAAAATTTGACCCCAAAACAATACTTTCTCTACTTTCTGTATGATTCTATAGAAAGTAGTTACTTGCTACATATACTTTCTCTTTCTATATGGTAAGAGAAGGCAAAAAAAAAATGATAAGTTTGTTTTAAATTATCACAGATCTATGGTTCAGCCATTCGTTTGAAAGCTATTGTCGAATTATTTTGAAAGATCCATTCTGAAGATTTAATCCTCCCGGGAATTAAACTTTTCCATTGCCATAGCTGAGAGCACTAATTAATATTCCGTAAAATTGTTTTAGTTTCGGTCTTTTTTTTTTCACGCCAGTTTTCTTTAAGAGTATTTTTCTGATTATTTAATCCTAATTACATTTGGAGAAATTTATTCTAAAGATAATGTGGTGTTGGAAAAGGAGCGAGTACTAACAATTTTACGGAATTTGAATGTTGGCAGGTATGTCACTTACTTTTATCAATAAGTCTATAATTCTTATTACTTTCACACTTGTTAATTAGAAATAATTTTCGTCAAGACATCTATACGATTTTTGTTTTTCTGTACAGCCATATTAATTAAAAAAAAAAAAAAAAAAAAAAAAAAAAGGCGTAGCCACCTCTTGCACAATTCATCCACCAGTAATGTAATCAACACCAATTTAGGTCAAAATCCTCCAAGTACCATATTTAATTAAATTTATTTCACTGGATTGTGAGATACAGATGTGTTCACAAAATTTGTGATACACACTGATAGACGTTTTCTAAAAATAAACAAATCGTGTTCAGGATATCCCAAAACGTGTAAATCCCTTGAATATTTTAGTGGATCCAATAATTTCTTGACACACACACACACACATATATATATATATATATATAGAGAGAGAGAGAGAAGAAAATAAAAAAAATTAGATGATGTTATATATAAAAGTACCCGAGGCCTTCTTTGTTCACTTCCATTCTGATGCTGGAAAATGAAGGGTCGTACCAAAGAAGCATTTCGTTTATTTAAAAACACTTCAAGAAACTATAGTTTTGACATCAAGCAATATATTTAAGAAGAAAGGATCTTTGAAGAAAAATAAGTCGCTGAAGACAGCCTCAGAATGGAAATGTTAAACCTCTCCACCACGTTAAGGTGAAGCCTCTTCGGAGAGGATGGTGTTGTAAATGTGTGTTATGTTGTACGTTTGTGTATCGAGGACATTGTGCGTGAAATAAAATGAGACAGAGACCTTGAAAAAACCTTTATTTTATTTATTAAATATATTGTGAATGCACTTTATCAATAACGACTTCAGCATACATAGTTATGTAATCAAAAATATATAGTAAAGTAGGAGATACAATGATTCAAATGTCTAATATAATTCCTGTGGGATGTAATTTCCAGTAACGGAGGAACACTTTTTTTTTTTTTTTTTTTTTTTTTTTAAGTGAGCATGATCATATTTTGCTTACTTGAATTATTTCATGTGGAGTGTTTTTTAAATTCAATCTTTTAGTGGCACCTGTATGAATGAAAATCCTCCATCAAAGAAAAGGTGATGAAGATAAAAAACTTAAAAACTGTTAATTTCATTTCTTTTAATGTAATTTCTTCCTAAGTGTGCATTGATTTAATGGCAAATTATTAAAGTGTAATGCAATCAATGCAGAATATTTTTCAAACCTAACGTTAAACACTTAGGACTGCGCGTATTAATCTTATTGATTAATGTCTAATTGACTGTATTTCTCGCTTGTTTTCGTTTAATCTGCTTCTAGGAGTGCTTAACAAATCCTTTTGCCTTGCTTTTAGGATAAAAGAAAATTAGATTTGTTGTATGAGCATAAATACATTATTTTTAATACCAAAACTCTTGAAATAATAAATTTGATTTTGTAGATAATTATATTATTAAATTGTTGTTTTCTTATGTAATACTTTGAAAAAAGACTATGTGTAACGTCTTACTGAAAGATCTGTTGGATTTCAAAAGCCATTGGTGAAGCCTTTTCGGAGAGGGTCCCACCACCACCCGGAAGAGATGATCAAAACAACTGTCGAACATCTGTCTTTTTTTTTTTTTTTTTTTTTTTTTTCTCATATGAACTTTTTTTTTTTTTTTTTTTTTTTTTAATGATTTCCGTCAGATTTGACGTTGAACCATTAGGATGCGATCGTGATGTGATCGGCATAGAATTCATTTCATAACTACAGTAAGAGGCTTAAGACTATATGTTTCAAGTTTATTGATTAATATCCAGGTGTGTTTTGCACGTATTCCATTTATTTTGCCTCTGAGTGTTAACTGCACTCTTTAGCTGAATTTTATAGAAAGAAAAACACATTTGTTGTATGAGCATAAATACGTCATTTTAAATAGTGATACCTATTTCAACAATAACTTAGATTTTGTGAAAGGTTTTTTTTTTTTAATGATTGTTTACTTAGGTACATTTTTGAGAAATTTCAAATTTAACTGACAATGATATAGTAAAAATTGGTTAACAAATTTATGTGTATCGTTTTAGTAAAAGATTTAATTAAATTTCAAAAGATATTTTTGATGATCTCTATCTCTATTTCTTTTTTCTTTTAAGCATAATTTATTTTCTTATATTTTAAATTTCGCAACTAAATGTTTTCCTGCCTACTAATATTTCTGTTATATATGTATATATATATAATCAAGTGTAAAATATTCAACCGTACTGACCACTCTTCAAACTATTTCATTTACTACTATTATTTTTTTTTAATGCAGATTTGTTTATAAATTAAATGACAGCTTGATTGAAATGGGGTTTCGCGTCAGAATTATTTCAATTTAAAGTCGAATAAATTCAATGAAGGCATCTAGATAAAACTCTGGCTGTTTAAAGTTAGTTTCTTACTAATAATATCATATTGTAAAGGAGTTCTCTGTTATATGTTAGTGTAGAAGAAATAATGCAAATGTGAAATAAAATATCTCAGAAGTAACTTTTTATTACCTAAATGAATAGCAAATGCACTGCTGAATATCAATATATATAAATCAGTATGCAGAGTTATGCAATCAGTGAAATAATAGTAAAATATGAAAGATAATAATCCTTATGTCTGACACAATTCATATGTACTATAATTCTTAATAACGTAAGAAGATTATTTTTATTTTTGAACATAGATGATGCCATTACTTTCTATCAGTTATACTAAGTTAATCATGGTGAATATTTTTTTTAAGTTCATTGTTTTAGTGGTACTTTTTTGAATAAAAAGTGAAGGGCTTCATCTTTGCTAAGTTACTGTGAAGCCTTTTTATAGGCGGTTTCCCCATCATCCGGAAGAGATAAAGATCAAGATAGCAACGGAACAATTGTTAATTGAATTGCATTACATTTATTTTATTTTTCATATGTAATTTGCACCATAAGTTCAAGTGGAGTTAACTCTGAGTCATTTTGATCTTAATGCAATTTACGTAGCAATCGTTTCAAAATACAGGTAAATGCTTAAAACTGAGTGTACTAAATTTATTGTGTAATATCCAGGTGATTTTGTTTTACACTTGCTTTCGTTTTAATTTTCTTCTATGTGAGTTAACCTTTTTATCTTGCTTTTGGAGAAAGGCATAACACTTTTCTTGTATAAGCATTAAGGCATCATTTTTGATACCAAAAATAATTGAAATGATAACTTCGATTTTGTAAAGAATTGCGTAGGTCCATTTTTAAATGATTGTTTTCTTATGCAATATTTTGAAAAAATTTCAAACAGACATCAACAAAGACACGCTGAGTGCTGGTTAACAAAACTGTGTCCAGTGCTACTTATGTGAGATGAGTTAGTGAAATATTTATTAGATTTCAAAGGAATTTTTGGTAATTTATGCGTCTTTATTTACTTTTTTTTAAACTCTTTTTTTTTTTCCTTTTGAAATTCTTTATTTTTATATATTTCGAATGTTACATCTAAATGTTTTACTAATAATTTTACACAGTTTAGTTTAAAGTCTGGTTTCGTCTTAATATATGAAAACCAACCGTTTTGATCACTTTTTCCAACATTTTCATTTATTTTTGTATTGCAGATTTATATGTAAATTAATTTTTAGCTTGATTGATCAGAGGTTACATGTTAGGAATATTTGAATATAAAGTGTAATAAGTTCGTTGCGGGCAAATAAATAAAACTCTAACGATTTAAGATTCGTGTCCTATGACTGATTTCGTAACGTAAATGAGTATTCTATGGTGGGCTTGAGTAGAAGAAATAGTGAGAGTGTAAAAAGAAAATTCAGCCAGATGTCTTTGAAAAAAAAAATCATTTCATTAGCTAAATATAAAGTAAATACACTTTTCGAATAACTGCATCAATATACGTTGTTCTGTAGGTCCCACCACCACCCGGAAGAGATGATCAAGATAACGACTGAACAATAGTTTTTGTTGTTGTTGTTGTAACTTTAGATCGATTTAATGCGGAATCATGAGTATCAGGAGAAATCTGCTTCAAATTCATTAAAAAAAAAACAGTGAGAGTATGAAGGCAGCGCTTAATATATGTATTTCTTAACTGCATTTTGCACATGTTTTCATTTATTTTGCTACTATGAGTGTTAACCGAACATCTTTGCTTTACTTTTAAAGAAAGGGCTTTCTTAATTTTAATTTTAATTTTATCTTGGTTTATTTCGAAACAGATATTTAAATAATTTAGCTGCCTGCCTCCAAAGAGTTCTACACAACTGAATGCCTTTTTATCTAAACGTGTGTAATTCAGCCATTTTGATCACTCTTCCAACGTTTTCATTTTTCATTTTTTAACGTATGTTTGTAATATATGAAATGTTAGATTGTGTGATATAGGGGTTATCTGTTAGGATTATTATGGTATGAGGTGTAATAAAGTCAAAGAATGAAACCTCTGGAGATTTTAAAATGTCTTGCGAATGATGCAGTATTGTAAATGAGTATTCTGTTATATAATTTGTCTAGAAAAATTTTTGCAAGTGTGAAATAAATCGAGCCAGGTAACTTTAAAATTTAATCGTATTATTACTTAAAATATTTAACAAATACATTTTATCCTCAACCAAGTTAATACACAGAGTTTTGTAATCAGTAATAAAACAGTAAAGTAGGAGATGTAATGATTATTGTATCTGATGTAATTTTTATGCGATATAATTCTGGCTAACTGAAGAATGTGCGTAAAATTATTTTCAAAACTACAGTTAGAGGCTTGAGATTGAGTGCATTAAGAATATTGTTTTAATATTCAATTGTCTATATTTAGCTTTTGTTTTAATTTACTTTGTTTTTATACCTGTTAACTAACTTCATTATTTTGCTTCAAGTGAAAAAAAAAAAAATATATATATATATATGTTTCTTCTGTGAGCGTAAATGGATCGTTCTCAATTCAAAATAAAAATATTGATGATAATAATAATAATAATAACATTAGCTATTAAAAAAGTAATGTTACTTTTGAATACAGTTAACTAACTTTTTTTTTTTTTTTAATGTAAATAACTCACTTTAAACAGAATTATTTCAATATACTCAGTATTTTGAAAGCTGTCTAAATGTTTTTGAATTGTTCTGATCATGTATTTTCTAATGCTTAATTTAATAAATATATATTTTTAAATGTAATTGTGGTTTATTTTAATCTTTCGACTTTTTACCCCTTGAAATGTAAATTAAGTAAAACTATATCGTGGATTGCTCCTGAAGTTTTATATTTGAGAAAAAGGCAAAACAGTAAAAATGTGTATGATGATTTTTTAAATAAAGCACACAAGAAAGTCATCATTGAAGAATTTATTATCATAAAAATAAGAATACAATAAAAACATCAAAATAATGCATCGTGTTACAGATAACTTCGTATAACATCTCCAAAGCTCGCATATCGTTATAAATAATCTCCAATAAAAAAAAGAAACAAGAGCATATTATATGAAACTTTGTTGTTATGGTTGTGAAAAGAGCTATATTATTTAAAATGTACTGTTATGATTTTTAGAAAGAACACTGACACGTCATTACAGAAAGATTTATTATTACAAAAGATAAAAGTATATAATAAACACTAAAAAACACGGTATTATCGATACGATATCTAAATTCATATAACGTCTCCAAAGCACACACAGTGCTATCAGTCATCTCCAAAAATGCCGCGTATTCATCGTTATTCGTATCGCAACCCGAAATAAAAAACAAATCGCAATACTTATTCGCATTACTTATATTTTCTAGTTCCTCATTCTTGATTTTCGGATTCCATGAAGTATACTTGAAAAATCCACTTGATTCTTGCGCAACATTTCCTAATAAATGCCATTTTCGCACGTAACAAAGAACATGGGAGCCACGGAGAAAGCCAGACCCTATGAGAACTCAAGAGCTACATTTTTCTTTCTTCCTTTTCTTTCTTTCTTTCTTTTTTTTTTTTTGTGTAATCAGTCATCTCCAAAAATGCCGCGTATTCGTCTCTCTTCATATCGCAATCCGAAATAAATAACAAATCGCAATACTTGTTCACTTTTCTTAAATTTTCTAGTTCCACATTCTTGATTTTCTGATTCTATGAAGCATGCTTGAAAAAATTCACTTGATCCTTGAGCAATATTTAGTAATCATTGTCATTTTCGTACGTAACGGAGAACATGTAAATCCACAGAGAAAGGCAAAAATCGTGAGAAGTCAAGAGGTACATTTTTCAGTGCCAAAGAAGAGTGAGAGCAAAGTGTCAGGAACTTTTCAATTCATAGTGAAGGTTTTCCATAGATTCTAGAAGTTGCCGTAATACTAAATGAGAATACACAGGGAATGAAAAAGGTGGCACGTGAACGATTAAATGGGAAGTTATGCGTCAGACAAAAGACAGGTTCTAGATGATTTTACTGTCCTGAGACTATAGATATTTCGTCTGCCTGCAGAAGAAGAAGCCACATGGAAGATGTTATGCGTCAGAAGAAAGCCAGATTGTAAATGATGTGACTGTGCTTAGATTATAGATAATATGATTGCTTGCAGAAGAAGCCACGTGAAAGAAGGAGATGTTATGCATCAGAAGAAAGCCAGATTGTACATAGTTTGATTGGCCTGATATTACAGATATTTTGACTGCCTGCAGAAGAAGAATCCACATGAAAGAAGGAGATTTTATGTGTCAGAAGAAAGCTAGATTCTAGATGTTTTCACAGCCCGCAGAAGAAGAAGCCAAGTGAAAGACAGATTAAGGGAGAAGTTATGCGTCAGAAAAAAGCAAGATTCTAGATGATTTGACTGCTTTATTTTTTATTGGTGACAGTTGCTTAAAGATGTAATAAGCTTGCGAAGGTATGCGCTAGGTATGAAGCTAGGTATGTATTAGAGGAAAAGAAGAAAATTATCTGCATACTTATTCTATTGCTATTATGAGTAATGCAGTTGTGACAGTAATTCTTTATTCAAACGATTAAAACCTATTTTCTAGATCAAGGTTCTATTAATATTATTATAAAAAAAAAAAAAAAAAAGGAAATAATTATGTAGAACAGTTAAAAAATATATATATATTACTTTCTATGTATATATAAGATCTATTAATTACAATTTATTTTCTATTTAAACTATTTATCTATGGAAATTTTGCAATTAAATAACAAACCAGAATATATATTCAAGAAATTTCAAAATAAAATTCCGTAATAATCCATGAAATCTAAAAATTTTAATACAGCTTAACTATAAAATTTAGACGAAATGAATAATAAATTGTAAAATATTTTTTATATCTAAATAGAAAGCCGAAAAAACATTACAAAAAATATATTGTACAAATAAACTTAAATATACTTACTTCAAGTGCCATGATCGAGCTACAAAACAGATTCATGTCAAAGATGTATACATAATTAAAAAAACAGAAGGTAGATTTGTTCGTAATCTCTGCAATTCAATCAAAATTAATTATCTCAAGATTTTTAATTACTTTTATCATTCATCCCCACATTTAGCAAAATGTTTATTTTTATTATGCACTAAGCCCATAATTTTAATCATTGATAAAACTAAAATTGAAAATGAATAAATTTAATTAAATACGTTTGGAGGTAATTAAAGAAAGGTAAAATTAATTATAATCAAGACATTCTGTTTCTGCAATATTTATGTCATATAAGCAATCTTAATTTCAAGCAAACTAAACTATTCAGTATTTAGAAAATAATAATAATAATAACAATTAAAACTAAGTTTAAAATATTACCTGGAAATATATTTTTTTACAAGTTACACACTTTCAAAAATTACCTACGTAAGTTTTTACAAAGTTTATAGTAAACATATTGAAGGGTTAAAAAAATTTATTTTATTTATTTATTTACAGTAGGGGATCAAGTTATTAGATTTTTTTTTTTTTTTTTTTTTTCGATTATCTAAAAAAATATTAGACGAAATAGCATGAAACTTCATACATGCAAAGAACTTTTAAAAATTCATACTTTCCACTATCAATTTAGTTTTAAGTGCAATTAAGGGACCAACCACGGATTAAAGAAGAACGAAAATACTTTGGTTCATATTTTATCACAAAAAGCTACAAATGACGTGTAACTGTAATATATTGTTGCACGTACTAAGTACAACATTTGTATGTTTTGTTGCGGGTATTGCGTAATTATTTAGGCAGATATAATTTATTTTTTTTTAAATTACTAAATTTTTTTTACGAGTATATTGCCTATAACTAGAACAGATTTTCATAAAATATAACAAAACGTGCTGAAAAATTGAAAAACATCAGAGAAACATTATTCTGAAACATAAAGTTCATACAATACCCTCTTAGACTTGTAACTTGTAATATCATTTATTTACTAAAATTTGTGAATTCATAAGGGGTTTTTCACGAAATGAACTTTTGCAACGTTACTGAATTAATTAGATCTTCAAATTAAATACACGTTTAATTAAATGAAGATCTAATTAAATTAGATCTTCAAATTAAATTATTTAAAAAAACATTTAACGACATTGATTGCGGTTAAAGATTTATTTTAGTATCTATGAAGAAATCTGTAGAATATGGCTGTTTGACTGACATATTTTTAAATCTATTAAGCGTTTTATATTGCATTCAAACGAAATATTATCATGAAAATTAATCAATTCATTTCATCGTGTAAATTATAAAATAATAATTTTTAAATATTTAATATATTTAGCTCTAAGGCATATAATATATCTAAAACATTTTCTCTATCCCTTTATGAATGTTATTATCCAATTGATTAATTATTCGGACATATAACAACCACTGACCCAGAAGAAAAAATATAAGACAAAAATGAAATACAGATTGTACAGGTGACAGAAAAGGGTATTTTATTTTATTTTTCCATTAAAATGTATAAAAGTTATTTATTTTATGTATAATTATTTATAAATAAAAGATGGTAGAGATAGTTTGAAAAGAAAAAGGGGAAAAAAAATATGTACCGTGAAGGTACAGTAATTTAAAGATTGCCCAATCAAGTGCAATTCTTTGTTAACAATCTTTTTGCATAATAAGAGTAATATGTATTTTATAAAATAAGTCCAGGCCGATCCGGATTCTCACAAGGAGATATGAGTAATCAAAAATTTTATATGGTTATTTTATTAAATAAATATCAATGAATAGCAAAGTTTAAAGGTAAGTCTAGGTAAAAATAATGGTTTTAAAAAAAGAGGGAAGAAAAAAATCCCTTTATGAGAACCCTGGTGCTGACAAACCTAAAAAAATCTCTCTGTCTACTCGCCAAGTGATGAATAACAAAACAAAATGGCGGCTAATAAAATGAAACATTTCGCTACTTTTCTTTTCTTTTTAAGCTAAACTGGAATTTTATTACATGGCAACTTAAAACTCGCGTATTACAATAATTACACGAAAAGTACATCAGATTGCGGGAAAAAGAATCTACACTCCGGAAATCGTCCTTAAAAACTAGTTGCTTATATCTGTAATATCTTTGAAAAGAAAACGTGCATTTTACGGATTAGCGGTAAAATAACTATTTATTTCAATATTTGCTGGAGTTAAAAAGGCATGAATTTAATCATTTCCATTGAAAGTTAGTTTATTTTAATCAGCGGCGAAATAGTTCTGCATTTTGGAAATCAACCGCAAAAATATCGGGTTTTATTTATCAATGGGTTACAAAATAATGTAAATTTCCTCAACTGACTGTAGAAAGGAGACATTCTCTAGATAAATAAAATCCAGAAAAGGACCCTTCACAAAAATCTACGATCTTGAATTGAACATTTTACTAAGGTAAGCGAACTTATATAACACTACACGAAAATCGGCAAACTTAGATTGGACTCTACGGAAAAAAAGGTCGAACTTAAAACGAGAGCTTCATGGACATCACAGAATTAAAAAAAATTTCTTCGAAAAGTTTGAACAAGATATCACTTATTTCGATAATTAGGCAAAACATTTTAGAGAAAGTGGCGAGTAAGTTAAAAGTTAAAAGATACACTATAGACAATGGTGAATAGCGTAAAATTTTCAGATCTTTATGGTGATAGGAAGCAAGAAAAATAATCTAATCTAGCAGCGTATCTGTACAGTAAAAAACGTTGATTTGAAAATTAAAAAAAGGTTCTAGGAAGAAAAAAAAAGAAAGAAAGAAAAAAGAATTAATGCAGTATTTGATGAGAATATTGATTAAGGAAGATTATATATCAGTTCCGAAATACTATTGTTGTTTTTACAGTAACTAATAATTAAACTAATCATGCCGAATAGCTTCCAGTCTGTACCATTTAATACCATATTAAATAACTGAAAAAAAGTGTATACATTGCAACACATTTTTTAATGGATTAAAATGTTACATTTTCGTATTCAGAGACACGAATGATGTCAAAAAATTCGTCCTTTCCCCTATAAAGTCATTGGAATTTAAATGTTGACGGATATATCTAAAAGCATGAAATATTTTCAAAAATTTTGTACCTGATTTACAATTTTATGATTTATGTTTAAATAGAGATTTATTTTTCATTTATTTTTTTAGTTTTATTATTACGGTTGAAATAAAATATTGCAGAACGAGGAGCTTTAATATAAAACTTCCCTGCCGACTTTTGAAGTTTGGCGCGAAAGTACCTCGGATGTTTTTCGACAAAGGAATTTACTCCCACGTCCTCAATAGCCATTTTAACCCAAATCGCGCATCAAAAATACAAATTATAAAATACGACAAAGTAATAATAATAACAAACATGATAATAATAATGAAATATTAATTAGTAATCACTAAAATTATTTATTTTCAATGTGTCTTAATACCATTTTATAGAAAAAGGAACGTTTATGAAAAATGCGTATTTGTTTTTGCAAGTGCTATTTTAAATTTAAACCTAGCCGTACTTTAAAAATACTCCAATAAATTAACAAAAAATTGAAAAAAAAAATAAAATGTATAATCATAACAGATATTTTTTCTCCCCCTTTTTTAAAAGAAATTGCTTTAAAAAATCGCCAAAAAGTGACAAAACCTTAAAAGTTGCCAATGGACTCTTACGCTAAAGCTGTACAAAAATATTTTTTAATGTAAGAATTTTTTTGGAATGAGTATTTTTCTAGATCTAATGTTTTATTCCTCAAATCAACAGTGATTTTGAGACCTTCACCATAATCCATACTTGGCGAAAATGGCATAAATTGGTTTCCAATGATCAAAATACTTCTTAAACTGCATAAACATTTTCGAATAAAAGGTTGTTTATATATATATATATTAAATAAAAAATATATATATACAAAAATACCATACATAATGAATCTAAAATTGATTAAAAATTATTGTAAGTTAAATACCAAAAACAATTCATATCAGGAACTGATCTTCTTTAAGCAGAAAACAACCAATATTTTATTAGCTCTATATGTTGAAATTTAATGCAATTATACAAACGAAAAAAATTCAAGAAAGAATAGTTTATAAAAAGTTTTAAAAATTTAACGCATTTAGCTATTTTAAAAAAGAAATTGTGACTTAAGAAAAAGAGAAACACAGAGATATTTTATGTTCATAGGATAAACTTCCTTATATTATTAACACAATATGTTTTAATGTCAGGTTAATTTTAAAAAAAAAGAAAAGAAATACCCATCAATGATATTTTTAAATAGCTTAAAAAATATATATAAATAAATATTTACAAATCTACCTTCTGTTTAAAAGAAATGATTTAAAGATACCTTTTTTGCAGCTTCTTTCTGAAGCAGAAACAAGAAGACCAAAGACCGAGAAGGCGTTTCTTCAGGCTCTTCTTTTTCTTTGGAATGAAGATCACCTCTTCCAACTGCTCACTCCAGCGTACACTTTTCCTCCTCAGCTGTTTTCCGTCGCCTGAGCAAAAGTTGCACAAAGAACCGACATCTGCAAAATCATGCAAAGAGGAAAATTCACATACCTCTAGTTCCTCTGGATTTTCTGTTCCGTCATAGCCAATAGCTTCAGAAAATTCCTCCTCTATTTCATCTCCATTTCCGCCAGTTGCTCCAGGAAGCTCCTCTTCAATTTCCTTTCCTTCATCACCAACTGCATCAAAATATTTCTCTTCTTCTATTTCATCTCCAACAGCTTCCGAAAAGAGATCTTCATTTTCATCGTCCCCGACTTGCTGAGTTCCTGGAACAGACTGCAAAAGAGGGAAAAACAAATCTGCATACGTACTCAACTTTCCGCTTCTGTTAGCCCGAACGCCATCCTGGTCTTCAATAATGTCTCTAAAAATATATGAAAAAAGAAAATAGGTAGCAATATATCCAAAATAAAAAAGAAAAAGAAAGAAATAACACAAAAAATCAAACATTTCCATCTTATAATCACTTATAGCAGCACAGTTGTAAAGGTCAGATTACTGTCAGATTCTAAAGAAGTGAAATATTTTGAAAGTGAAAGTAAGAGGTTGAGTTGTATTCTGAATACTTTCTTGAAAAACAATTGTTGCCACAAATTTCTAAGATAATTTCAATAAACGTCAATTGACTTTTATTTAAACACACATTGTTGTCTCTTAAAATTAGTTTTCATCGTTATGAAGTGATAAAAGTTCCACTTTTTACTTCCTTATACAAAGTATAAGGAAGTATAGTAATCCCGATTTGCGAAATGGATTTTGTATTTCACATTGCTCAAAAACGAATGATCGCTGAATGTTGCTAATTTATACGTGTGACTTTCATGATGTCTAGTTGCACACCTGCAAGTGTCATCTTAACACGAGCTCTCGTTTTAGAGATATAAGGGATTTTACACGATTTTTCGTGACGTCTGTATGTGCGTGTGTGTGTCTGTGTGTGGGTATGTCGCATAACTCAAAAACGGTTGGACGTAGAAAGTTGCGATTTGGTACATAGGTTTGTTATAACATCTAGTTGTGCACCTCCCTTTTTGGACTTTCTATGATTTTCCGTTTTGGAGATATTTAGGAAAATTAGGTTCATAATGACAAAAATTTGGCCATAATGTATCAAAAAACGGTAATAACTCAAAAACGGTTTAGACAAATCTTGCAATTTAACTGACTTTCCGATTAGCTAGACATTTGAAACTTTCAGAAAAGCTCAGAACACGTTGACAATGCATTTTTTAAATATTTTTAGCCAACTGTTTCCGATACCTGCTGCCTTCAGCAGCGTTTAAGCGATTCAACAGAAAATTTATTTAACTAACTTCCCGACTAGCTAGACATTTGAAACTTTCAGATTAGATCAGAACACGGTGAAAATGCATTTTTTAAATACTTTTAGCCAACTGCATAGGGTCCCTGCTGCCTTCGGCAGCGTTACCAGTTCAAATCTTGGAATCGATTTGTAACTAACTTCCCGACTAGCTAGACATTTAAAACTTCCGGAAAAGCTCAAAATGCGGTGACAATGCATTTTTAAAATATTTTTGGCCAGTTGTTTCGGGTCACTGCTGCCTTCGGCAGCGTTTACATGGTTCAACAGAAAATTTATTTAACTAACTTCCCGACTAGCTAGACATTTGAAACATTCAGAATAGTTCAGAACACGGAGAATATGCATCTTTTTAATACTTTTAGCCAACTGTTTCAGGTCCCTGCTGCCTTCGGCAGCGTTTATATGGTCCAACAAAAAAATTATTTAACTAACTTCCCGACTAGGTAGACATTTGAAACTTTCAGAATAGTTCAGAACATGGTAAAATTCCTTTTTTTAATACTTTTAGCCAATTTTTTCGGGTCCCTGCTGCCTTCGTCAGCGTTACCAGTACAAATCTTGCAATCGGTTTTTAGCTAACTTTCAGAAAAGCTCAGAACACGGTGATAATTCATTTTTTAAAAATATTTTTAGCCAACTGTTTCGGGTCCAATGTCAATGTTTTTTAACATTATGTATATTTCTAAAAGTGTATAAGGAAGTCATGTGGTGCCCACATCAGATTTTTTCTTATTGCATTTTTAAAATGGTAATCTTTATCCAATTTAGTCACAAAAAGAATTACTGGAAAGGTACGATAAAAATTACGAAATGTAGTTATGCTAGAAAAACGAAAACCAGCTTACTTGAGAGAAAACTTATCAATGACAATTAACTTCCAGTTATGAGCAGAATTGGCTGACTTAGCAAAAGCGAATACTATTCATTTTCCTAAAAAAACTAACTATTTTTACTTTCCGAACACTATAGTAAGGAAAGTATTGTAATCATATTAAAGATCCGAGTTTGAGATTTCAGTGTTTCTACACGTTTTGAGGTCCACTGAATTCTTATTTACTATTTTGACGATGATTTATGTGTGTATGTGTGTGTGTGCGTATGCATGTGTGTGCGTATGCATGTGTGTAATATGAGTGAACACGATAGAGTCTGACTGAACGCTTTGTTCAAATGAGATGAAATTTGGTAAGTATGTTATAGGTCCCCATAGCATGAACTCTATTGATTTTGGTGAATCTAGCACTTACAGTTTTTTATTTTATAGGGATACAAAGAAAAATTCTTTATCATTGTGGTCAATGGACCCAAATTTCGTAAAGCGGGATAGTATCTAAACGCCTTATTTGTTTGAAATGAAAATTTATATACATGTTATGAGTCATCGTCACACAAACTGTATAAATTTTGGTGACTCTACCATTTATAGTTTAGTTTTTTTACAGGGACGCAAAGAGCAATTCTTTATGATTATGGTCTATATGGGCCAAAATTTTAACTGCGATAGCGTGTAAACGCTTTTTTCAATTAAGTTGAAAATTTGCACACATGCTATATGTCATTTTTGCACGAAGTAGATAAATTTTGGTGAATCTAGCACGTATAGTTTTTTTACAGAGACACAACGAAAAATTCTTTATCAATATGGTCTACGGACTGAAATTATTCGAAGTGCGATACTAAATGTCTTATCAGAATGAGCTGAAAATTTATATACGTGTTAAAGGTCATCGTTGCTCGAATTGTATAGCTCTTAGTGAATCTAGTACTTATCTTTCTTTTTCTTTTTTTTTTTTTCTTTTTTACAGGGACACGAGAAAAATATCTTTATAATTATGACCTATTGGCTGAAATCATTATCGTCTAAATGCCTTATCCGAAAATTTATTTACGTACTGTAGGTCACTGTCGCATGAAGCATAAAGGTGGTGAGTTTCGCACTTATCAAGCAGAAACGGTCGTTTTGCCAAGCCAAGCTCAGAGAAAAGCAAAACAAACAATCTACCACTAACACAAAGCAGAACGCGCCAATAATAAAATCGACAGAAATAACCCAAGATCGTTAAATGCTTATTATACAGAAACCAACTTTCCCATGCTAAATCGGCAAATTTTTTTTCCGTAAAGTTTTAAATATTGGACGAACCAAATATCGCAGTAAAATGAAACAAAAAGTAAAATATTTGTATCAACGAGATCTTTAATTTGAGATAAAAACGAACTTTCTAAGTTAATAAGTAAAAAAATGGGAGCATTTTCAATTTAGCGTAAAATTAGATGTTTTGACAACTTTTTGAAAAAATTTCTTCTTCAAGAAATTTTTTTTAAAACAAGCTAGAGAATTCATAAATGTGCAGAATTCTTTGAAAACTGGTTTTTCAGATAGACAACTACTTAATCTAGGAACTTTTATAAAATTTAGCTTTTAAAAATAAAAATTTGGTATCTTAATTGCTGAAAAACTGTTAAATATCGCCAAAGAGACATAAATCGCCAAATATGAAATTGCTTCATCTCAGTTTACCCGAAAAATATTAATTTCAAATTGAGCTGCTTTTTCTTTTTATAAGTTATTTTTTTAACCAAAGAATCTTTGCTTTTATTATTTTGTACAATTTTAAATTTTATATGCCTGAAAACAGAAATGAATACATTTTTGAATAACATTTGTTTCAAATCTATAGCTTGAATTGCTGATTTTTTAATATTTTTCATACCTTAGAATAAGAAAGTCAGTACACGATATAGTATCCAATTTTAATATCCTTCAATTCAATCTGACAATGATAATTATGATGCATAAAGATTTCTACTTCCTTCTATATAGTATACTAGCAGGCTTTGCCCGCTTCGCTTGTCATTTTATTGAAATGAATTTCGACTTTCGGTTTTTAATGGATTTACACGTTGGAAGAGCTCCTGAAAACAATTTGACTATTTTTAGAAAATTTCTATTTGCGTGTGTGTGTTCTATGTGTGTGGCGAAAGTTTTGTTCCAACTAGATATCAGGAGCTACTGCTCAGAATTACATATAAATTTATATGCAATTGAACCTTGATGTATATTAGCGTTTATCAATATTTGGTGTCAATTGCTCAACATGGTGCTGCTATACAGTGATTGCCGCAATTTCAGAGAAGGCTATATCTGAGTAACTAATACATGGAATTGCATAAATTTACAAATAAATTTACATTGTTACAAATTATAGTGCTTATCAACTTTTGTACCAATATCTCAACATGTGGCGCTGCTATACAGCGATTTTCGCAATTTAAGGAAAGGTTCTGTTGCATATAATGAAACAAAACTTAATATGTGAAAAGGCCATTATGAGACATTATGCTGATTCAATCTCGATGCCTGTAGGCCGATAAGTGGAGCTCATATACTACAATTGTTTTTTAGAACTGAAAGGATGCCATCTGCATGGTGAAAATTCACTTCCGTTGGACATTTTGTGCAACAATACCTCTCTGAGTTGATAATATTCAGCATTCATAATGAAAAAAATAATAAATAATTTGTGCTGCGTTAATATGTACAGGAAAATGTAGAAGAAAGTTTTGATGAACACGACATACTAGTCTGCATAGAAAATCCATTGATAATGTCTAGCAACCAGAATTATGGTAAGTTTAACGCAAAGAAAACTTTGTAATACAGTTTAACGCAAAGAACAACATCGCACGAAAGCTGAGTTGAAATCCAGGACATATCTGATGTAAAGTATCAGGTTAATTCCAGTAAATATAAAAACTATTTAAAAAAAAATAAATGATATCTACAAAAAAGACACTTAAAATGTACAAAAAAGCCAAGCTCAAAGAAAGAGAATTGATTAAAGTTGTGTCTAAAAAGGGTGTGATATCAAATTCCCAAGCTTACATTCAAATACTTATTTAATATTCCCTTTTAACTAAATTTTCGCATGTGAATCAAGTGCCTTATGATATGTTGATAGAAATCCTTCTTTCCTGTACTAAATACATCATAGCGTGTTTCTGAAAAATATTATTATTTTTATTTATGTATGATGGGCTTGGCGGCCATCTTTCAAGTAATGAATAAACATTCATACAATTTGAAAGAAGTTTCTTAAAATATATCTCATATAAAATTAATTTTGCTATTCCAGACTGAAATAGGGGTACCTTGGGGGGGGGGACTCATGTCAAAGTTGTGCTTTGGGGGGACTTCATTCAATAAATCCACATTCAATAAACCGACTGAAATAGGCCCTTAGCACTAATTAAGAGTGACGTATAAAAATTCGACAACGCTGTACCGACTGAAATAGGGGTACCTTGGGGGGGGACTCATGTCAAAGTTGTGCCTGGAGGGGGACTCATGTCAAAGTTGTGCCTTGGGGGGACTTCATTCAATAAATCCCCATTCAATAAACCGACTGAAATAGGCCCTTAGCACTAATTAAGAGTGACGTATAAAAATTCGACAACGCTGTACCGACTGAAATAGGGGTACCTTGGGGGGGACTCATGTCAAAGTTGGGCCTGGGGGGGGGACTCATGTCAAAGTTGGGCCTTGTGGGGACTTCATTCAATAAATCCCCATTCAATAAACCGACTGAAATAGGCCCTTAGCACTAATTAAGAGTGTATTATAAAAATTCGACAACTGTACCGACTGAAATAGGCCTCTAGCACTAAAAAAAATGCATTAAAAACATCGCAAAACCCCCGTTAAGCACACAAGTTGAATCAATTTAAGTTTTAACACTGTTAAGTTTGGCGCACTCCCATCCTCCCATCCTATAATTATTTCTCATTGCGCAGCACTAGTGCGATATAAAACTCAATTAACCAACCAATCAACCAACTCATCCTATAATTGATGAGATTTATAGAATTCAAACTAACGTAAAACTTTGAAAGATGGCCGCCAAGCCCATCATACATAAATAAAAATAATAATATTTTTCAGAAACACGCTATGATGTATTTAGTACAGGAAAGAAGGATTTCTATCAACATATCATAAGGCACTTGATTCACATGTGAAAATTTAGTTAAAAGGGAATATTAAATAAGTATTTGAATGTAAGCTTGGGAATTTGATATCACACCCTTTTTAGACACAACTTTAATCAATTCTCTTTCTTTGAGCTTGGCTTTTTTGTACATTTTAAGTGTCTTTTTTGTAGATACCTTTTTACAGCAACACAAAGAAAAATTCTTTATCATTACGCCCTACGCGCTCAAATTATTTAAAGTGTGATTGCGTTTAAACTCCTTAGTTGAATGAACTGAAAATTCATACACATGTTACATGTCACAGTCGCAGACACCATATAGATTTTGGTAAATCTAATTGTTATAGTTTTTTTGCGGTCAAACAAAGAAAAATACCTTATCATTGTGGCTTATTGGCTCAAATTATTTAAAATGCAATAGCTTCTAAATGCCTAATCTGATTCGTCTGAAAATTTATATGCTTGTTATAGGAAACCATCGTACAAACTTTATAGATTTTGGTGAGTTTAGCACTTATAGATTTTTACAGGGACACAAAGGAAATTTATCATTATGATCTATCGGCTCAAATTATTTGAAGCGCAATAGCGTTAAAATAAAATCATACTATATGATGAAAAGTACTCATACACCCTATGGTTATATGGCAGATGCGTACAAGACATTTCCGTACAAGCTAAAATAAGTGACACTTACGTACAAGTCCAGGTGTTTCAAATGTTACAGATGAGTTTTCGAAAAATCTAGTGGCACTTCCGCACAAAATTTGTCTCGCTGTATTTTTAGTTTGTAAGACTAAGGGTTATATCCATATAATAAACTTGAGGAGAAATACTCCTACATAAATACGTGAATTGACAAAGTTATGATCTTAACGCATGCAAAAGTTGCAAGCCATAATAGCTGTAGTTATTTTCTGGAAATTACATACAATTTATTTATTGATTGACGGAGTCAAGAGCAATAATAGTCGTTATAAATGCTATTAAGGTCTTTAAAAATGTTTTTTTTTTTCTTAAATACCTATTTATTTTCTAACAAGTAAAAATTTTTTTGTCTTCCAATTCAAAAAACAGATAAAAAGGAAAAAGAAGAAACACTAACAAAAGTAAGTAGATAAAACGATCTCTCTTCGTTATCAATGACGAGAAATGGTGAGTCATATTCCAATTCCTAAAACTATTTGCCGTTCACCTGTATGTCTCTCTTCCCCTCCCACTGACACAAAATAATAATAATAATTATTATTATTATTATTGTTGTTATTATAAATCAGCAACAGCTTAAACTTTATGTGTATATCGGATGGCAGGTAGCGCTATTATGCTCCGCTGATATAGTTTAATCTTGTGTAATTTTAAGAAAGAAAAAAATGAATCAGTTACTGTATAAACTTTGTGTGTATAAAATAAATTGATCTTGATCGCATTTGGATGATCATCGTTCGGAAGGTGGCGCTACTCTTCTGTCTATTCCACCATTAGGTTTGAAACTATATCTCAGCTTCTATTGAACGTTATGGGCTTAACAAAATGTATCCGTCGCTCAATTTTTCTTTCACGTGTTAAAATTTGTGTGTATATCGACCGAAAGGTGGCGCTGTTGTGCTGTAATTTTCTTTGTTTCCGAAAAAGCCATAACTCAAAATCTTTCGCGCCGCTGGATTAGATTAGACATAGCGGGGAAAGTGGCGACGCTACCAAAGACAAGTGGCCCCCCAAAACATTGTTTTGAGCGATTTCAATGGATTTTTTTTTAGTTTTTAATTTTAAAGTAATATAAAAAATAGTGATTAAAAAATAAATAAATATGGTGACTAGCGTAGTGGGCAAAGTCTTAAGTAGTAATTACTCTTTGCTAGTAATTAATTAAATACATTAAACAACAACAACAACAAAAAAATGTCAGAGACAGAATTTAATTTAGCACTACAGGACTATTTTGTATATTACAAACTTTTTCTTTTCTTTTCTTATTCTTCCATATAAAGCCATGTGATAACTGTGCACACTCATATAAACCCCTATTTTCATGCCTTTATTGTCGTATATTTATAGATTTCTAGATTAGTTCGTAAATCATGGTCCATATTTTTTATCCTTCGATGGATTCTTTCCTGCTTTTCTTTTAAAATCTACATTAAAATCTCCCACCAACAAATAATCCAAATGAATTAAATTCAAATTCCTTTATTAACTTTTATTTATTTACAGGGTCCGGGTGTCCCATAAATCTGTACACATTTTAAAAATTCATAAAAATTGGAGGAATTAGTAGAATTGAACACTGTTTCACGCAAAAGGTATTGTCACGAAGAGGGATTTTTTTTTTTTTTTTTTTTTTTTTTTAAGTAAAGGAAATAATATTAGTTAAAAATTTTGTCAATAGAGGGCGCTGTACGTGTGCAAATTACACATTTCCGTAACAAAAACTATATTTATTCACATGGAAATGTTTACAGCCATATAAATCCTATTCTGTATATCCACCATCATCACATATTGCAGTTTGCAAGCGAATTACAACACCGCTAATTAACTGCAGCTTCAGTAGGCGGTTCTTACCTGAGGAAAACAACTTCACCCATAACACCAAGTTAGCATCGGAATTAAAACTTCATGTATGAGTAAGTAGAAGGCAAAAATAGGAAGGAAATAAGGATACAATGAAATGAGATGAAATTAAGATGAACTTATAATTTATAAATATTATAATTTATAATTTCTTTACTTTGCTTTTCTAAGCTCTGTAGAATATAGTGTATTTATTTATTTATGATTAATTTCTTCTTCTTCTTTATTCAAAGGATTTGAAATGATAAGATTTATAAAAAATTTCGTCTTCCGGTTTTCAACGAATTTACAGTTTTGAGGTGATCTATACACGTTTGGAGCATTTTTAGAAAATATCCACCTGTCTCCTGTCTCTTCTGTGTGTGGGGGAGAGAGAGACCTAAAATTTGTGGCTTCTCTATATCAAGAACTAATGCACTAATTTACTTTTTTTTTTTTTTTTTTTTTTTTTCAATCTTGAATTTAGTACCTATCAACTTCTTGTAAAAATCGCCCAATAAGTGGCACTGCTGTACAGTGATTTCTCCTCTAATTTACGGGAATGCTGTGTCTCAGCTTCTGTTCCGTAAAATTATACGAAACTTGGTATGCGAGAGGATCATTACAGAAATTATGTCAATTCAATTTGAATACATATTGGTCGACAGGTGGCGCTGGTATGATGCAGCTTTTTTCCCTTGTGCAGAAAGGCTATATCTCAGCTTTTATAAGAAAATTAAGAAAAATGCATCGGAAACGTGTGTAATATCTTGTTCATGCATTTATTTATTTCATTATAATTATTTCTCATGGTGTATTTAAATTCGACCTTTTAAATTTTTTCCCCCTCTGATATATATATATTTATTTACTGTTTTTTTTTTTTTTTTTGTGGTTGTCTACTGCAAAACGATTACAAGGCATTGTTGATGTCTGAAACAAATTATCCTCTACCTTTTGTCCTAATGATAATAAAGTAAACATTTTTTCATTCAAAGAAGGGTATACTATTCAAAATGCAAGAATACATTTCTTAGTATTTAAGCGTACCAAAGAATATTTTAAATAATTCAAAAATTAATGGCCCTTAAACCACATTATTATTATTTTTTAATATATATTTTTTAAACCTTCATAAATGTACTCAATGTACAATGTACCTTGTATGTTATTTTCATTTAGCTTTCCTAAAGATAAAAACAGATGGAAATTACAGGAAGGTAAGATTTTAAGAGAAAAGATTTTAAAGCCATTGACCATTCCCGTTTATGTTCAAAAAATTTCTTGCCAGATAATTTTCATAAAAATAGATTTGGAAGCACTTGGTTAAAAAAGGATGCAGTACTAACTGTATTTAAATTTCCAGAGAATTGTTCCCATTTACATTTGTTATAAAAATCAGATAGTCATTTTCACGTTTAATGACGGCTCGAATTAACATTTAAAAATTATTTATAACTAATATTTCGAACTATTCAAGTGAACCTAGCAAAATTATATTTGTAGCAGGTAAGATAATGGAGAAAAATGTTCTGTAATTTCGACAAAGTAAAAGATTTCTAACGGCGAGCTGTAGCCAAATATGGTTGCCTCCCTGTCACGTGACTAAGGTGAAAATCATTCAATGATGACAAAAACTTTTCAACCCCACTTTTCCCTGCATGCGCTCTCTATCAGTATCTCTCCTCTAAGGTACAGACTCATAATAGGATACCAGATACAGTAGAGCGCTGATTATCCGAACTCCAATTAACCGAACTCTCAATTATCCGAACAGCTCATTTCACTATTCATTTTTCTTTATCCGAACTTCTAATTATCCGAACAGCCTATTTCTTACCCCCAAAAAAATTCCTAACCGAACTTCTAATTATCCAAACACCCTATTTTTCTCAATCGCCCTCCCCCCTCTTCAGATTTAGGTAAAAGATTAAGGCTTGGTGAAAGGGGGTATAATCAAGATCAAAGCACAAAATTCCTTTTCCTATCACCTCCCCTTCGCATTGCATCCTTCTTTTGTCACCATCGCAGTGACCCTTTCATAATTCTTTTTACCCCATAATATCAGGGGATTATAGTGTTGGATGGTATTAAGCAATTGAGAGTTGTGACCAGTCGAAAGAAACGTCTATGCTATCAGTCGCTCACTCGAAAATTTTCAGTACTCGTTAATCTAAAGGCCAGTATCCACTTGGGCTCAAGATCAACGCTCAAAACGTCATTAATCACGCTTCCGACACAAAGAGCCAAATGTCTTGTCACCAATTGTAACCTTTTTTTATCAGATTGCGCAGTTACCTCAAAGGAAAGCATGCAAAATTGACAAAGATGTCTACCCCTGGCCCTCAATTATCTCAACAGGGGTTAGATTCCATCCCCGTTCGAGGGCTTTGAGCTCCGGTGAGCTCGGCTGACCACATCAAAGGATTCTGAATAGAAACCGCCTAATGAGCGCAAGTGGAAACCGGGCTTAATTATTGAGGTATGTTGCTTCCGGAAAAGTAACAGCTTAAAGAACAATGCAAAAGAGCGCACAAGCCATTCCAGTCCAGCTTATTGAAAGACAGGTTTCTTAGAAGAATTGACTAACTGCACTCGTGATCTGATACAGTTTGGTTCATTTCATTTAGAACTAAGGTGAAGAAAATGAGATGTCTGCCAAGCGAAAAAGAATTGTTCTTTCATTGGGAGAAAAGGTAAAGATATTCGAAAGGCTTAAAAATGGCGAAGCAGGTACAGAATTAGCAGTGGAGTGTGGTGTAGGAAAGTCTACGATATCAAAAATTAAAAAGAATCAAGATTCCATAATAAATTTTATAACGGCACTTGAAAGTGAGGAAGGAAGCTCAAAACGAAAATCTATAAAAAAAAAACCTAAGATGATGAAGTTGATAAAACTCTGTACATGTGGTGCTTTCTATTGTCACAATAACCCTTAAATTGTTTGTCCAATTATCCGAACTTTTGCTTATCCGAACTAGGGTCTGTCCCGACGTGTTCGGATAATTGGCGCTCTACTGTACCAGGTACTTAATTGTAAGAACGTGTCAAAAATAGCTAACTTCATAATTTTGAATTCTATGGTCTATAGCCAAAAATAGTATTATAACGCATGTAAGGAAAATGGCTAATTGGAATATATTATTTTACATTCTTTATTAATATCATTTTTTATATGATTTTCAAACGGTTTGTAAATTCCCCCCCCCCCTGAAATAAGAGATTTTTGTTTACTTAATTAATTTACTTCTTCTCAATCAAACAATTAACAATCCATTGTTAAATATGTAAAAGTTTTTACAATTACATACGATAATTATCTTGCCCATCAATTTTTAAAAAAAAGCGTATTTATTTTTTTGCATCAACTTGTTATTCCTTTTTTAAAATTTGAAAGTTAAAATGGGGTTTTGTATAATACCTTTTGAACCAGTTGTCCGATGGAATTAAAAAAATACAGCATTAGCTTGATTTTATCATGATTAATAAATGAACCAAATTTTATACAGATCAGTTGAACAATGTAACTTTGTATACCTAAAATTTAAGGTGAAACACGGCAAATGATGACGATGTCAAATGTTTGACTAAAAGCAATAGTCCTGTCGTACTAATAAGAACGACGTAAACAGAAGAAAAAAAATATGCGAGCAATTTTTAGGTATTAAATATGAAAGGCATTGAAGAAGAAAGGTCATTAAAAGCAATAGCAATGCCTGATCATTTCAAAATTGGTCCCAGGACCCAATGTACATTCTGCCCACCTTCTCTTGTCTTACTTAAAAAAAAAAAAAAAAAAAAAAAAAAAAAAAAAAACGCATTTTGGCGTATTAAAATGAAATATACAGGGTGTCCTTGAATTCATGGGCCATACTTTAAGCAGGCCCTGACTAACGGCAGGGCATACGGGGCAAATGCCCTGGGCCACAGGCGTATGCAGAAATTTTGCAACCTAAAGAGCTCTTATGCCACTGCAAGGGGGCCCCCCACAATAGGCTTGCCCCGGGGCTGCAGGTAGTCTAAGTCGGGCCCTGACTTTAAGGATAGGTAAAATACATATATAAAGCAACATTTTTTGGATACAAGAGGAGTCGGTGATGAAAATATTCCGCGGACCATGAATCCACGCTTCCTCCCCTGCAGTTTAATTTTCTTGTCTATTTGTCCTTTATTTTCTGAATAGTGTTAGATTTTTTTTTTTTTTTTTCATGCATTGTGCGTTTTTTTTCTTTATTTTTTAAAATCTTTTTCAAGTTTTTTTTTTTTTTCACATTCTGAAGTGCAGTGTATTTTTTGCCCCCCCCCCCCATACATACATACTTTTTATTTTCGACCCCATATTGCTATACAAAAAATGCTTCTTTACATGTGTTTTAACAACTCTAAAAGTTTGGTCCATGAATTCAGTTCAGGGACACCCTGTACTGTATAAACATATCTTCATTTATAGATATTTATTAGTGGTTTATAATTTATCTAGAAAACACTTTTTCCTTTTTTTTACCACCCATTGAAAAAAAAAAAAAAAAAAAAAAACTTTAATTTTTAAACTTTATTATCCAGATATGCATCACAGAATGAAATATTTGACACCTTTTTATTTTGTTTGTAGAAGTAAAATTTTCACGAAGTATGTTGTTAGAAACATTTTTAGATAGTTTAAAATAAATTATTTGAATAGAAAAGGAAATTTTGATCCCAAAAATCAATAGCACCAGGGGCTGCGACCCAACTGGATTGGATTGTGCGTTAATCATGGCACATTAACAAGTTTTTGAGTGTTCTTGATAAAATAGCGAGTTGCTGCTTTCGTGCTTCATTCGGGTCTACTTGATTTTTCGTCTGCTTCAACATGAAAAATTGTCACATGATTTATTTTCATTTTAAAGCTCTTATTCATGCCTTTTCAAAAGTTAAAAATATAATTCTTCCTCCCCTCCCCCTCCCCCCCCCCGAAAAAAAAAGGGTATATTTGAACTTTTAAAATAACAGTGATAAGAGTTATCGTGCATAGGGTGATAATAATACACTTACACATATTAGCTACATTATTAATAACATTTTTGAAATTTTAGCGCGCCATCTGTTAATTTCTACTATCACTTTTATTTCTATGACGTGTTAAAAACGTAATGCCGAGCCTCCAAAATATCCTCCATTCACAGTGCGACAACCAAAAAAGGGGGAGGAGAGAGTAGACATTTAATTTTTTCTCGTAGCAGCCGACCCGCTTGTTGTCTGTCTCCATCTTTCTGTATCCTCTATCCTCGTGTTGTGGTGTTAGCTTGTAGATGAACGTTTGGTCCATATTTTATAAGCATTGAATTATTACCGGCATATTAAGTGTTTTTAGTGTACAAGTTTTACCTAATTTTGGATAAATATGTGTGGTACGTATCTCGTGTTGCCTTTTGTTTTGTTTTTTTACAAAAATTTGCACTGCAAATTTCAATGAAAACAAAACTGTGTTCCTAAGTTTGACACTTCATTATTCGTGTAATATACATACTGTTTAGTTAAAATCTTTTTGTTTTTTCAATCCCATCATTAAGAGAAATTTTCTTCTTCCTTAAATAAGAAAAATCTTAGTGTTATCGGATATCGGTATTTTTAATGTATTAATGCAAGATTTTCTGCTACAATTTATTTTTTTTACTGTGATACCCCCTCCCCGTACCAATCTAATAAATTCATATCATTATATATATCTTTTTTTCACTGCATTTTCATCTATTTCAGGAATTTTCGCGTACTTGAATTACCTAGAACCACGGACTCGCAAAGAAATTTTGGAATATCTAATTAAAGGCTTGCAGCGTTTGGAATATCGAGGATATGACTCTGCAGGTTAGTTAATCTCAAATTTCTTTATAAACTGTTTCATGTATCATTTATCAAAAAATCCAATGTTTTTACTTGCTGAAAAAGCTTTGTTTAACAATTTAGGCACTGTCGGGGAGTCGTCGTGAAAAATTCGGCTCTCATTGGGGGCACAATGGGCATTAATATCGTAGTATAGAAGGCAATGAAGCTTGGTACTTAATAAAACCCTTTTCCTAGAAATTTTCCTAAAGGATAATCAGTATATAATGGCAGGGGATACAGAAATATTTCTTGTATTGCAGACATCATTGTAATTCCCCCCCATTTGAGATGGAGTAGCAGTAATATATTTTACCATCTATTACATATATGTATGTCAGCTTCTCATTACTTCTATGAATAGATATGTCATGTCGTACTAAAAACATTTTAAGGCCATGCTGGAAAATCCGCAAAATATTTTCATTTGTCATGAGTTTCACTAAAATGGGAACTGAAGTAGCCAGGTTGAAAGTTGAAAAATTTTTTGGTTTTATTTTTATAGAATGACCTTTTATACAATATGCATGGTAAATACGCAAAAACTGAATGTGTATTTTCAGTATACTTGTTTCGGGTAAATATATAAATTCCACAGGGGAAAGGGCAGCAGCCCCTTTTTAGAAACATTATGAAATGAGTTAATTGTTGTATTGTGTGCCCAGTAGTGGAAGTTCAAAAGGTACGTGTAAATTTGCAGCACATTTTTTTTTTTTTTTTTTTTTTTTTCCCACAATCTTGTCAGATTTCAAATTATTTCTATTTAGTCTGTCAGTCAGTGGAAATTATACTAACCAAAAGAATCTGTTTAGCTACAAATATGGATTATAAATAATACATGTAAAATGTACCTAAAAATTTGAATATAATCTTAACACAATATAAAGAAAGTAACTTAAGCATTTGGTTTCTTTTAAACCATAATTTATTGTATCCTTTACATTCTGTTAGTTAACAGTATAGGAAAAAATTCTGCATTTACTTGTTAATTTTTTAAAAAATATGCTAAAATATTTCTAAGTTTAAGATATTGGTAGTAGTGCATTTCTCAATTAAAGCAGGGTTTTTTTTTTTTTTTTTTTTTTTTCCCTGCTAAAAATATATATTGCCTTGTTCATAATTTAATCTTCATTGCATATAAATCTAAATAGATCAGTCATACACACACATAATAAAATTAATCTGCAACATCTGCTTCTGCTACCAGTCTACTTAGTAATGAGTAAAGGAAATGAAACTGAAATTCTTTGTTGTAGATCTACTAGTTACACACTGAATATCAAATAACAGAAAAGTAAATTGTAAACATAACTCCATAAAGGAAAGTGTTGTAATCATTAAAAAAAAAAGTATGACATTTTGGTCTTTTTTGTTTATTTCCATTACCTGACTACCATACATAATTGGAGTGTTGTATTTGGTCAAAAAATTAGATATTAAGTTTTCATTGATCTGCATGTTTTTAAGGTCTTCAGAGTCCAAAAAGTGGTTTTCAGCTGGTGGTCAATAACGATAAAACTTTAGAATTGATAGGTCTAGTGTACAGATGAACTTCCAAACTTTTGATGAAAATTATAAACTGGAAGTGGGACCGTAAGTCAGTATTTCAAAAACAGCTCTAACAATTTTTTAATTGGGCTTAATTGCTATATAAATATTATTTGATGTCCTTTAATATAATTGGTTGGTTGTTAAAGAAAATTCATAAATAGGTCAGTTTAGAGGAATTTTAAATGTTAAATCTCAAACTAATAAAGATAAATATGACAGATTTAGAATTAAAATAGGTTTAGTGTACAGATGAATGTAATTTTCAAACTTTTGGTGAAAATGGGGATGTAGGTCCATATCTCACAGTGATAATATTTATCAATATTGCTGTACCAATACCCTTTTATAGATAACATTTCTTATATATTAGTTGGTTAGTTCAGGAAAATTAAGACATCCTGTATAATTAAGTCAATTTTAGATTTTGTGAATGTTCCTTTTAAGAAGTATCTACACTTTCTTTATACTCACCATATTAATTCTTATAGATATCCTTTAATATGTAATTGTTTGTTTCCTCCAAATTTGCTATTTGCCACATAAGACTTTTTTGTGTGTATGTCCTTTAGCTAGTATTACACGTTTACTACAAAAACATTGAGGCATTCCTGCTTAAGTCAGTTGTAGATCTCTGAAAAGGCCATTTCAAAAAATGATTTTAATTATTTTGCTATTCAATGATTAGATGTCTTCATGTTTAAGTTTGCACTTACAATAAAATAATTGGATGTCTGATTTGTTAAATCAATTTTTTAGTATTCTGTCCATTATTTCCAAAAAAAAAAGTATATAATATGTGTAGTCATAGTTAATGGAAGTCATGTGGTTCTTACACATGAGACTTTTGTGTGTATGTGAGCATAACAGATACTTTGATCTGAAAGTTTGTTATATTATAGGTCACCATTCCACAAACATATTAGATTTTGATGAATGCATGGCTTATCTTTGTGTCCCTGTTATATATAAATTGATATGACCGATGGACTCAAATTATTTAAAGTGTCATAATGTCTAAACATCTTATTTGAACAGCTGAAAGTTGATAGGTATGTTATAGGACAGTTGCATGTTTTGTTTAGATTTTCATGAGTGTAGAGCTTGGTTCTTTTGCAAAGGTGCAAATTTTTTATTAGACTAGATTTGAATTATTTGAAGTGCGCTAGCATCTAAGCTCAACTCTAAGGTAATAAATTGCTAGACATGTCAATTGTTATTGCGATCATTGTACAGATTTACATGAGCAATTATTTAAATTTATTTTTTTTATGAATACAAAGCAGAAATTTTATCAGTTGCATTGTATTCTTTTTTGTAAAAAGAAACTTTTTAAATGGTTAATTTTTTAAATGCTGCCCAATTAAGCAGCAATAATTGCTGTCTTTTTGATCGAACTTTGAATTGCTTACTAGTCGCTGCAGGCATATCTTGGCAAAAAATGACACATTGCTTTTTCTTTGCTAGCAAATATCGATATGTGATGTCTTAATGTTCACAATGATTTAAATTACCTTTCATGCTATTTAACTACTCCAAAGTCAATTCAATCTAATAAAAAATTTCAAAAAACTTGAGTGTAGAAATTTTGAAATCTGTGGTGAGTAATCTGAAAGATTTTTAAAACTTTTCCACTACATAAAGTACAGAAAAATGCTTCGTTAAGATGTTCTCCTTTTCTGTAGAAGTTATATTCCCATAGTCCTCCTTTGCAAAAATGAATTTGTACATAAAAATATTGGATTGTTAATTATTTGCTGCTGTGAATTTTTTAATGTTTTCTTCATGAATGGCAGCCTTTTGTCACTTAAGGGGGATGGGGAATGTTAAAAAGCATTCTTTGAAACTGTCATTGTGACAGTCTACACAAGCATTGAAATGTAAAATTTTCCCAACTATTGGGGAAATTTTTTTTTTAAATGATTTCAAATGGTGTAGTTTTTTTAAAAAAATTCCCTTAATTTTACATTATTATAGTTTACCAATATTTTCTAAACATATTTGTGCATTGCTTTGCGAACCAGTAAATTTTTAAAATAGTTTTATGTTTGAATGCTGAAATTTCATGGAAGTTTTCATCATCAAGATATAAAAATGTTGGTAAAAAAATTGTTATGAATCAATCCACAAACTAATACCCTGTCCTGTAATCATATTTTAGAATATATCGTAAAACTAAACTATCAAAGGGAAAATTTAAAAACAAGCATGGAGCAACCCTCCCCCCCCCTCTTTTTGTGTGTGGAGGGGGGGGGGAACCCCTCTCCTTCCTTTTTTTTTTTTTTTCTTTTTAAAGAGAAATTTTTAATGTTTATACCAGGGTTGGGTTTCTTCCAGGACAGTGGAAGAAAGTGGAAAAAACCGGAAGAAACCGACAAGACAAAACAGATGTTCAAAATTGAAACACATTAATTGTATATTAACTCAAAGCATAATATAGTGTCAAATCAAAACTATAATTCAATTAATATTAAAAATATTATTTTTAGAAAAATAACTTTAAATATATACAGGTGATGTATTCTTACCACTTTATCAGTAGGGTATTTTTTAACAATTTCTACCATTTCTGAAAAAAAGAAATCCCTACAAGTTTTTTAAGTATATAAAAATGTGTAATTTTATATGTGAAGGGAAAAAAATGTAATTAATGATTAGCTATTTAGAAATTTTTTTAATTCATGAATTCATCAACCGTGAATATTTATTTAAATCAAATTGGAGTGTAAAGGTTGATATTTTTATTTATTACCAACTATGCGAAAAATACCAGAGCCGGGAATCGAACCCGGGCACCTCTGCTTAACGCACGGATGCTCTACCACTGAGCTACCCTGGCTGATAACCAGCTAGGCATTTCTCTGGTATTTTTCGCATAGTTGGTAATAAATAAAAATATCAACCTTTACACTCCAATTTGATTTAAATAACAGGGGTGTTTGCATTCCGGATTTTTTATTTTATTTATCACCAGTAATTTTTTAATAGCGATATTTCTAGTAGCTTTCTAGTAATATTTAACAATAAAATATAGCCAAAATTAAAATTCATAATTACTGGTGGGAAATAAAATAAAAAATCCGGAACGCAAACACCTCTGGTACTAGCATTCATATTTCAATGCTAACTTTAAAAGACTGATATTTTTAGAATTTTTTGCATATATACTATCTCTTATTGTTATATATATTACATGTTCAAGTAGTACAAGTGATAATACTTAGAATTTAGACAAAATATTTATTCACTTAAAAAAAAAAAAAAAAAAAAAAAATAATCTATCTTTGTATGGCCTCTAAGCTGGTAACCAATGGATTGTATCAGTAAGTCCAAATACTTTTAAACTCCTCTGCAAGTTCTCAGGATAAAAAAAAGAATTTCTATATTTTCTATTCATCTGTTGTAAGTTGAGAAACAGATTGCAATATTGAACTGCTAAAAAACTTTTCATTTGTTATACTGTATCTATGGCAATAAAGAAAATGAATTTTTTGACATTTTGTGATAAAATTACTGCATACTCGTTCCCTTAATTAATTCAATGTTAATTAAAAGCTCTTTTATTAAAAAGTAAGCAAGTGATCCTTACTATTTACTACCAGTTAAAGAAATAAAATTGTTTAAATTTTAAAACTTTATTCTGATTAAATTGAAATTGATTTTTTTAATGGATTTTGAGTATTTTAGAGAGCGATCTGACTTTGGCTAAAAATCTCATGTAATTATTAATTTAGTATGTATAATTAATTAATAATTAGATTTTTATAGGCAAAATAAAATTTGTTTAAAGTTATTTATATAAAAAATGCATCCATTGTATCTCACAAAGCTTCAACTTATTACTATATGATAAATTTTTAAAGAAAAAGTTTCTTCCATTTCTTCCACTTGGAAGAAACCTATTTCTTCCGGCCGGTTTTTTCCACCTTGGAAGAAACTTGCCAACCCTGGTTTATACACTTCAATGTACATTTATGTACCTTAATTTTTAAATTTCTGTAGCCATCCTGAAGAACTTCATTTTTGAATAAGATTCTTCATAATACAAAGTTTAAAAAAAAAAAAAAAAAAAAAGTTTTGTACTTGGGGGGGGGGGGGGGGGAATTCTTTTTTTTAAATAAAACTTTTGTGTTAACTCTTTATTTTCACATGTTGATTAAATTTTTTTTACATTAATAATTAATCTTCCTCCTTTTATTAACATATTTTATTTGTACATTGAAATTTTTGATATGTAACTTAATTTTGTTTTACTTTTTAATATATATAGGTGTTGCTTTTGATAATGATACAAGTGGTACTATTAAGATCATTCGTCGAAGTGGTAAAGTGAAAATGTTGGAAGATGAAATTTGGGGTAAGAATTAACTTGAATTGGAGCTTATTTTTTGTTGCAATATCCCAACTGTAGATATATTTTGACCCTTTAAATTCAAAGCTGCTACATTTTAGTCACTGTTTTCAAACAAAAATTAATAATTTACCAAATTGTAGTTCCTTTTCAAATAACAATTGCATGTTATATTTTCTGTTAAAAATAAATTTATTGGGCTAATTGCTTGGATTAAATATTGGTTGAACACTTGGTATGAGACTGAAACTTAATCACATTCCTATTCCAAATAATTGTAACTATCTAAAATAGGTTTAATTTAATTTTGAAAGTAGGAAGACTTTGTAAATTTTTAAGATGTTTTATGTATATTTAGACTTTTCTTAGTTTTAACCTACTGGAAAATTAATTCATTGCTCCACTCAGTTGTAAACTGTTTATCCTTGATAGTGGATATTGATATAAAGTCTCTTAAATAAAAATTAAATTGCTCTGTAATCTGTTTCTATTTTTTGATGGTGAGAAATAAAATTTTTATAATTTCTATATTTTTTTTTTTGTAAACTTTAGGTATGCCTAGCAAAGATTACATTTTAAATATAAAATTTTTAGTCTTTTTTTCAGATTTCTCTCTTCTGTAATTATCTATAGAATTAAAATTATTTCAAATAATAATAAACAATCTTTTGATTCTTTTGTATGCGTTCACACTTGTTGATTTTTTTTTTTTTTGTTTAAAGTTAATGTGGTGAAATTTTTCTTAATTATTTAATAGATGAAATTTTATATGAAGTAAAATCTATAAATCACTCATTACACATGGATGATTTACATTAAAAGGTTTTAATTTCGGAGAAATTAAATTCACCTGGTTCTATACCTTGGACTGAACTCTTGATCTTTGTACACTGGTGTTCAAAATTAAAACAACTGTTTTCTCTTTTTTTTTTTCTTCTTCTTTTTTTTTTTTTCTCTTTTGCACATAATTTTTAAACAAGTAAACATAGGAGTGTAAAATTTGGATGCCATATTTTTATCATATCATTAATCACATTTTATGTAGCTTTAGCATAAGTAATTTTAAAACTAATAGTTGTTCAATTTTTCTCAAAAGTAAGCTCTGGAAAAAATGAGAAATTTCAACAATTTTAGAAAAGAGAACTTGACGAAAAATGGTTTTATGGATACACTACACTACACAAGTGAAAACGGACATGCCTTCAAATGCTAAACTAAACCCTGATTTTTTTTTTTTTTTCTTTCTGTATTCACTCTTTTTACTTTCATAGTTAACTTTTTCAAAAAATGTAACTACTAATTTGTAAACTATTCTCAACACCAGAATAATGTTGATAAATAATTTTTACAATGAATGTATCATCCAATTTTCGTGCTTGTATTGTATTATATTTTTTAAAAAGTTCTTCACATGTGAAAAAAAGATAAAAGAAACAAAGTGATTGCAGGAAGAAAAATCAGGTTTTAATCCAACACATGGATACATGTACATCTTCACATATCTCTAATGCTTCCTTATGATAGTTTTTCGTTAAGTTTTCTTTTTAAAAATTTTTCCTTTTTCCAAAGCTTACTTTTGAGAAAAATTGAATAATTTAAATACTTTTGCTAAAGTTAAATAAAATCAGATTGCTATGATAACAAACATGCTATCCAAATTTTATGTTCATATTTTTAATTGTTTAAAAGTTATGTGCAAAAGGAGAAAAATAGGCTTTTGCTTTAATTTTGAATACCAGTGTATTTAAGGTTTTAAAGTAGTGAAAAATTTTTATAAGTGTCTTCAACTCAAACCTTTTTTTAAAAGAAATTTTATTTTCCTCTAATTAGATTTTTATTGATAGTTCTATGTACTATATAGACACTAAAAATGGTTTGCTTTTTTTCCCCCTTCTCCTTCTGAATATTTATACTCAATGTCTCCCTTTTTAGATTCTCAAGATATTGATTTTGATCAAGAATTTCAAATGCATGTTGGTATAGCTCATACTAGATGGGCTACTCATGGTCCACCTCTTGCAAAGAATTCTCATCCTCAGCGATCTGACACATCTAATGACTTCGTAGTTGTGCACAATGGTATCATTACAAATTACAAAGATGTGAAAAAGTTTCTTGTAAGTATTTTTTTAGCCTTTTCCTTATGGGCGGGATTTCTGCAATCCCAAGCAAAAAGGTTGGGGCAAGGGGGGGGGCAAGCATGGGGTGCACCCATGCTTTAGGGGAAGAAATGTTAGGGATGACTGTAATACCAACCCTGTATTCTTTAAACACCTTTTTTGCTCGGAGTTGCGGAAATCCTGCCCATAAGGAAAATGTCAAATAAAAAATCTTCTTTATTAAATTGACTTGGTCTTAAATTCATGCTAAAATTACATACATTTTCATTTAAGAATTTTAGCTTTGTTACATATAAAATTATCTTTAAATAATCACTATTTAAGTAATAACTTTAAATTGTCTAAATGTTTTTTAAATTTTACTTGTTATTTTTTAGGAAAAAGAACACTTATGTGAATGTTCAGTTAGATTATGCAATTTGTAGAATTAGAAATGAATATATTTAAAATTGCAAATGTAAAATTTTTTTTCCCTCCCTCCCCTCTTTGTATCTGGTATTTTTTTTATTTCTTATGTATTTTTTATTGATAAACTGAATTTTATAGAATTTTTCTTTATTATTGGAGTTTTTAATCTTAATATTTCAGTTATGTTAGAATTGAAGTTTCTGTCTTCTATTCAGTATTTCTTTTAATCCTGATCTTAATTTAGTTTTTAATTTTGATCAATTGATGTAAGTATACTGTTTATTTAGATTTAGTTTGCATGGCTTCATCACGCTTCATACTTTCAGTTTTTATTGAAATAAACAGAAATGTTTAAAGGAGACACAAAACATTAAATTAAGTTTAAAGTGACCTAAAAGTATATAAAGTTCGCATCACTGAAACATGATTATTTTTGCAAAACTTAATTTTTTACTTTCCAAACACTATAGTGAGAAAAATATTGTAATCATGTCAAAAATTGGAATTTGAGATTTTGATGTTTCTATACCTTTAGAGGTCCTCTGAGTCCGTTTTCACTATTTTTGCGATGATAGATGTGTGTGTGTGTGTCTGTGAGTGAACATGCTAGCGTCTAAACGCTTTGTTCAAATAAGCTGAAAGTTGGTACATATATTATAAGTCACCATAGTATGAAACCTGTTGATTTTGGTGAATCTAGCACTTAGTTTTTTTTACAGGGACACAAGAAAAATTCTTTATCATTGTGGCCTATGGGACCAAAATTTTAAAAGTAAGATGGCATCTAAACGTATTCAATTGAGCAAAAAATTTACACATGTGACAGGTCAGGTACTCAATCTGTATAGATTTTGGTGAATCTAGCACTTATAATTTTTTTACAGGGACACAAAGAAAAATTCTTTATCATTATGCCCTATGGGACCAAATTTTTAAAAGTGTGATAGCATCTAAACGCCATATTAAATTGAGCTGAAAATTTATATGAATATTATAAATCACTGTTGCACTAACTATAAGTATTTTGGTGAATCTAGCATTTATAGGTTTTTACAGGGGCACAACGAAAAATTCTTTACCATTATGATCTATGGACTCGAAGTTCAGTAGCGTTAAAGAAAACATTGTGTAATATATGGACAAAAATGCTCAAACACTCTATGGTTTTCTCTTTTGTTTGTTTAACAACTCCTCCTTTCTTTACTTTATCTACAAAACTGTTAATTACTCAATGTTCGGAAGTCGAGTGGAGTCACTCCAGATTTTTTCTTTCAATTTAATGCATTCATTGTTATCCTATTTAAAATGGAGAAATAATTTAATAATTGTAATAGTTAACTTTCTAATTTCATGCAACATTTAAAATAATCATACAACATGGTGCACACCCACAATATTTTAAAAGATGCATAAAAATTTTGCACTACAGTGGATGCATATTTATACGCATCTTGAACTTAAGACTAGAACATGAGGGGGGAAAAGTTAATAAATTAAAAGTCTCTCTCAAAAAAAATGCATTTGAAGATTTTTATCATGTTGTTTTTCATTATTTCTAAATTAGATTTTTTTTATTGTTTTTAAGTGTCTCAAATTAATGGTGTTAAAAATTAAAGTGCATGCTAGATAAAGAATTCAGTCGAAAAACAGACATCTGCCGATCTAAAATCTGCCAAAGCCCGAATCTGCACAGCTTGTCAGATACAATGAAATTCATTTTAATAAATTACAAAACTACAATCAGAATTTTTTCAAGATTTTGAATGCAGATTCTGTACTCGCAATTTTTGATTATAAATAATATTAACGACTGCTAGAACAAAGTTACTGATAGTGAAATTATTGACAGTATATCTAATCAAAAGAAAACAATGATGACTAAATCACTGAGGTATGCAATATGACAATATATTTTTTAAATGCTATCTGATGAAGGTATAATTGTATGGAAGAACTCGCGTAAATTCTTGTTACAACTGAATGATGTATGCATATTTATGTATAGTTTAAAACTACATGTGAATAGATCTAAATTTGAAAAAATTTTCATTTTTATTCTTTTTGTTATAATTTTTAATTTTGAGTGTTTTATTATTTTATACCTATTGAGTAATACTCTGCTTTTATTATTCAAAGTAAAAATGTTTCATTAGACCCCAAAATCCACCAAATCCTAAAAGCTGCACAATTTCTGGTCCCAAGCTGTGTGGATTTTTTACTCTATTTGAAAACACGCTTTGAAGATAAAATTAAACATACTGTGTAACTGTATGCACTGTATGTAACATTCAGTGCTTTTTTTATAATACTGTATGACTGTTTTGTAACTGTTCTTAATTCGATAAAGAATGTAAATTAAAAAAAAAAATAGTTTTTGTTGAAACAGATAAGTTATGTTTTTAGGGGGATATTCAAAGTCATGTGCCCTTTTTAAAGATGAAATTTAGCATTTTGAAATGCTATTTCGAATACATTAAGTTTTAAATAAATTCAATAAAGCATTTTAAAAGATTTCAGTTAAGAGAATGCATTCACTTGTTTTCGAATGTGACAAATGTTGAATGAAATTAAAGATGGTTTTCCTTTATTTTAGATAAATCATGGTTTTGAATTCGAATCTGACACTGACACAGAAGTAATTTCAAAGCTCATAAAACACATTCACAACAACAATCCAGACCTTTCATTTAGAGAACTTGTTGAACAAGTGATCCAGCAACTTGTAAGTTTACTTGCTGCTTTTTTTTTTTTTTAATTATTATTAACTGTAGTTTTGGTGTTCCCTTAAATATCTTTTTTATATTTTTCCTTTCTATTACTGTAGGAAGGTGCATTTGCTCTTGTGTTCAAAAGTAGGCAATATCCGAATGAATGTGTTGCCACAAGGTGAAGGCTCTTGTTTTTATAATACACTATTTCTCTTAATTTGTTTTGTGGATTTATACATGACATTAATGATAATTAAAGGGTTTTTTTTTTTTTGTTACTCACTTATTCTGTTTTCTGTTATGTCAAGTCTTTATTTTAATTCTAACATGTGCATGTATTAAAAGTTTTTTTTTTTTTATTTAATCCAAACAATTAATCTATGCAATTCAAAATGTGAACATTATTTTAAAATTTGTTTAATTTCATCTGTTTAACCCTACTTTTTTTTTTTTTTTTTTTTTTTGCTTTGCTAGATTAAAAAATATTAAGCATTATTACACTTTTAAAGCAGTACAATTCTCATTAAACAGGAATAACCTTGAATATTTTTATAATTATTTCAAATTACTAAGTTAAAACCTTCAAGAAATGTTTTATACTAAATTTTGCTGCAAAGTAACTTGCAGGAAAGTTTTAAATTTTAAAGTTCTACTTTATCTTGCTCACCTGACTCACTCAGGGCTTGATTAACTTTATGTGAAGTCTGGGGCACACATACTTTTTTGGGTTGTCTCTTTATGGTCACATTTTGTATATTAAGGCTCATTAAACAGGAACCTACGGTTTAAAGGGGAATTGCCAGGAATGTTTCAGATTAAAATAATGACGCAATCAATGACACAATCTGATTAAAATGACAGCTTCACCAGATAACTATACTTAAAGGTTAAGTTCCTTCAGAGGCCCAGGGTGGACCCCCTCCTCTGCCCCACCCTTTGTATGCCAGTGAGATTGACTTTAATGAAAATCTTGTTAAAACAATGATTATTTATAAATATTTGGCACATTAAATTTACTCTTAAGCATAAATTCCAAACAGAATTCTCTGGTTTCAAACACTATTGTTAATGTTACATATTAGTAACCTTTTTGTTTAATTGTGTTTATAAATTTCAATTTCCAAATTAAATATTTCAGGGGTTGATCCAGGTTTTAATTTTTGGGGTCCATTTTTGTGAAATTTTTATTTTTGTGAGAAAAAAAAAAAAAAACTGTCGCTAGAAACCTTTCATTTTAGCAATTACTCTAATGTTTAATATCAAATTAATAGTATTTTATCACACAAGTGTAGACACTCATTGAAAATAATACAATAAACATGGAAAAATTTTACAAAGTATTTTTATAAAACAAAATTTTGTGAAAGGCTGTTTTTATAAATCCTGAATTTTGTGAAGGGACCCATTTTATGGATTTGAATGTTGTGAAGTGGTAGCAAAAGGGTCCCAATTTTTGCCTGGATTAACCCCTGCATTTGTAAAAGGTACTCAAATATTTTTTCTGATGAAGATAATTTAAAGAACATAATTTGATGTAGTAACGTCTCTCATTTGAAGTCTAAAAAAAATTAGACTGGTATTATTTTACTCGTAGTTTGTTTAGGGAAAGCATGCAAAGAATTAAAAAAAAATTATAACTTGTTCCTTTTTTGCCTCCTTTTGTATATTTACATGTATATTTTGGCATTTTCATGTATTGATTTTCTTTTCAGGCGTGGTAGTCCACTACTTGTTGGAATTAAAAGCAATGCTTCATTAGCAACAGATTATATACCTGTACTATATAGCAAAGGTAATGTTTTGAGATAGTAATTCAAAAAGTTCATAAATGCAATGATATAGAGCCATTTTTTTAATAGTTTGTATTAAATTTTGTTTTCTGTACATTCATATTTTAAAATTTCAATGTGTAATCACTCTAATCTGATGCTATGCATTTCTAATTTTGTGTGTGATCTTTATTTCCATGCATGCCTTTTTTCTACACGTATGCACGAACTTCAGATTTGGAAAAAAAGAACAAACAAGGTATATACTTTTGCAGTACAGCTATTTGTATTATCCGTACCTTTTTTAGATATGCAATATCTAGTTTTAAATTTAGTTTTTAACAATCTCTTAAAAAATTTATAATAAACCTTAACCTTTAGTTTGGGATGAAGTTTAGTTTATAACATCTTTTTATTACACTTCTCAATACATTTTTTATTTTTAAAGCATGTCTGTATCTATATTGAAACTTTTATATAACTTTGTTTCTGATTACAAACCCTTCCTTTTTCCCTTCCTGCATGTTGACATCCTTCGTTGCACCCTTATCTAGATGACACTGAGGGACCAGGTACTAAAACTTTTCTGTTTATTTTGTTTGCTGTGTACTTAAATTTTAGATGTGTACTTACTAAACTTTTCTGTAGTTAAAAAATGTAGGTGGTCTGTTTTTAAAAGCTTAATGGCATTTTTGTTGCTTTTTGTGTCGAGCCTATTTTTAGTGTTCCTTTTTATTTTTCCCTTTACCTACTACTTTAACTTGGAATTCTTAGTGTTTGTTGCATGATTGTTCTGAAAACTAAGTTTCTTTATATAAAATTATAAACTTCAACTTTCTTAAAAAAAAAAAAAAAAAAAAAAAAAAAACCAAAAATTTTGCATAATGTTAAGGTTCAATTATAAAAAAAAAGTAAAGTATATGCACTATCAAACTTAATGAAAGTAAAGCTTTGTTATTTATCTGTTTATAGTTAGAATTTTAATGCGGTTATTTTTTTTAATTGAAGAACGTTCTCATCAAGTAACACCACTACCTCCTGGGACTGTACCAGCTGAAGGAATTCATCGTTCAGATTCAACAACAGAATTTCATCCTGCTGGCGAGGAAAAAGAAGTTGAATATTTTTTTGCGTCTGACGCAAGGTATTGTTAAGTGTGTGTGGGCTATCTTTCCTTATAATGTAGATACTTTGTCAACAAAAGTCAATTGACCTAGGCTATTTTTAAAACAATTTTTAATGGGAAGCTATTTAAAGCTTTTGTTGGGAATACGTATTCTTTAAATAAAAACCTTAGAATTTTCTTGCAATATAAATTGGTGTATGAGTAAAAATGAGGTGTTGACAAAATGGTCATAACTAAACACTTTAATTTACTTAAAAATCCAATTTTATAAGTTTTGATGTAAACTGTACCCTTAAGGGGATGGTGGACATTAAAATCATTCATTCAAATTAGTCTTATGAAAAATTTCTGTACACGTGCATTGAAATGCATAAATATTAAGTGTATTAAAATTTTTCAAATTATTTAAAGTAAAAAAAGTTTAAAAATTTTAATACTCTGTGCAGCATATTTAAAAAAATTTCTATTGTACATTTATTAAAATTTAAATTCTAAACGTCTTTTCGTGTGTTTTGTGCATTAATAAGTTAATTAAAAAAAAAAATAATAATAATAAAATTTCAGCTTTCAAACATTAAAATAATTTTACAATTGGTCCACAAAATTCCTAAAAATATATTTAGAATATATTGATAAACTGATTGTAAACGAGGGAAACTTTTAAAAAATTAAATAGCATGAAGCATTTGAATTTTTGTTTCCCAAACTTTGAATTTTGAATTATATATTTTTAACTTAGTTTGAGAAATTTTAAAATGCTTGATATAATTCAATGCATATGCATGTTCATAACTGACACAGTAATTAAAAATTTGTAACATCCAATTTTTTTCTTAAGGTAAGTTGGTTTCATTGTGTACAGTTGTTAAAAATCCTCAAATACTGACATAACTAAATTTTGAATTTTTTTAAAAAAAGCTTTATACTAATGACACAACTATGTAGAGTGGGGTTATAAATAGCAGAGAAAATGTGGAGTGTTGATAATTTTTGTTGGAACAAGAAATCTTATTTAATGTTCAGAATAAAATAGTTTTGTTTACTTTATTAGTGTCAATGATAATGAAGTTATCAATGATTCATTTAATAAGTCGATGGAAAAGACATGACTCAAAAGTAAATGTATTAAAATTAGACAGCAATTCTGGAATTAAGATTAGATTGCATTGTATACATTTTCTTATTGTATGTATACTCAGCAATGTATAATTTTTTAATACATCCAATTCAAATGTTTCACAACATAACTTCAAAAAAGCCTTTTTAAAGTATAAAAAGCCTACAAAAACATTCTCTTTAATATATAGTAGAACCATTTTAATTAGTTGCAAATTTATCCTTAGCTTTAGACTCCTCTCGTTGAGCCTTCTTCTGAGTTATGTTGTGTATATCTTAATGGAATCTTATAAGTTCAAAGATACATATTCAAAAAATAAATCCATTAATTTAAAATCCATAAGAGTCAAGTACTATAAAAGAATAAAAACCACACGCAATGTCTCTTTTTAAAATATCCATAATTTAAACTTTTTCTGTGGTGACATATGGATTGGTGACATATGGCATGTGGGTTTTATACTTTTATAGTAATTTGACTCTTGGATTTTAAATTAATGGATTTGTTTTTGAATATGTGTCTTTGAACTTACAAGATTCCATTAATAATATATATAAAATGATTAATGCCAGATGAAAAACTAATCCCAAAACACATGAGGGCCTTCATCAGGGGAGCTCTCCCATGTAGGGAAAGGAAAATAAGAAGTTTCTGACGGAACACTGGTAATTTAACCAAATAACACGTTTCTAGCTCTCAACATCTCGCATATGGAAGCAAGACCATACATACAGCAAACGAATTTTAATACAAAGCATAAAAGAAATTTAGAAATAAAGTACAAACTATAATACATCAATATAAAAATACAAGAATATAAATAGTAAAAGAATATATAAATACATACAGAACAAACTCGAATAGTCATTAGAATATGGAAAATTGAAAACCACCCTCCATTATAAACATAGAACCCGCTTCAGCTAGTAGGGCCACTTACCAGCAAAGGTTTGTTGTTCCATTTTGGGCGACATTTAAGTGGGATTGTGATCAAGAATACTGAAATGTTAATTGATACAAAAACAGGATAGTGGTTAACAGTTAGTATGTTTTTCAAAGCCAGATTCAGGTGTAAATTGTTATTGCAAATCATTTTAATTCTATTTATTTGGGTGAACATAATATTTTTTAAAACTTTAAGACTAATACAGAACCAATTTGTTAAATTACAAACTTTAAAGTTAAAATCTTGCCTTTTATCATAAATCCCAATAAACCAGTTATCTATTTATTAAATTTTTAAATCCAGGAAAGAAGTTTAATCCTCGGAGTCAGTACGGTTTAAGACAAGATCAGAGGGATAGATTTCAGCTGCATATTTCGCGAAATCAACAGTTTATTGCTATTACGTCATCAATATATCTATAAAACTTAATATCTTTAAAGCTTCTTTCAAACATAAATAAAAAAAATTATTGGCGAAGGCACTAGAGTAACTTGTTTCCATCAGGATACCGTGAGTTTGTAAAAAAATAATAAACACCGTTAAACAAAACATTTTTGAAGATGCAAAATTTACTAAGGTTGATCCAATAAACTTTTTCAGTCTATTACATGACGACAAAATTCTTCGTAAATTTTTTCAAAAATTTCTAGAACCAAGTAATGTGGGATACTACCAAAAAGGTTTTTAAATCATAAGTATGTATTGTAAAAATATATTCTGAATTTTTCTTTAAAATATTTTAAAATTGGGTGATTAGAGTCGGACGATAATTGCAGTATCAAAAATAGTGTTTAAGATATTATTGAGTAAATAGTTTTTTACCGACCTTATAAGCAAAATTACCAAATGAAACGAAACTTAATGGGATTTTTATGAAATTTAACATTAATAAATAGGTATGAAAAATTACAACTGTTTCTATTTACATTGAGTTTTTTATCAAAAGCCAATATCCTTTTTCTTATAATAGAGGGGGGGGGGGTCATTTAATCTTTTGTAAGAATTACCGGAATATTCTTTTGTAAGTAACATCTTGTAAAAAAAACTTTACAAAAAAGTCAAAATATCGTACATAAATACTCATATTTAATAATTCAACATTTCGGTATTCTTGATCACAATCCCACTTAAAGTTTGTTGTTCCAATTTGGGTGAAATTTAAGTGCTGGTAAGTGGCTGTACTAGCTGAAGCGGGTTCTGTGTTTAAAATGGGGAGGGGGGTTCAGTTTTCCATATTCTAATGACTATTAGTTTGTCCTGGTATGTATTTATATATTGTATTATTTATATTCTTGTATTTTATATTGATGTATTATATTTTGTACTTGATTTCTGATTTTAATTGCTTCTTATGCTTTGTATTAATTAAAATTAGTTTGCTGTATGGTCTTGCTTACATCTCTGAGAAGTTGGGGGCTAAAAACATGTTATTTGGTTAAATTACGACGTGTTTCGTCAGAAACTTCTCGTTTTCCTTTCCCTACATAGGGAAGCTCCCCTGATGAAGGCCCTCATGCGTTTTGGGATTAATTTTTCATCTGGCTTTAATTATTTTGCTTATTGTAGTTTTACATTTCCTTTTGCTACATTGGTTTATAAAAATAAAAAAAAAACCCTCTGTTTAGTTCTATATATATAATTAATAATTAAAGTTTTACTCCATCCGATATAGATAGATGGATTTAGAAGGTATTTTGAGGTATGCGCTCAAGAATTATATAAAAAACAAACTAACAGTTACAGTAAAAATTTTGAAAATTTCAAATGGCAATGCCCCAACACCTACTTTTTTTTTAAATTGAAATGGAATCTCCATAGCAAAAAACCATAAATAGCATTGGAATGGTACCTCTAGCATGAAAATCACCAGCACTAGGCATACCAAGAAAAGAGAACAGCTGTGATGTGCCTACCAGAGCACGACTTACATTTTCTTAATGATGTCACATTTCACACTGAGTCTTCAGCTCTCACTAAAGTCTACTGATTCTGCTTTGAAACGAGAATAGACCACGGTATCCTTAATTTCATGTATGTCTACTGAATAAGGGTTTTAATTTCGTTGTTAGTTGTAAGACACCGTCATGAGTGACGTCATCACACTAAGTGAAAAATAAGGCATTGTGAAATGCGTGATGTGTTTCTTGCTCGATGAACAATATGCCGCTTACTGGGAAACATCATTATCATCAAAATCGGTTTTGATTGCCATTTTACGATGTCTTTTTTTCACGTACTGTGACATCATCATGACAGCCTCTTACAACTAACAACAAAATTAAAACCTTTATTCGGTAGCCTTACACGAAATTAAGGATACCTTGGTCTCTTTTCGTTTCGAAGCAGAATCTGTAGACTTTAGTCTAAACCAAAGACTCGGTATGAAATGTGACGTCATTAAAAAATGAAAGTGGTGCTCTGGTAGGCACGTAACAGTTTTTTTTCTTTCTTTTTTTGTTAGCTTGCTAGCACTGCCGATTTTCATGCTAGAGGTACCGTTCTAACACTATTTATGGTTTTTTGCTATGGAGATTCAATTTCAATAAAAAAAAAGTAAGTGTTGCCATTTGAAATCTTCAAAATTTAGTCTCTGTAACTGTTACAGTTTAACTGTTTCTATATAATTCTTGAGCGCATACCTCAAAATACCTTCACCAAATTTTTATTCAGTTTCTCGGAATGGTATGGTAGCTATGGTCTCGTATATCGGGTAGTTTTTTCTAATCAGCCTGTGTGTGTGTGTATATAAAAATAAAAAATCATAACTCAAAAGAAAGCTCACAAAGAGCAGTTGAAAGCTATAGGATGAATTTGTAACTAATTGAAATGTTTTTACTATATATTTAAGAGAATGTTTATAGGTTTTTTATACTTTAGCTTTTTAGCAGTTATATTGTGAAATATTTGAATTGGTTGTATTAAAAATGATACATTGTTGAGTATACATACTATAATTAAAAGCAATCCTAGAAATAAAGCTGTTTTATCAAACAGCAAGCTTTGCTAACAAAAATTGACAAAGTAATGTAGGTTAATTCTTGAACCCAATAGCTAAGTATAGAAAATTGAGAGCTTAATTGAAATTGTTATCATTTGTGTACTCTTGCTTGGAAAAGAGAAAAATAATAATAAAGGCTTATTGCATAAAGATACATGTTACAGCTATGATATTTTTGCAAAAAGTATGAAGGAAAAGTTGAAGATGTCTTAATAGTTATGAAGTGCCTTTTTGATATAAAGTAGTATCAAATGATTCTGATATTTCCCTTTTCAATCAAAACACTCTAAGAATTAAGTCTGTTATTTACCATGATTTTATTAACTTCTATTATTGTTTGTCCGGTACAAATCTTGCAATCGATTTTTGACTACTCTACTAGCTAGACATTTGAAACTTTCGGAATAGCTCAGAATCCAATGACAACACAATATTTCGCAGCCTGATATTCAGATTTTAGTTTTCTTTTAATTAAGATATGAGAATAACCTAATAGCTTAAAAAAGTAGCCATTAAAATAAAATTTAATTGTTACTAAAAGAAATTTACAAATTGATTTTTCTTTCAATATAAAAATACATTTAATTAAACGTGAAGGTTAAAAAATTAAATTACGCATCTCGTAGAAATTGATGTCATTATCACTTTAAAAATATTATACACATTGATAAAGTGCTAATGATTCTACAGCTATGATTCAACAAAAAATTTAGAAACCATGGTATATAAAGTTTTCTTAAATTATTTAAATTTATACTGGTTAAAGAATTTAAATGAAATTCTTAAGTTTGTAAAATTTTTCTTGCAGTATTTCCTGTGCATAAGTGTTATTGTCACACCCAGATTTATATTCAGAGAGCTATATACGTGAATTTCTAACAATTCTCATATTTACAAATGTGGCCTGAACATCTAATTTTTTAAAATAGTTCTTTTCCATTTGAACTACTTAGTTATTTTTTTTTTTTATTAGCAAATGTCTTCAGATGCTTTTAATCTTTTTATGCTTAAAACATTAGTGTTTATGTTGTCCTAGTCACATTAGAAAACTTTCTGAATTGAAAGTTTTTTTTTTTTTTTCTTTTGACTAATTATTCTAAATTTTCTAGTGCTGTCATCGAGCATACAAATCGTGTCATCTATCTACATGACGATGATGTTGCTGCAGTTAAAGATGGAAGTAAGTGTTTAAAATTTTGTTTGCTTGTATATTACTGTGTTAATTTGAAGCTATCTAATTACTATGGAAGTTATATAAATATTCTTGTAGACATACTTTTATAAATATTTTAGCATTTTATTAGAGTAGAATAAAAATATTTTTACTTAGATTTCAAATTGCCCTTGTATTCTTAACCCATTTTTTTTTTTTTTAATTCCGTTGAATAAAACAAATTGTTCTTTTGTTAAAGAAACTCTTATACAGAGTATACTAGTCTCTCTTTTTATTCATTTATTAAACAGTTAAGGCTCTTTTCAACAATTTTACAATTATAAAGAATATTTCTTTATAATTTTATTATAAAGATCTTTATAATAAAATATATCTTTATTTCCATTCTTTATGCATTGAAGATGGTACGCTTAAGGCTACCGAAACAGCTGTCGGCTTCCCAAATATTTTTCTTTGGCATTTCTGATGTTGTAGTTTTTACTGGTTTTAATAATCCAGCGCCAAGTCTCCTTTAAATAATTTTACAATTAACTCTCCTCTAGTTATCAAATCATATGTATTTCTATGAGAAAAATTCTACTAAATCTATTTCTTAATATAACTTTTAAATTCAGTTTTACACTGGGAAAATTAACAACCATTTTTAAATTTTTCTTTTTAAAAAATTAGAACCTATTTTTTCCCTAATGCCCATTCTTTTTATTATTGAATTTCTTTAGTTAATTTATGGCAGTATATACTCTCTGTATGTATTTATTGAACTGCTAGATAATAATTTTAGACATTCAAAAATATTGAAAAGTGAAAGTTTATTATTACTATTATCATTTTAATTTGGAAAAACCTCCTGCAGCTTCAATTATTCTCTTCGGTACTTTTCCATTTTGTCGGTTAAGCGATGAAGTTGCCAAGAATGATATAATTGACGCCAAACATTAGGCACCTAAGACAGAGTAATTGTTTCAAAGCACTTCGAATAATAAGAAAAAAAATTAAAGAAACTTATTTTACGTTTACTTATTTTATATTTTTAAGAATTAAATTTTCTGAAGCTTTGCTTAAAGCTAGCTTTTAAATGTGTTGTCCCATAAAAAAATAGAACATTTATTTTGTCGGAACAACGTTAGTATATCCCCACAAGGATATTTGGCAATTTTTTGTTGGCGATTATGGCTAAATCAAATCTAAAAATCATAGGTACAACTGTAGTATTTTCCCCACAGATGAATTTGGTGCCGATCGTTCTGGACTGTTTGCGATATAATATGGCAGCCTGCATGCTATTTATTTTGGATTTATAATTTAGCCATAATCGCCAAAAATCACCAAATTCAGCTATAGGGAGATACTATAGTTGTTCCAAATCATAAATGAAAAAATCATAATCTAAATCATAAATCCGAAATAAACAACATATAGGCTGCCTTATTATATCGCAAACAGTCCAGAACGACGTCGTTATTGTTCAAAACGGCGCCAAAGAAAAAACACCAAATTCAGCTGTGCAGATATACTAAAGTTATACCAAATTTACTTTTAATCCATAAATGTATTGTATGTATAAATGTATTGATATGTATCCATAAATGTATTTGCTTGGCGAGAATTTCGCCAGTGAAATGAAAAGTACAGTCTCTCCTATCTACTTTCTACATTAACGAAGAATAAAATCTATTAAATTTTAGGTGAATTTTTTCTTACCATAATTAGATGTATGAAATGTATCATGGAAATGTCTAATTCTGTAAGGTTAAAAAATTATCAATGCTAAATAAGATTTTTCATTTATAATTGAGTTTGAATTTAAATCTGGATAGATTTTGGTACACAAAAATATTTAAAGTATTTTAAAAAATGTTTTGAAATAAAAATAAATATACTTTAATGGTAAAGAGAAATGCGGTTAGTTATACAGACACGACATTATTTCGTTCACAAAAGAGCAAATAAAATAAACATAAATTGCCAGTAATAAAATTAATTTTCTAAAAGTAGGAAAAAAAAATGTTTGCGGAATTCATTTCATTTTTTTTACATGAGTGATAACTTTTATTTCCCTGTGGAGTGATTGATGTCATTGTGGAAAATGATGTAATAAGAGAAATTATTTCTTTAATGGCAAATAGAGTACCTTTATGAACCCGAGGTTTTTATTTAATAACTTAGTTAATTAAAATGATACAGATTTCTAACTACCTGAAATGCCTTCCTTGAAGCATTCGGAACACAGATACCCCCATGATGCAGAGCATTTTGCCCTCCACGAAAAGATGTTGTCGCAGACCAAAAAAATTTGACGTCAGCTATAGAAACTTTTTTTTAATATATAGAGAAAAAAATTAAGTTCTGAAATCTAAAAACAATTAAAACAATTTTTTTAGTGAATTTACTTAGACTTTTGGTTTCTGGAGACTGTAAATAGTTTAAATCAAAGATACATTATTTTAACATTAGATTGTCACAGGAAATAATTTTGACTGGTTAATTTTGTTAAATTTTATTTCTAGTATCTAATGTCCAAAAGCAGTCATTTTGACTACTAGGAAATTTAAAGTTTGTTACTGAAAAATGTTAATGTTTTTAGGAATTCGACTGTTTACTCTTTCCAGCACACTACCTTTAAATTTGGAATTTCAGCCCCCCCCCCCCCCCAAAAAAAAAAAAAAAAAAAAAAAAAAATGTAGGCAGTTTAATCAAATCTAGAATAGTTCACATGTATCATTTTGTAAAGTTTACAGCTGCCATTTTAATTTTGTGGATGTACCCAAAGAGTCTACTACTCTGATCAACTTCAAAAAAGACATTGCTGCATTTTGCATCAGATGAAATTTGGAAAAATTGGGCTTTGAGCATTGCTGCTAAATTCATAAAGTTTTTCTTTTTTTTTTTTTTTTTTTTTTAAAGAACTACTGCAGTCAAAGTGTGCATTCAATTTTGTAGTGCTGATACATATTATTGACAAATAAGGTTATAAGTAATTTTTAAACTAATTTTTGTTTCATTTATCACACTTTTGATATTTAAAATGAGAATGTCTTAATGATCCTAGGCTGGGCACATTGTGTCAGAAATGGTTAAGGAAAATCTTATAGAGCACAATACATTAAATAAAGCTCTGCTTAATGTACAAGATTTTATGAAAAAGTATTTATGAAAAAGTAATAAATAACTTTTAGCATATCAATCTTATAAACTTTAATAAATTTTAAAACCAACGTTTCGGCTAAATTCCTTCATTAGCCTTCCTCAGGGAAAAATGATGTTAAGAAACACATAAACATTAAAATTTATTAAAGTTTATAAGATTGATATGCTGAAAGTTATTTATTACTTTTTCATAATTATAAAAGCAGCATATATAAAAAAGTGGAATAAATATATCTGAAGTACAAGATTTTTTTTTTTTTTTTTTTTTTTTGCTTGATAATAAAATTTAAACCTTAGATTTTAAAATTTTATTTATAAAAACTGTTTAAACAAGCCTATTTCTTTTTGCAAGAATAATAAATGAAATTTCAGAAAGATCTCCATTTGAGCAAATTCTTGATATTTGTATAAGAGAAGGGGTAGAAATAAATTTAAGATTTCTTTTATCAGCTCTTGGTAATTTTAAGAATAAAGGAACTTTACTTGATGAGATAGATAATAGATGAAACCTTTATCGCATTGCATAAGTAATGAAATTTCCTTCCTAAGTTTTTGAAAGTTTCTTTTTTCTTGCATAGATCTTACAATTCATCGGCTGAAAAGGACTCTTGATGAGTCAACTGCAAGAGAAATAATTACTTTAAAAATGGCTATCCAAGAAATTATGAAAGGTTCCTATTCATCTTTTATGCAGAAGGAAATTTTTGAGCAGCCGGAGAGTGTTATTAATACAATGCGGGGTCGAATAAACTTGGATGCAGAAACTGTTGTTCTTGGAGGAATAAAGGACTTTATACCTGAAATCAAAAGATGTAGAAGACTTCTCTTAATTGGATGTGGTACAAGTTATCACAGTGCAATTGCAGTAAGATAACATTTTTAAAAATATATAAATTTATTTTATATTATCTTTATAAATGTTATAACATACTCTCCCATTATTAATAGACAAGACAAATTCTCGAAGAATTAACCGAGCTCCCTGTCATGGTTGAACTTGCCAGTGACTTCTTGGATCGAAATACTCCAATCTTTAGAGATGATGTATGCTTTTTTATTTCTCAGTCAGGTATGTTCAATTTCATATAACATTTCTCATTCAGGTTTGTATATCTGAACTATTGTCCATAATTCTAATTAGGATGATGTATGGTCATGTCTTCCAGGTGTCAGGTTAGTCCCTGATCAGACATGGATGTTTGTAATGATTTAAATCCGTTTTAAATCATAAGTTTTAGTCTAAGCCTTAATCTGCAAAAACATGACCTGTAGATACTTAAGCGAACCAGCATGGTTACATAGTTTTTTATCAATAGATAACTTTCTACTATAAGCATATTTTGTGTTGGTCTCTTATTAGCCTGAAAATTTCAAATGTGCTCAAGTTTATTCTCAATTTTAAGAAATGTCTGTATTAAAATGTATTGTAGTATGTATGTGCAGTGTGTACTGTTTGAGTTGGCACAGAGTTCCAAAGTTTAACATGTAGGTCTATTTCGATCCTACTTCAATGACACTGCAATGTTTAATTTTTAATAAGTTTTTATTTTGTTAATTTGCATTGTCAATCGGGCATTTTAATCAGACTACTGACAATAGTCATGGTTTATGCACTGGAGTTTAAATTTTTTAAATGAATTAATAAGATTTTAATTAAAAATTGGCTTAGTGATAAAGTTCATAGTCCAAACGTAATTTAGTCTGTAATTACTTTTAATTATGTAGTTTAGGAAATAGTTTATGAAAAGTTTTAAAGTTTTGTAAATTTTTTCAGCTAAAAAAAGAAAGGAGGAGGCAAAACTGTTGGCTGGTCTGCTAGTTTCTAATATTGGCTAAAACATGATGTACTCCAAAAAAAAAAAAAAAAAAAAAAAAACTGCCATTTTAGTTGATTGACATTTGTATTTATAGATTATGCTTGCAGAAAGTTTATTTTAAATTTAAGTTTCAAATAACTTTAGTACTTTTGAAATTTTATCTTGAGTGTAGAACATTTAAAAAAAAAAGCTATTAAATTGTTTATAAATTTCATTGCAGGAGAAACTGCTGATACCTTAATTGCACTAAGGTATTGCAAGCAACGGGGAGCTTTGGTTGTGGGTGTTACAAATACAGTAGGCTCCACTGTTTGTAGAGAATCCCACTGTGGGATACACATTAATGCTGGTCCAGAAATTGGAGTTGCCAGTACAAAGGTTTGAACATTTTTTTTTTTTTTATTTAACTTACTGAATGAAATTTCCTCAACTGTTTAAAATAATACTTTGCTTTATTTTTTTTATAACTGGAATAAAGATTTTGAAAATTTTAGTAAATTTTAAAATGTACTTCACAGGGTTCCTGCGGGTTGGGAAAAACCTGCAAGTCATTAAAAAGCAAATCTTGGTTTAAAAGGTCAGGAAATAACAAATCTTTAAAAAAAAAAAAAAAAATTCTACACCTGACATCATGGTTTTCAAATTTCTTCCAGTACTTCAATAACAATAGGCACAAAATTCGATAACTAATAATTTTTGAAGGAATTGAGGGGGATATGACAGAGTATTAGTAGCAAGGACCATGGGGGGGAGGGGCTGGCTCACAAGAAAGTGAAAAGTGCCTGCAGAAACTGCTGAACTGCTGATGATGCAGGTAGTTGTAAAGTTTTGAATTATTCTGAACCATTCACGGCTGTTTGCATTCCGGATTTTTTATTTTATTTCTCTCCACTAATTTTTTAATAGTGATATCATTTAGTAGTTTTCTTGTAATGTTTAGCAATTAAATATAGCCAAAAATAAAATTCGGAATTACTGGTGGGAAATAAAAAAATCTAACACACACACACACCTTTTTTTTTTAATACCAGTGATTTTGAACAATAATTTAATTGTAGTCGGATATTAAAGAAAATTATTGTAAAAAAGCAATTTAACCCTTTTATTTTCCAGTTCCTCATCATGCAAATATGTATTTGGAACTTAGGCAATCGTGAAAATTTGTTACTTCTGTTTGATTTTGCACATTTTAGATATGTAAGATATCCTAAAATTTCAAACCCCCACAGAGGAGGAGCTAAGGCCGTGTAGTCAATTGACCAACACTGAAAATGCAAAATTGATGTGTTGTTCATTTGTAGATTAATTTTTGTTAGTATGCTAATCTGTATGCATATCATCTCAAGAACAAATGATCTTAAAGAAGTCAGACAAGTTTAAAAATATCACTTATACTAGCAAGAACACTGATTTGCACAATTATTTAGAAACTATAAATAATAAAAACTTTTAAGTTTTTTTTTTTTTTCTTGTATATGCGAGAATAAGGCGGAATTTTACTTAAATGGGCATAGGAAGATATCAACAATTTTGATATAAACATGCTTATGAACATTCCATTTTAAAAACTGTAAATTATTAAAAATTTACAATTTTCTTAACGTGCAATAATAGAACAAAATTTTGCTTAAAGATGCATTATTTATAAAATTATCATTCATTATCATTGACTATGAATATTGTTACGAACTTGTAAATAAGAGTAGTTATTTCTATGTAAAATCATTCAAAGAGGCTGTTACGTTATAAAATGTTCAGAATTTCTAGCTTTGTTTTTGTTTTTAAAAACAGCTGATTTTCACTTAAAAACCCGTTAAAAAGCTTGATTAAGGCAGGTAATGGCTTTGGTGCCAAATTTGGCGACTTTTTTGCTCCTTAGAAATTTTTTTTGGCAAGAAAATCCTTTTCAATATACCAAATATCTAAACTGTAACTTAATTGGTTGGGAGGTTTGTGGAACATACTCCATTTTCTATGTTATTTAAGGAATTTTATTGCACCAAGTCGGTCAGTTTCGCCAAGGCATTGATTGCTGCCTAAAGAAGCAGAGTCTCTTTGATTACAGAATTTTCTGTGTTAATGCTATGATACAGTACATACTGCAAATTTGATGTCGGCTGTTATTGTTAAGCTATGTTTTTTGGTGAAACTGAAGTTGACACTTGGTGTGTACTGAACCCAGAGTATACAACGATTTAGATATTTGGATCAAATTTGAAAATTCAGAGTTATTCTGAATTAAATATTTTGTTAACATGTCAAAATTTGCTTTTGATATTTTAATGAATGTAACATTATTGTTTTACAGTTTAATTTTTTAACGATTTTTCCGAAAAATAGGAATATTTGATAGCTGTGTAATTCACCAAAATTATCCATGTGTATATTGAGTTTCAGTTTGCTTGAAAGTGTAACATTAAAGTAAAAAAAAAAATTCAATGAAAAAGTCAAGTTTTTCTTTTTCCGAAATAGTGTAGGAACCCTGCTTAAGTTATTTTGATATCAAAAATTAAAATCTATGTATTGAAAATTAGTGTTAATGTTTAAAGTTTTACTGTAATAAATCAATCTTTTTAATAAATGAGTCTTAATATTTCTCTTAATAGTAGAGTAATTTAAATATTTACATTAAAAAAAATAAAATAAAGGTAGTTAACTTCCTCAGTTTTTTACTTTTGCCGAATTTTTAATTTCTCAAATCTGTGTAAATAAAGTTTAAATTTTAAAATAAGGAAATGACACTTGATTATATTAAAGAATATATTTTTTATGAAACATTATTTATCAATGAATTTGCTAGTTTGTGTAAAAATTTGTATCCGTTTCTATAGGCATATACAAGTCAGTTTATTTCTCTGGTCATGTTCGCTTTAGTAATGTCTGAAGACAGGATATCTGCACAGCCTAGACGAAGTGAAATAATTAGGGGACTCAAAGCATTACCTGGTAATTATTTTAATATTAGCTTGTTTATCTTATCGTTTAGAATTTTTTTTTTAAATATTGAGTAAATTATACTTGAAGTGAAATTTTTAGTCTGTAGTATAAATTAGTGAACTATATTTTGTAGACATTTTTTTTAACTGTTCATTTGTTCTGCATATTTTCGGGATTTTTTATTTTGATGCAAATCAATTGAAAATGGTCAGAATACAGGGATTTATTCAGGTTTTTATTTTTATAGCCTATTTTTATGAAAAAAAAAAGTAAGTTTAGACCTATTTTAAGCAGTCACTCTGTTTAATGTTTTTACCTTGTTAATGTTTCTTGAGCCAAGTACAGGTAACTATTTGAAATAATAGTGAAAGCATAAAAAATTTTAGAAAGGATTCTATGTATAAAAGAGAAAATTTTTCCTTTATTTGAACTAAAATTTTCAGACTTTCGAAGCCTTTTAAAAAAAATGAAATTTTCCTTGGAAATTTATTTATATCTTTGACAAATTTTAAATTTCTCAGTGATGCTGAAAGTCTTCCAAAATCTTGGGTTCCTGGGACACATGAGTTCTAAAAATTTGTCGTTTAAAAAAAAAAAAAAAAAAAAAAAAAAAATGGGTCCCCACATAAATGAATTTTTATATATTTAAAGATATAAATTAAAATTTCATCTTATTGTAGATAAGACTTTTTGTGAATTTTTAAAAACAATTGACAGCATAATTAAATTGAACTGACAGCATTTAGCACAATGTGTTCAGGAACCAGAAAAAGAGAAAATATAGCATAATAGCTAATTATTTTAAATTAGAAACATTTTTAAAAAGTTCTTGAAATTACCAGCATTAAGAGAACAAAAAAAAAAAAAAAAAAAAAAAAAGTTTCAGAAAGGAGGAGTTTTGAGATAAGCAGATTGATTACAAAATTTAGTTACATTCCACTCCAGATACAGTACAGGATCCATTATCTGGCAATCCCAGGACCAACCTAATTCCGGTTATCAGACTATTCAGGACATTGGCCCCTGCTGAAAACTGAAATATCACGTCTGCAAAAGCTTCTCCAAAGTCCTCCACCCTCCTTTAAACACAAAATAGCTTACCAATAAACTGTACTGATAACTTAAATAATGCATGAGAGAAAAAGGTAAAAGGAGTGTGCTTACTTATTTGTAAAAGAAATTTACTATAATTATAATAACATTCTGACATAAGCAAAAAATAAAATATTTTTGCTGAACTCAGCAAGCATATTACTTATTTTTTTCTTAAATTAGGTTTTCTTAATGTTTCTTGAATCTTAATAGACATGTCATGTTCCTGTAATCACATTTCTTCATCGATTTAATTTGTTTTATTTCAACTAACTTGGAACACAGGAGGGTGATGCGATTCAATTGTATTAGCATTTTTAACTGGTAATTTTTTTCGTATCTGAATTTAGTTTTCATGTTTCAGAACTTTGTTTTCATTCTGGCTACTCAAGTGTATTTATCGAATTGAATAGGAATGTTTTTGATTTTTTGAAAGAATGGTTTTGCGACTATTTTTTCGAATTTCATATTTTGGCTAAGCTTGCATTGAGGGTGCCCATAGGAAAAGCCTTATGTGGTGATGAGATTCGGTGTATCGTACACGTTTTACTGATAATCTTTTCGCATAAGTGCTCAACGCCGCTCTTCAAGCAGTGAGTGGGGGCTGCACCCTGTTCAATCTTTTCGCATCGGAACTTTGTTTTTGATTCTGCAGCATGCCGGCCGCTAGTTTGTGTTTGTCGTATAGAGTTAGTTCTTTTTCCTTTATAGTAAAATGGAGTTTTAAAGTTTCTTTTCTTTGCTTTAAAAATGTAAGGAAAATATCAGTTTAAAACAAGAAATATATTTTAAAAATTGTCTTTTCTTCCAGTTTGATATTTATTTTTTTAAGAATGAAAATTACACATCCCATGGGACCCGCCACAATAATTTTTTTGCGTCCTGCCTTCGATTTTTCGCGTAATTTACGTACTATAGCTTGTAAGTGGCACCACTGATATTAGTGCAAAAACCAATTTAAGATAGTCATGCAAGCTTTAAAGCTATGCTTAATAGTTTTTGTAAATGGTTAAAAACAGTAGCAATGAGGTTTCTAAATCAGTAACGTTCTTATTCTAAAGCCAATTTTTAAAATGCTATTTAAAACTATTTCTGAAATGCATTTGCTTTATATGTGTAGCAAAATAAATTTTGCATAAATAAAAGTTTAACTCTAATTTGAAAATATCTTGGAATATCATTGCTGATATTAGTTTATTAGGATTAGCTTTATGGGCTGCAGGAAAATCCAGATAAATTATTGGAATACAATCTTGCAGTAACAGCAGGTCGTGCAGCGTTCCTAAAATTCTATGCTCATTTTATTATACTGCCACCACTATCATAAAACAATTGTTTTACATTATATTTTTGCTTTAAAACTAAATTTTTTTTTTAATACTTTAGTGGAGACGGTGTAATAAAATGCAAGTACAATTCTAGGAACAATGCCTGCAATAGTGAAATAATTAAAAAAAAAATTTAGAATTGGCTATGGTTGAACTTTATTTTTGTACCTATAAAAAGCAATCTTGTGTTGTGACTATCTAAGAATGTGTGTCCAGTAATAATGGATTATTTCTTGTGTAAATATTTTTCATGCTTCTGATATAGAACTTCATCTTATTTCTTATAATATAAATGACAATAAGCATTGAATCATTAAAATTAATCAGCTTAATTTTTAGTTGGAGGTCTTCAAATAATTATACTGTCAAACAATGATTTAACTGAATATTTATTGTGCCAATTTGTTTTTCAGAACAAATCAAAGAGGTATTAAAGTTGGACGAAAAAGTATTAGAACTGTCAAAATCTTTGTACCAGCATAAATCTGTACTAGTTATGGGCAGAGGTTACAATCATGCAACTTGCCTTGAAGGAGCTCTAAAAATTAAGGAATTGACTTATATGCATTCAGAAGGCATCTTAGCAGGAGAACTAAAACATGGTCCCCTAGCTCTTGTAGATGATGCCATGCCAATTATCTTGATTATAACTAAAGACATGTGTTACACAAAGTGTATGAATGCTCTGCAGCAGGTAATCCTAAATTTTATGAGTATTATGTGCAACTACTTTTTTCTTTTTGTAACTTAGATTAACACATCCTTTTTGTTAAAATTTTAGATGTTGAGTAGCAATAATGAAATGTATAAAAAAAAAAAAATTCTATATTATGTAAATTTGTATATATTGAATCCTAGGGGGAGGGGGGGGGGAACAAATGTAAAGCTAAATTCTGTTTACAAAATCTAATAGATAAATGTTCTTAGACATTTGCTTTGAATGTTACTGTATATCTAATATCTATTCAGACTTCATTAAAGATCTTGATTAACTATTTTAGCATGCTTTTTATTCTTACTTGGTTAAAAAATTTTTAATGAAGTCCAAACTATGAAATACTTTGTTAAAATTTCTAAAGCTATGTTTATTAAAATAAATCTCTCAAAGTCTATTCAATTTCTAAATGTTCTTTAGAATTTTTTTTAAATGTGTGAAACTAATTTTAGGTAACTGCTCGTGGTGGTAAGCCAATTCTAATCATGGAGAAAGAAGACACTGAAACGGCTAAACATGCATACAAATTTCTTGAAGTGCCACATACAGTTGACTGCTTACAAGGAATATTAACTGTGATACCCCTCCAGCTGCTTTCATACCACATAGCTGTTCTCAAAGGATGCAATGTAAGTATATTTTGACCACCTTTTTGTGTATAAATGTAAGTATTTGTTTTAGTGGCAGAATTGGGCAAATCTTTTTGTAGTAGGGGTTCCAGTCAGACTTATGAAAATTTACTGCTAAATTAAATATAGCATTTTGGCGAAATAGCAATTGAGGCTTTTCTGCCTTTTCAAATAATACAGGATAACTTTTATGCAACTCTGTTTTGTTTTATGCATTTTAAATATTATAACTGATCGACATCTAAAATAATACCGATCAAAGAACATGGAAACTGATCATTTATTAACCTAACTTGAATAACTGGTTTTATGAAATGAATAGAATAATGAAATTTCACTTTTATAATTCTTACACAGGTTCGCAACAATAAATAATTTGCTAGTTTGTAGGTAATATTTTTTTAATAAGAACAGTAATGAAATAAAAATGTAAAAACTTATGAGGTGTGTGTGTATATAAAACTACTATAAAGCTAATAATACAATACAATGTGGGTGTAATGATTAAAAATGAATCCAAATTACTCAATTTTTTGTCTGTCACCCTGATTAAAATTTGTAGATTTACTTATTGGCTGTTAGCAAAAATTCTGTTACTTGTGGTTACAGAATTGAATAATATTAAATTTGTAAAAACTTGTTAAAGTATTCTTTATTTATATCTAGCTAGTAAAAATATTTTGTGTATTTTTTTGCATCCAGAATTACTGTTTTATTATTGTGCATAATAAACAAATGCAGTGGTTAACAGTGTTATTTTCCTTATTTTTATTTTTAAGTTGCATTGTTATAGCTAAATTATATTAAATATATTCTTGACTATTTCAAAATTATGAACTACACTGAGTGAAAAATATTAAATTTCATAACCCTCTTCTGTAAGTTAAACCTGTCCTTTTCAGTTTTTTGACATTCCAATGAAAAGGAAAAAATTAAAAGCAGATGATAAATTTCTTGTTTGTTAAGGAAGACCTCTTTAATGGAGTATTCTCTACATAGTTTATATATTACAATTCTAAATTTTTAGTTTTCTTTAATTGGTTAATTCTGATAATCATTGTTAAATGTAGTTATGTTTTTAATCTTTAAGTTGAAATAATAATTTTTTTTTTTTTTTTTTTTTACTGTAAAATCATAAGTTTTGCTCTTTCTAAAGATGGTCAGAGGGTTAAATACAATGAAAATTGACTGTCAAATTACTGGGTTTTGTTTAAGAAAATCCAAAAGTGTTTCTTTAAAATGTCTTCAGCATAAAATTTTGAGTTTTGTTTACACTTCGCTTTTTTTATTTTTAGGTTGATTGTCCTCGGAACTTAGCCAAATCAGTAACAGTTGAATAAAGCACAACCTTGAACAATTGTCTTTACATTCCAGTGAATCTCTCATTTGTTTTAAACAGTTTTTAAAGTTATCTTTTTATACTTTAAAGAGTTTAGATTATTAAATGTTGTACTTCTTTAATGTAAAAAATACATATTTTAATTAAAATTTGGTTGCTACTTAAGCAGGCATGTTATACAGCCTAAATCTGTAAATTTTATTATAAATGTTTAAAAAAATGTAGATTTAAAAAAAAAAAATAAAAATTTTATGAAAATTTTTAACTGTATTGATTTTAATTTTTTCCCTACAGTGACTGACTGTTCTAAATAATTTTTAATTGTTTTTTAAGCCATTAAAAACAAACTGAATAGAGCTTTTTAATTCTGTTTTTTTTTTCTCCTTATTTTAGAATTTGAAACTTACTGTTTCTTGTTTAAAAACAATTTAGTCTTTAAACAGAATGTCTAGCAGCTTGAAAAAGAAATTCAGGAACTTTTAGTTTTTCTAAAAAGTCAGTTTAACAATAAATCTAGAGAAATAGTTAGAGGGGAAGTCTCTTAACTTAGCTTTATTCAGGAGAAAATGTTGGAAGAAATATTAAGAATTTTTTAAAATATTTTCTTGGATACCCAGCATTTGTCTGTTTTTAACCCCTTAAAGCACTTTTTTTTTTTTTTTTTTTTTGTGGGGGGTGGGGGGGAAACTGGTAAAGAATGATTGAGGTTTTTTGACAAAAAATTTTTAACAACCTTTAACTAATCATCAAAATGCACCATGTGGTTTACACACACACAAAAAAAAAAAAATACTGCATAGTGGTGCAATCTATGATAAGCTAGATCATAATTAAACCTATTTATCTATTTTAGTTTTAAGTTTAAAATATACCTTACATAAGCTTTTCATCGTTTTGGCTGATTAATTTCGGTCGCAAACGCGACCATCCTCAGAGCCATGACAATCGTTTTCGTCCTTCTGTTTATAGTTCGGTGGTTTGCTGTGGCTGTTATTTCGCTTCACTTCATATTCCTCCAAGATGTGTTGCCAGGCAGTAGGGATGACGGAATGTTCTCTATTGTTTACAGTGTTGGGGTTAGTAATAATTTCAAGTGCCTCCCGTTTTAGAGCATAATTATGGTTATTGTAAGGTGCTATTTTTTGGATGTTAATGGAGTTAATGTTTATGGGGTTATTATTGTGGGTAGTGGAGAAAGCGGTAGAGGTTTTTCCTAATTTAAGGTCTGCACGGTGTTCTTCTCTATCGGTGATTTTCAGTGGCGTCGGCAGAAAAATTTTCAGGAGGGGGCAAACTTCAAATTGTAAAATTTCAGCATGTTTTTACAAATTCAATTAGATTCAAATGATTGGTTAGTTAATTGAGGTGATTAAGTAAGCCAGTGTGTAAGCATTTACTACAACAAATTTGTATACATGCAATTTAAGCTACAACATTTTGCATATAGAAATTATACAACTTATTCTAAACCACAACACTAATCCGGACATCATACTGTCGAGTCGATTTAAAATCTGTTTGCAGGGGAAAGGGGACTCTAATTGGCTCTGTGACATAAATTTTATTTGGTTATTTGAATTCTAATGACACAGCTTTGAAGCTTTAATTGTAATTTTTTTAAATATTTATTTATTTATTAGAATTTTCCAGGAGGGGGCAAGTGCCCCCCCTTGCCCCTATGTGCCGACGCCCATGGTGATTTTTCGCTTGGTCATCCCAATGTAGCAGGCGTTTTTACCGTTGGTATGTTCGAAGTTGATTTTATAAATCCCGGAGGTGGAGTTTGGTGGAATGGGGTCTTTTTCGTTTCGGATATGTTGAAAAATGGTTTTTGTCTGGTTTTATTGGAATGTTTAGGTTATTATTTTTAGCTTCATTTTTTATTTTAATGCTGGCGCCTTTACAAAATGGGATTGCAGTGGTGAAAATAGGTTTAGTTTTTTGGGCATTATTGATTTTGTTTAAGGATTTGAGGCGTTTTTTGTATAATTTATTTATAAGAGTTTTTGAGTAATTTGCTTTAGTGGCGATTTTTTTGATATTGTTAAGTTCTGTATTTAGTAATTGTTTGTTAGAGCAGATTAAAATAGCGCGATTGATGTAAGATTGAATGGCAGATAATTTGTAACTGAGGGGGGGTTTTACAATTTCTGTTTATAATTTCAGTGTTAGTTGTGGGTTTTCTGTAAACTGTAGTGTCAATAGTGTTATTAGGGTTTTTTATTATTTTTATGTCAAGAAAGTTGAGAGTATTGTCAGTTTCTTTTTCGATGGTGAATTTAATATTATTATCCAGGTTATTAAGGTTAGTTAGAAGGTTATCTGGGTTTTCAGTGTCTGGTATAATGGCAAATATGTTGTCAACGTATTGAGTCCAAAGTTTACAATTTTTGATAATATGGTTGGCTAAGTTTTCAATAAGGCGGAGTTTTAATTCTATTTATCTATTTTTACTAGAACGGATTTCACACGGGCATTAGAAATAAAATGAGAGATGCCAGATTGCCAGTGTGAGACACAGGCAAGTGCAAATTTGCCAGTAAATTTTGCTTGTGTCAGGCATACGCAAATGCATTAAGGGTTCTCCAAAAATATATCTAATCATGGTGTGTGAAGGGTGTGCTTGTTTAAGATTGCTATTTATGATAGTATGAAGTACAAATCGATTTCAAATGCAAGGAATTCTAATTTTAGTTTGTTTGAACATTTGGTTTTAATCTCTTCCACTGCTGAAAGCCCAATTTCAGAAAGGTGTGAAGATTTAAAAGGAAGTAAAATTTTTTAAAATCTTCAGTAGAAAGAATTGGAAAAGTTTGAGCAGATGACCAGAATTGTGCCAATTTACTAAGATTAAATTTTAATGATGCACTTTTGTACTAGTCAATAAGTTCTCAATGATATGAGAGTAGTAATGGAAGGAATATACAATCCAATTCTTCTCTTGACAATGTCTTGATTCTTCATTTAAGTAATAATTAAAATTTTCTTTCAAAAAGCATTCAAATGCTAAAGAGATCTCGGTAATTATCCTGTCATATGTTAAATTTTCCACTACAAACGTTTCAAAATTTTGTGGTTTTCAATGTTCTCCACTATATAAAAAAAATTATCAGTTCACACAACCATTTTTATATTCGTTTTTATTGCTGAAAAGCATTGTGTTCATGACTTTCCAGAAATCTTGTTAGCAACTTACCTGTTGATAGCCAAGGCACTTCTGTATGCAGAGAAGTGATTTGTGATTATTTCCCATCTCTTCCCACAGCTTTTAAAACAAAAACATAATTATAAAGATCTTTATTTTATGAAATTAACTATTTTAACAGTATGGTAAACATTTTACCATGTTTTTATTAACTTCTATTCTTATTTGTCCGGTACAAATCTTGCAGTTGGTTTTTAACTAACTTTCCTACTAGCAAGACATTGAAACTTCCAGAATAGTTCAGAACCCGATGACAACACAATACTTCAAAGCCAGATTTTCATATTTTTGATTAGTTTTCTTATAATTAACATATGAAAACAATAACCTACTAATAGCTTTTAAAATAGCCATTAAAATATTAGCTAAAATTTAATTTTCACCCCAAAAAAAATTAATTAAAAGTTCATTTTCTTTTAACACAAAAATAAATACACTTAATTAAATGTGAACGTTAAAAAATTGTAAAGTTAAATTATGCATCTCGCAAAAATTGACGTCATTATCACTTAAAATTTTTTATATGCATTGATAAAGTGCTTATGTAGTTCTATAGCTAAGATTCAACAGAAAATTTAAAAAAATGGTATATAAAGTTTTTTTTTTCAAATAATTATTTCAAATTAACTGGCGTGAATTTGATACCAAAGCTTCTCTTTCAATATTACCATGGATAAAGATCCATTTGTGGCATATAACCGACAGCTCTTAAAGTACAACATAGCTTTTTAACCATACATAATGAAAAATTTAATGTTGATTTAGTCACATCAGTTATTGATAACAGTATGGTTGTAATTAGATTTCAGTGACTACAATATGTAGCAGGTATATTGTTCAAGTTCTTATATATTGTTAGAGGGGAAAAAAAGGCCCCCAGAATATTCTCATTCTCAATTGTAAAGGATAAGATACTTTAATTAAAACCCTCGGATACATTATGATAAGTTTTGTCATTTGTAACGATCCAGTACAACAATAAAAAAAAAAAAAATTGTGATATTTTCATTATGCAAATATATTGAGGGGAAAATTACTATGAAATTTTACTTTAAAAGTAAATTTATAAGCGAAAATTAATTGGAAATGTTTGGCTATTAGTATTACTTTACCATTATAATTTCCAGGACAACTAAAATTTTGCCGTATTTTGCATTTGCCTCTCTGCAAATTTTTCTATTTAATATATCTATACTCTGTTGGTAACACACTATGCCCATTTTATGAAGAGTTAGCACAATGTCCTTTATATAAATCTAAAAATGTACATCGAGGCATTAATGTCCAGCTACTATAAAGGCGATAAGACAATGGAAAATAAAACAATGCCTATTTTCTTTATATATGACTATTTTATTTAACTTTAGCACATCGGACATGGTGATAACCCTTTTCACAAAATGGACATGGTTCTTTACCTCTGGGGTACAGATATCCTTTTGATATTTTGGACAATTGATACAATTCCACTCATTTTATCTACAGTAAAACATAAATCACCTAACTTTACTTCGTGGTCGTTTGAGATCTTTCGGTCACTTGAGAAATCAGCAGAGAAGTGACCAGAAGCAATGGAGAAATTGCACATTTTTCATTTTGACTTGTAAATGATCGAGCATGAAAATACAAACATTTTGATACCATTTTTATGCATATTTGAAAACCGGATGCTTTAATAAATTAACTTTAAGAGACGTAGTTCTCATGTTGGCGGGAAAACGCTGAGTCACGTGATAAAACCTATCGTGACGTCACTATCCATGAAATGAACTGCCGGCTGAATTTCTCCCTCTTGTATTGTATTGTATTGTAAAGAAAAATCGTGCATTCAGCGAAATTTTGTATTTTTTCTTTCTTTTAAAAAAAAAAATATTGAAACTATTTGAACTCATTAAACATCACTTCATTCTATAAATGACACAAAGTTTCAATGATATTTTTTTGTACTTGCCTGCTGTTATTAATCCAAATTAAACTATAATCGAAATAATAGTTGATCAATAGAATTTTCTTAAAGAATGCTTTTAGTATGCTATGCAAAAGATGTATCTTTTAAATACTTGTTTTGTTTCATTTTATTATGTTTTATAGATTTATTATTATAGACTGAGTACAGAAATAAAATATTGGGATTGAGTAATAATATTTAACTGAATAATATGCATATTTTCATTGCTTAAATAATCTAGAATAGTTTATGCTAAATTAACCTAAATTAGATTACTTTTATAATTATGAGATGCCAGTATGTGTGTGTGTGTGTGTATATATATATACTTTTTTAATACATTTCAATATTATAACTTAACAATATTTCTATTAAAATAGCAGCTGAAGATTGTAAATAATTAAAAACATTATAGTTATGCAGTTTGAGAAATTGAAAAGTATTTAAGGAAAATTACATGCGCTTATCATTCTAAATAAATTAAATTAAAAGGTCTCTGTACAAAATATATATATATATATATATGCGTTTAGTTATTTTTATAATGTAATTACTTTTTTATTTGGAAAAATTTTAAAAATAGAAAGAAAAGATTAATAGAAACAGAAAGTAATAATAACAACATTTAGCAATAGGAAAGATATAAACACATGAAATATATGTTAAATGTAATAATACCTTATAAGTTATACATGATCTAGTTTATAAATATGAATGGTATTAAATAATTAAAAATTTGCAGTAAATTTCAGCAATCAAACTCAATATATACACTGGTGGACAATTGCTAAGGACGGATGACAATAACTAAGCTATTGTCATCCGTCCTTAGCAATTGTCCACCAGTGTGTGTGTGTGTGTGTGTGTGTAAACCTGGAACAACCCATGCATATACTATAGCTGACGGTCTTCGCCTGCTTCGCTGGTCGCTAAAGTTAATAAATTAACAAAAAAAAAAAAAACTTTTATATCATTCTATAAGCAAAAAATAAATAAATAATTAAAAAATAAATTCATTGAAATTGCTCTTAACCCTTTCGCTACCACTGGGACTTATATGTCCCAAGCTTAAATTGCAATATAATATGAAATTTTTTTTCTGAATGTTTTCTGTTCTTGTTTTTTGGACCTGTAACTACCATGAATAGGTGGATAGAAATATCAGTTGAAAAAATTCACTGTCTATTAAATGGACCACTTCAGATAAATTATTTAATACTTATTTTATTTTTCTCAGAAAAAAATATATTGGTAGTGAAAGGGTTAACATAGTTTTGGTTATTCGCAGCCTGCAGCAACTTCTTTCCCTCCAGTGTACCCTGCTTTTTTGGATCTGGGTTCTTATTGCCCGCAGCAATGTCTTTCGTGGGCACTTCAATTTGTGTACATATCAGGAGGCGAAAGCTGCTATTATTCAAAAACGAAGATTTTAAGGATAGCTGTATCTCAGCATTTATTAAATATACTTTAATTTTGACACCATGTACTTTATTGCAATCACTTTTTCTGCTATATTACCATTTCATTTCGATTAGTACAATAAATAACAAAAGATTTTCCTTTCAAAGGCATTAAATAAATAAGTTTTTATTAAACTTAAATTTTGATAAGACTAATCCTTTATGCAATATTAACATTTTCCCGATAAAAACATTTAATTATATTTTCCTCTTGAAATGAATTAATTAAATAAATAGTTGTGTAACAGCCGTTGCTAATGTAAACAACGTAGAATAATATAATTCAAATAAATTTAAGAAAAATAAATGGAAAAATAAATGGATAAAATTGAAATTATATATATTAATAAATTATAAAAAGTAAACTTTTTTTTTTTTTAAATAAAAATAATAAATAATGAAATTTGAAAAAAAATTTTTTTTCGTTGCAAAAACATGAAGTAAATATTAAATACATAATTAATGACTGCTCTATAAAATAATCATATATAATTTATAAAAAAAAATAATTAAAAAAAATAATAAAATAATCAGTAAAATATATTTTTATGTACTATGAAATTTTAATGAATATTTTAATTATAATTAAATCTTTAAGCATACATTATGAAAAAAGAAATATTCTCGCATACAAGAATCTAAAAAATTAGAGAAATGTAAAAAAATACTACTAATATATTAAAGCAATGCTAAAATTCTATTATGAAGACGTTTATAATTTTCAAAATATGAATACAGAACAAATCTAGATCATTTAGCTTTAGCTACTCTTATATTTATGCGCTAATAAAATCGAGGTTTCTTCTCAAAAATGAGAATTTTTCGGAACATTATCGGATTGCTCTTTTACAAATCCAAAATAGACATTATACAAATAAAAATAGAAATATATATATATATATATATATATATATGATATAGTATAGTTATGGAAGGTTTAAGTTATTTCTTACAAAAGGTAAAAATTTTAAGAATAAACTATAAAATACAGATTAGAATAGAGCGAACAAAAAGAAAAGCAAGCGGTAGAAGAGCGTAATGTAAACATTCACACTTCGTGTACTGTGACGTCAACACCCTCACGGAGCGTTTTCGGATCACGTGGTTTTGTTTTGGTTTTTAGCGATTTTAAAACATTAATTAAAAGTTAATTTGAAATAATTTTACGACTTAATTGGATTTTTCGGATTCCCAAGATTGATTTTTTATCGATTACAATTAAAAGAAATTGTTTTTCCTTCAGTGTGCAACTTCCCCATTTTTCCACCACAGAGATAGCTTTTCTGAGGAGGACCGGGTGCCCGGTACCAAAAGATCTCAAACAACCATGAAGTAAAGTTAGGTGATTTATGTTTTAATGTAGTTATTGTATACTTCGTTTTTTCTTCTTATTTAAACTCATTTTATCTTTTAATATTAGAAATTATTTATTTACAAAAACCACCATACTACATTAAGCAAAAATATGAATGTAGGCAAGCTATCATGACATGAAATGATATATCCCAATAAATATGAACCAAAAGTAGACTTCATATATCCAGGGATGAAACTAGCAAAAAGACAAAGCTGAAACTGATCGCAAAGGCAAGACATTGATATGAAATACTGCAAATTTTTTTTGTTTGTGAGCTGTTTTACTCCTTGGAATTTTCACAGGTTGGCAGCTATGATAAAACTATTTCTAATCAAAGTATTTTTTGTATCCATTCTTAAGAAATATTGTAGCATACAGATTGCAAAAGGAACACTATAGGCAGAGTTTGATTTCAAAGTGTCGCAAATTTTACTCTCCTTATTTGAAGTGTTAATATATTGTTCAAGATTAAAAAAATTTTTGAATCTTTTTTATGAATATTTAGTATAACAAAAGTTAAATTTGAATAGAATTTAATTAGATTCGATTTCATCAGTTTCATTTTTTTTTCCCCCAACGAGCAAGAAATGGTAGCATACACAATGTATTCACCATAATCAATGTTGTTTTTCTTTCAAGGTTTTTTTTTTTTTTTTTTTTTTAATGAAAGCAGTGGAGACCCTTTCTTTTGTTTTCTAAGATATTCAATACATACAAATTCTCATGCTGAAAAAGTAAACATAAGAAACATATTTAAACATTCATACATGGAAATATAAAATTCTTCATCTAAGTACAGTAGAGTCTCGAAAATCCGAGGTAATTGGGGCTGACACTACCTCGGATTACTGAAAACTCGGATTTTCCGAAAAAGTAGAAAATTTTTAACAACTACAAATGAAATTAAATAAAATGAACATATTACCTTAAAATCCTTTATTCTTTAGTATAATGACGTAAAAGATTCTTTACAATTTAAAAAAATTTTCAATTTTTTGTTGCTTCAGTATATTACTTCTCTTTGTTGATGCGATAGTCAGCCAACGCTTCAAAAGCAAAACATCTGCAGGGGTGGCTTCAGTTTGCTGTTCTACATATTTTAAGGCTAGTTCTAAGGCTGCAGAACTTTCACTATGAGATATTTTTTTTTTTTCTGATAACGGAGAGTCGTTTTCTTCTGTTTCATATTCTTCCTCATCTTCCATCATTTCTATAATATTTGAGTCTGTTATTTCCAGCTTGTCGTCACTATTTAGCCATTCATTTAGATCAACTGCATTAGAGTTTTCGCAGCCTGGTAATTCCTTCACCAAATCTTTCAAAACAATTGTTTCACTATCATCATCATTAATTTTCTCAATAGGCATAACCAATTCAGGTAGAAACTTAGTCCACGATTTAATTACTGTCGTAGGTTGAACTTCTTCCCAAGAATCTGCTATCCAGTAGACAACATCTCTCATACTTACATTCCTCAAAATATCTGCAACACTTTCATCATCAGACTGAACTAAATGTTGTAACAAACGGCGTCGATATTTTTTCTTTAAATTTTCCAATACGCCCTGATCCATTGGCTGAATCAAACTTGTAACATTGGCAGGAAAAAATATAGCACGGATTTCACCACAACGTAGTTCATCATCGTCCGGATGAGATGGAGCGTTATCTAAAAACAAAATTGCTTTGCAAGGCAAATTTTTTTTCTCAATGCCTTCCGTGTTTCTGGAACAAAATGTTCTAGAAACCATTGTTTGAAAATTTCTCGATTCATCCATGCACTTTTCTGATTTGTGTAATGTACTGGTAAGGCTCTTTCAGTGATGTTTTTTAAGGCTCTAAGTTTGGCAGATTTCCCAATCACAGTCAGTTTCATTTTATGATTTCCAGATGCATTGGCGCATGCTAAAATGGTTAATCGTTCCTTCCGTTTTTTGTGACCTGGAGCTGAATTTTCCTCTTTTGAAGCAAGGGATTTTGAGGGCAACATCTTAAAGTTCAAACCTGTTTCGTCACAGTTATATAACTGGTCAGGTGTGAGCTTTTCCGTCAATATAATGTCTTCAATCCGTTTTTGAAATGCCTGCACAGCTGACGTATCTGCCGAGAGTATTTCACCGCAAATATTTAGTTGACGTACACCATATCGTTTTTTCCAACGGTCTAACCAACCAACGCTTGCTGCGAAATCTTCTTCTCCTTCTTTGAACTGATTTCTGAAAAACACAGCTTTTTCCTGAAGAATAGGGCCACTTATAGGACTACCTTTGCTACGCCGTTGAGTAAACCAAAGAAATAAAGCCTTGCTAGTTTTTTCATAGTCTGATGTTCTCATAGATTTTCTTTTTCCTCCTGGAGTCTCATTGCACTTCTGTGAACAAAACTGCTCAATTTTTATTCGATTGCGGCGCCAGTCACCAACTGTTACCTCTCCAACACCCAAATCGGTAGCAACACTTTTTATTGTTTCACCTGCATCTAATCTTTTTATAGCGTTCAATTTAGTTATCAAAGATACAAATTTTCTCTTATTTTTCCACTCATTTTCGCAGCAGGCACCTTAACGCAACACTTTCAACAGCAATAAGTTTCCATAATGATAAGGATCAAGCACGTGTATTGAATTTAAATGAGCAACAGAGCAACTAACAACGCAGCTAGCATCTAAGCTACTAGTACAATTGAACTTGGAAGAATAAAACTCTTGTAGATCTGGTTTGAAAATTCCTTTCAAACTAACCCCTACCTAGCCACCTTCAAAAACAAAGAGAACAAACGGTGGTGGGTTACTGAAATTCTTTCCAGGAAGAAACGAAAAATAAGACCTGCATTCTTTCGGTTGCGAGAGGAAATGGGAAGAGCTTTTGGTTGCTAGGGGGAAAATTTGGCACCTCGAATTAAGCGGAACCTCGGACTTCTGAGACTCGAACTTTCGAGACTCTACTGTATATATATAAATAAAATTCTATGAAACTTTAGCAAAACCATTAATAAAAGATATTCTGAATAATTACATTATGTGATGCAATGAGTACTATTATTCACATATCTATTGCTCTTGCAAACACAAGTGCCAAAATGTGGGTGAAACTAGATCTCGCTTAAAAAAAGAAAATCGGTAAAAGGGTGAGCAGAAAAATTTACTTATAATGAGATGCTCAGTGAAACTTTTTAAATATTTTTTTTTAATTAAAAGAAAAACAAAAACTGATTTATAACAAAACTACTTACATTATCCACTGCTAAACATATACTTTTTTTGTCAAATAGTGTGGTCAGAAGACATGATAAAATTGATTTAACAAATTAGATATCTAACAATTTTCCTGGAGGAGCAAACTTATACATATACTGTGAAGACATATAAAAGAAAATTTACATACAGTTAAAGAAAAAAAATCGTTAGAGCCATTTTTTTTAAACACCCATTTCCATGAAATATAACTGATGTACGTAATAAAAACTATCAATTTTCCTGTAGTAACAAAGTAATACCTATTGAAGGACAACTAAAAAAGGGTTTATGTAGAATTTGAAGAAAATCATTAGAGCCATTTTTCAGATATTGACTGTTGATCTCACAGCGGATTTTCACCAAAACTTGGCAAATTCATCTGCTCACTGAAAACTAAGAGTCACATACAAAAGAATATCTATAAAGAAATTAATATGGCAGATTTGAAGAAAATATGCGAAGCTGTTTTTTTAAGAAATGCACTTGAGAGTCCTAAAATTGACCTATTTATACCATACAACTATCAGTTTTCCTGAACTAATAAATTAATACATACGAAAGGGCATCTAAAAAGGTGTTGTAATTTTAAAGAAAATCATTAGAGCCGTTTTTGCGATATTGACCTATGGTCACACTTCTGGTTTTTCAGTATTCACCAAAAGTTGGAAAAATCGGAATAAAGATAAATTTTGTGTACAGATGAAGTTTTGCCACTCTATCTTTTTTAGTTTTAGAGATATGATAGTTAAAAATTTCTATACACATGCACACTGGTCAAATGCCAAAAACCACTTTTTTTGGATTCAGACCTTAAAATATGTACACTACAAAGCCAATAATCCAGAATCGTCAGGATTGCGGCGTTTCCTGATTTTTGGTCATGCCTAAAAAATATAATATTTTGATCTAAGTATTTGGATAAAATGCAAATTCAAGTAAAAAATATGATTTTTAAATGTATTCTGTAATATTTTTTTTATCAACTTTAAATTTAATTTATTTATTGTTAAACTTAAAAAACATAACAGATTTATTAAAATATTCGCATACAAAAATTAGTACAAGTTACAGTAGAAAAAAAATAAATAAGAAAAACATACCACTTTTAAAACATTTTGTGATTTTTTTTTTAAAATTTATTTATTTATGCACTTTAGGTTTTCAAGTAAAAGTTTGAGCATAATTGAAATAGAATATAGAATTTAGTTCTCAATTAGATAACTGTTTAAGAATTGTTACTATTATAATCTTTTCCCCCCTCTTTCAGAATTTGCGAATGTCGGTTTTGAAGATTACTAAGAAATAAAATACTTTTTCAGTTTCTATTTAGATATATTTATACTTAAAAAAAAAAATCACTGTTGATGATGATGATTAACGCCACCGAAATTGTCCGGATTTTTCGAGTCCAGATTTTTGCCTTCGTACTGTATATCAGATGAATTTTTGACCAATTGCAATACTTACATTATTTATGGTAGTCAAATAATGGAAGTAAAAATACATAAATTGGAAAACAAATTCATAATAAAAACTGGTTTTTTATTTATAGAAATTCATTTTTCATGTGGTTACAACTAGAAAATAGAACATAATTACAAAAGTTTTTTTTTTTTACATACAAGTATGAAACTAAGAAAGCAAAAAATATGACAAATAGTTGAGATACTTTTTTTTTTTTTTTTTAAATCATTCTCACACATTTGTATAAAATTATATGCAGCAGGAATGAAAATGCATGATTTGTGTTTATCAAGTTAGTTTTTCACTTACATATGAGAAACGGTAATAATCCATATTTCAAGTAAGTTTTTTTTTTTTACTTATTTGTCACTTACACACATATATATACAATTTCTTCAAATATTTAAACATCAAATTTTATAAAAATTGTAATTGTAGTATATATATATATATTTTAATTTAATGTCAAAGGCCTATTTTCTCTTAAATCTACAATTTAACAGATGTAACCTAAATGTTTCTTAAATTTTCAGATTACTTGAATTTGTATAAATTTGGAAGGTTTGCAAGCTTGAGTTTAGGTAAATATCAGCCTAGTTTATGGGAAATTTTTGTTTTTTGTCTCAGATAGAAAGAAGGGGGGGGGGGAAATACAGAAAACATTACATTACATTAATTTTATTTATTGTAATCAAAATAGTTAAAGCAATAGTAATTGGCTTTAACAATTATGATAATAAATAAAATTATTAAACATATTTTCAAACGAAGTAGTTTGATTTATATTAAAAATAAAGTAAAATAAAGAATCTGCTACAGAAACACTGACTTCTAACATTAAATTACAATCTCTTGATTCTTAAAACAAAAAAAGTGCAGTTGAACAAGAAATTGGAGTACAGATTACACAAAATCATGTAGGCTACGTACTTCTCTTCTATTTTTTTTTTTTTTTTCACAGATAACAGTATTATTCATTTTTGTATAGCAAAGTATAAATAAGAGAGAAAAAGCACCTTTTTTTTTTTTTTTTTTTTTTTTTTTTTAAATTATTAAACATGTGCAAAAATAGGGATTCAGAGCAACCTATTGCATAGACATGTACACACACAAACATACATATAACATATTATATGAAACAAATTAGTTAATGACTGAAGAACATTATTCAAATAAATTAATATGTAGCATAATATAATACATTTCAAAACATTTTAAACTCAGTATTATAAATAATAAAGTCACGATAAAATAAATTCATTTTGCTTAGTTTATTATTATGAAGATCAATATTTATTATTCTACACTACTGGCCATTAAAATTGCTACACCAAGAAGGAATAATAATAACGGAATGAAATTTGTTGGACACATACATTATAGTAGGAAGAACAATTGATTAAAATTTCAGGAAATTTGGAGTAATATGTACTGAGAAAACAGTATATAAAGCAACGACCTCTGTGAGCAATAACAGCACTTATCTGCTTAGGCATAGAATCGAACAGCGATTGGATGACATGTACGGGTAGAGCACTTCATGAAGTGCTTCATCGATGAATTGTGGCATTGTGTTAAAACATCATGAAGTGCTCTACCCGTACATGTCATCCAATCGCTGTTCGATTCAATGACTAGACAAATATGTGCTGTTATTGCTCACAGAGGTCGCTGCTTTATGTACAGTCGGTAACAAAAGTGTCCGAACACTAGCAAAAATTCTTATGTAAAAAAAGTACACTTCATACGGTTTTGTTAAATAAATCCTTATTGAATCATGTTCTTACACTGACAAGGATTTATTTAACAAAACCGTATGAAGTGTACTTTTTTTACATAGGAATTTTTTCTAGTGTTCGGACACTTTTGTTACCGACTGTACTGTTTTATCAGTACATATTACTCCAAATTTTCTGAAATTTTAATCAATTGTTCTTCCTATTATAATGTATGTGTCCAACAAATTTCATTCCGTTATTATTATTCCTTCCTGGTGTAGCAATTTTAATGGCCAGTAGTATAAATTTGATAAATTATTTTGACTCAATAAAACGGGGCACATTTATACATATTACACAATGTTTATTTACAATATTCTAATTCTTTTTAATTCTTTGCAATTTTAGTGCTTATTCTTTGCAAATTAAAGACATAATCAAATTAAGACTTTTTATATCAGCAATGCATTTAAATTTTTATTGTTGATTTTAAATGTACTTGTATTTAATATTATTACAACTAGTCTGATGTAACAGATACAATACAGATTTATTTTGTACAGACCTATTACAATAAAAGAAATGCAAAGATTTTATCTTTTATTCGTTAAAATATATAATTTCTTCACAAGATTAGGCAAATTACATTTTTCATTAAACAACTAGAATTATCATATTTTATATGTAAATTTGGAAGTGTCTACAACATTCAAAATTTTATTAACATCTTTGATAAGTTTGATGTTTCTCCAATGCTTTTTTTTTATGAATCGTTGGGAGAAATGATGTTTCTTCCCATACAGCACAGAATGCTTGAGTTATGTTGTAAAAAGCTTACAATCTCTCATTAATGTAATACATTTCAGCATACTCTCTCATACACTGTAAAAAAATTGCCTTTTTTTCTGCTAGAAATTGCAAATTTTTTACACTGATATCTTTTTGAAACATTCATTCTTTTCAGTGTTTTACCTGTTAAACGATTAAAACTTTTCTGTTACGTATCTGATTTTTAGTGTTACGGTCACGCATCACAGACATTTCTATGTTTTTTAAACTAATCTGAAAGCAAACTGGACATTTCTGAAATGTTTCAATGTTATGATTATTATATTTTTGAAACATTTTGTACCGTTAGGGTTATAAACAGGACTGTATAAGTAAAAATATACAGTTTTTCTAAATTAAAGTTATATGTTTGGTAGCAGATAAATGTTTATTAAAATTGCTACTGAATTAGATTAATACTTAAATTCATTTAAAAAGAAATATATGTATATACACTTACACATTTATTAAATTCATTCAAATACTTAAATTATACTATTGTTAAAATCCATTTGTATGTATGTCCGGCTATCTCGTCATGAACTACTGAAAGCAGAAAAATGCAGAAGATACAAAAGAATGTGAGATAACTCAAGTATTCTGTGTTGACCATTTAAATTAGTTAAAATAAATAAATAAATAAAATGAAACCTAATGGCCATATCACATGAGAGGTTTTCACGCAACATTTTACTAATCATAACAAACACAGTAGGCACATGGGGAAGATTCAAGGTCAGTGGGTAATCAACTTCTTTGATCGTCTTTTGGATAAGTTGATTATGTTGTGTTTAGTAAAAAGTTCAGTGAAATTGCTCGTGTCATACAGCCTTAAAGATAGTACAAGATAAGGGCCACATTATATTTAAAAATAAATAAAAAATGTTTGTATACCAAAGCACAAACTGCCTGCAGCAGTTGAGAAGCAAAATAAAAACAGCATCAGCAGGATAGGTGAGAAGTTTTGAGCCCAGTAGCAGAAACAGTGCAGCGCGGCAGCAAGCAAATAAATTTTTTTAAGCTCTGCAGATTAATTTAACATCTCTAAAATAAATATCAGCCTTAAAAATACAAATATAACTTACAGTATATATCTAAATTACTGTACATTCGTATATTTTTAATTAATCTTATGTGTAGATGCAAATTTTTCATGTTTTATGAATTGTTTATACGGTTTGAGTCCAGACGAAGTCTGGCATTCTCGAATCACATACAAATTTTGTTTTGCTGCAGACAGATACAGAAAATTCTGCTACTGGGGTTCTGAGCATTTTCAATGGGATTTTTTTTCAGTTTTCATTTATTAAAAAAAGTAAAAAAGTTTTTATTATTATTATTATTTAACTAAATGTATAATGACCAGAAAAACAGGCGAAGGCCTGTTAGTAATCATTTAAGCGTTGTAATATTTAGATAATCTATATAATTAAGATTTCTGTTTCAAAACTTAACAAAAAAAAATGTGACAATGTTTTAAAATATATGACACATTTATTGAACAGATAATTTGAGTTAAAAAAAAAAGGAATCTTTTATCTGGTTAAGTTTTGGACACCAAAATTCGATTTAAAACAGAACAACTGTTTTTAGCACCTAAAATATGTAAAATTGTAAATACATAAGTTAAAAATCAGCAAAACTTAAAAAAAGGAAAAAGAACGGGGCGGGGACTGTTGTTCATTTTGTTTTTATTTAGGGAGTGGGGAGTATAAATTGTAAGTTGAGCCAGATAGTATTTATTAATTATTACTGCATAGCAACAAATTTGTCAGATAACCCATATAATGGTAAAGAAAATATTATTTTCAGGTTAAATTTTCAAATTTAAGATTTTGTTATATTTACACATTTTAAGGTTTTTGAGTTTGAAAATCAATTCAAATTCAAAAAATACTGTCACCTATTCAAATAAGAGTCCACCAATGAGCATAAGAGGAAGTTTGATCGAAGGAGGGCACTTATGTAGTATTTTACTTACAGTACATCGAAGATCACTATATGATTCAATTCATTATAAAATTAGCAGTAATATTATTTATCTGATAACAAATAAAGACATAAAATTATGGTTGAAATAATATACAAAGGGTGTTCATAAATTTTTGTAATAATTTTGACTTTCTCCATGAATTTAAATTTAAATATAAAAATGTGAATGAAATCAAATTGAAATAGTTTAATTATCCCCTGCAGCAATAAAAATATTGTTTGTTTTAAAATGATGCTGGAAAATTTAACAATGGATCGAAGGCTATATTTTTGCACTTTTCAAAGAGAAGTACTCTTATTCGATTATTAAAAAAAGACATGAAAAGCATAGTTTTTCTACACATAAAATAAGTGACATAATTAATAAAACGAAACATCAAAATTTACATTTGATTGGGTAAAAGGCAAAAAATGCATACCCAACAAAAGTACATACTCCTCTTGTCAAATCTAAAGTCACATCTTATGTTTAAAAAAAAATCCAACCACCAAAAGAGCTATCACAAAATCTTTAAATATTTCTGATGAACTGAGAGCAAAATTATGAAATTTGATTTAAAGCAAGTAAAAAAAAAAACATGATGATTATTGCCTAATGTCAAAACCTCAGCATAAGAGTATGTGCAGATTGTTGTAAGAAAATTATTTGGCAGGTGAAAAATGGAAATATATAGTTACAATTGATGAGGCTTGGACATACTTATCTGATTGGAAAGAAAAATGTTTTAACACCTATTTTCAAAGAAAATCCTATCTTTTCCCAGGCTATTTTCTACTGTGTTAAGTTTCATCAGGATAAGACTATAACATTGAGCTCCAGATTGCAACAGGAGAGCTGAGTTCCTAATCTCTCACATTAACTGGTGCAGTCAGAGCGTATGGATACATATGCATGGCAAAACAAATGATATTTTGTATTATCTCCTTTGCTTACTGTGTAATTTTGTCAATTTTCTTTGAAACAAAATAGTTTTATAATTTAATGATTCATCATAACGGAAATTAATAAAGCGAACTATTTTATTTTTTGCTACTCATGCATTCATCAAGGTGTAATTCGTCTGATTGCTGACTCAGCTCTCCTGTGACACTCATAGATATACTAATAAGACACTGATCATCGAGGGGATAAATGTGATTCCTTTTCATTTAGGGCAGTGGTCTGCAACCTCATTTTTTAACAAAGCCAAATGTCAACAATACAACGATTAAAATATCTTTTGGGAGCCAAAAATTTTTAACCTAATTTATACTGGCTCATTAACTCTTATTAACATAATTAGAGTATTCCTAAGTTGACATTTGCTAAAATCTCAAGGGGCGAAAAATTTGCATGTGGCTTGCGAGCCGCAGGTTGCCGACCACTGATTTAGGATAAGATGGCCATTTACCCTCCTAATGGCTGTCTTTCCCCGAGTGAATACACATGAATAATTTAGCAAATAAAATTTATGAATAATTTATGTAGTAAAGGAGAATGAAAAATTCCAGATATAGTTTTAAATTAATTTTTCTCTTTCTCTCTCCCCCCCCCCCTTTTTTTTTAACTATATCTATTAACTTAGGTAATATCTAAAGTTAAACTTTTTTTTATATAATAAAACTAGCAGGCTTTCCTTATGCTGCCGCTACCTATATTTAAAAGAATTTTGAAAATTTCATATTACTTATTAATATAAAATCTTAAAAAAAAAAAAAAAAAAATCTATTAAATATGAAGACAGTATTAATTTCATAATATATTTTTTCATAAATCAGTCAAATGTAACTTATTTATGAAAACTAATCCCATTTCTTTTCATGTATTTATTAGAACAATTAAAAGCCATGCAATATTTCAGAATTTTGAAAATTCATCAACATTCTATTCGATTACTATTGCCTAGTTTTATACCTACTAATGGCTGATGCCAAAAAAATTTTTCATCATCAACAATCTTTGCTTGTTAACATGGGAATGATAGATCTATATAAATAATTATATCAATGCTTACACTCATTATAGCTAAGCAGACTACAAGCCATATCTCTAAATTAACTGCTCTATTTTTTGAACAAAAAAAAGAGAGAAATGAAACCAGAATTGAAGCTATTCCCTTTAAATGCATCCCATTCAAGTCCTCTGACATGTTTCCTATAGATTACTGTGCATTTGGACTTTTAAAACAAGCTCTTTATAAGCGGCATCCTAAAACATAAACATTGGATGGACTCTGGAAGATTGTGAAGGAGGAGTGGAACAAAATTAACCGTGATGTTTTAAGAAATGCTCTGTTATCTTAGATATGAAGATAAAATATGAACGTTCAACAAAAGAACTATAAGACTGAACATATTAGAAAATAAAATTCTTATATTTGTATATATACTATATCAGGGCGCGAAATTTCCGCTCGCCATTGGCAAGTGGAAATTTTACTGTGGCGAGTAAAATTTCGGTCTAAATGTAGATAGAATTCTTACAGTATACGGTGCTACAAAAAGAAAAAAAAATTATCTATTTAAAAACGTAAAATCATACTAATCTTAGGTAAGGTGACCAGACATCCTCTTTTTAAGAGGACAGTCTTCTTTTTCAACGCTCTGCCCTCTTAAATGAAAAAAAACATTACAGGACTAAAAATACCTCTTTTTCTATGTTTTTCGTCCTCTGTCCTGTTTTTCAAATAAAAAGGATTTAGTCCTTGATTTCAAAATTTTCGCAAAACTGGGAAGTTCAATCAGCTGCTCACTGCATCAAACGGTGAACACTAACTCTTTTCTGCATTAGGTTCACAAAAGAACAACTGTCTAATAAACTTGCCAAAGCATATTATGGTTTATGTCTATTCAGATGTTTGAGTCACAAAAGTATTCCCTATATTTGTACGGTTCTTTCATCCAGAATACGGAATCACTATTGAAATTGTCATGAAATCATAAGAAGGTGGTTCTCTGGTTGATACGCAGTGGGTTGACGTGTGTTCTCACTTTTTCATAAATAATAGTGCTCATAAAAATTGGCCCACCAGTGACCGAGAGGTTCTATCCTAGAAGCTGGTAAACATGAGGCACTGGTTTGATACCTGGTCACACTTGTTGGCTTAGCCGTTAGGAATTTTCTGTGATTTTCTCCAAAACTAGCATAAATATGGGTTAGGACCTCTTAGAAAGACCCCACGGAGGACTCCCCTACTCAGGTCTAGAGCCCTAGTGCAGATAATTTGCCTTAACGATAACACTATCGCCACCTCACAAAAATATGCAAAAGTGAGTTGAATTAATTTTATGTCCTCCTGGTAAAAACACTCCCACAAAGCGACTGTTTTCTTCAATGAACAAAATGTAGACATTTGAAAAAATCCCCTTTATATTACCTACTTTAAAAACTTATTAATTACTTTTAAAATATTTAAAAATCATCACGTCTCATAGTAAAATTAATTAGTATTTTGGCATAGATATGTGGACGATGTTTTTGTAATCACTGATAATCATTATGTTTCTGATATTCTTAAATATGCTAATTCCGTTAATCCTTCAATTCAGTTTACCTTAGAACAAGAAAAAGATAATAAACTCCCTTTCTTAGATATTTTAATTGCGCGTTCACCTTCTGATACTTATTCTAAATTTGTTACTTCTGTTTATAGGAAACCTACATTTTCAGGCCAATATTTAAATTTTAATTCAGTTAACCCTTCTTCACATAAATCTGCTGTTTTCCATACGTTACTTCACCGCGCAAAATTATATTGCAGTACCGATGAACTTTTCCAGTTTGAATTGAAAAGGATTTTTTTCGGACTTAAAGCGTAATAATTATCCCTCTCGCTGGCTTAAAAGAAAATTAAAAGAGTATGATTTTAATAAGGATAATCATAAAACTAATTCATCTAATTCACCTAAATCGTTCGTTTCTATTCCTTACTATAAAAATATTTCTGAATCTATTGCCAAAGTTTTACGCACTGTTAATTTATCTGTTTCCTATAAACCTCAATTTCTAATTCGTAATTTCCTTTCTAATTTTAAAACTGTTATCCCCCCTTTTTCCTGTACAGGTGTTATTTATAATATCCCTTGTAAATCTTGTAGTTCAGTTTATATTGGTCAAACTGGCCGTTCTCTTCATACTCGAATTAAGGAACATAAAACAAATTTCAAAAACCGTGATATACGTTCAAAAATAGTACAACATGCCATAGAAACAGACCATTTACCTGATTTTAACAGTACTAAAATAATCGTATGTAAACAATTGTTTAAATTATCACTCAAGAATTTTCCTGGAGGGCTGGTACACAAATCAACATTTATCGCCACTTAATGAGGCATGCACAGTTCCTGATGAATACGTTGTACTCACATAATGAAAGTCTGTTGTTCATCTCATCATTTGCACTTGATGTTTTTACTGATGGGGAGCCTGTAAAAGGCTCGAAACGTTTAAATTTATGTTTTTAATATTTTAAAATGTATATTTTTAATGTATATTATCTGTCTCATTTTTTAATGTGATTAAAATTTATTAATTACTAAGACTTATTTAGGTTATACTTGTGAGAAATTTTATAAAATGTTGATAAAGAATGACTGTTCGTTAAAACAAATCGATTCATCTGCCGAATATTAATTTTATTTTTTCAATTGCCAATCTTATTTCTTCTTTTATGATTATGATTTTAATGAAAAAATGTCTACCAACTTTTTTTATGTAACTGCCCTAAGTGCAGACAATTGGCCTTAATGATAACACTACCACCACCTCACAAAAATATGCAAAAAAAAAAAAAAAGTTTTTGTGTATAGCAAAAATTAATAATAATAAAAAAAAAAAAAAAAAAAAAAAATCTATATTGTCCAGTGACATCTATAAAAATTAGGGATTTTTCCTCTCGTATCTGTATATTAATAATTTAAATTAAGGTGTCCAAATTCATCATTTGAGATAAAAATGTTTCTACCATTTGTGTAAAGAAGCTTTTGAATCGGTTTTTATAATCATTTTCATTCAATTTTGTGTCCTCTTAAATGAACTCTTTTTCAAAATTGAATGTCTTCTATTTTCTTATAAAATAAAAGACATTGCGTAATTTCTCCTCTTTTTCCAATAAAAAATTCTAGTCACCTTATACTTAAAAATAGAGTAAGTTAATCATATTTTGTGGCGAGTAACTTTTTTTTTTCAGCGAGTGTAATCTAAGTTGAAATTTCGGGCACTGTACTATATATATCTTTGCAAAATCATTACAAAAATGTGTGAACACCCTCTGTATCTTAAGTTTATTATATGATTTAATTCATCATTAATATTATACATTATTTATCTGAAAGAAAACTATGATTGAATTTATGTATTTAAGATCATCATGATTCACTTTTTTCATAAAACCAGCTTTGTACAAAGCATACAAAAGAGTTCAAAATACAACTTAAGTTTTCTTAAAGGCATAAAACATTTCCAGGGGCTTATTGACCTTCCAAAATTTTTCATTAACTTGGTCAAGCGTAACATTTCCATCGAGTAATGAGAACTGTCCAGGGGTAACAGCAATGTAGATAGCAAATGGCGAAATCTCCGTTGGTGCTTCTGCTCCTAGCTCTTCTTGTTTATCCAAAGCAAACCTCATCGCAAGGTATTTAGAAAGATGATCAACTGCAAAAGTCATAAAAAATATACATATTCTTTTTGACTAAACATAGTAAGTTATCATTATTTTTGTAAAATTATCGAAATTCTATTACACTATTTTAATTCAAATAATAGTGTGGTATCATATAAATGTATTTTCTGCAAACGAAATTATATAGAAATGGAGACAAGGAAATAATGATAAAATAATTAAAGAAAATTTATTATTTTTTCATATAAATAATACGCACAGATCATAGCAAATCACACTGCGCTCAACATGTAACTAGTTACTGACTTTATTTACAGAATGAATTATTTATTTTAAATTCAGTATTTAAACAAACTAATGTCAAATTAAACTTCAAAAGTTAATTAGACGTTATTTAATTAGTTTTAATTGATAAAATAATTAATTGTTACATAGAAAAAATTGAGGTTACATTTTTAAGACAGAAAATTAATAAATTTTAAGCTCTGCATGTCATAGCAGATGTACACCAGCACTTTTTTACAGGAAAAAAAATCATTTGGATTTCTTTTGAGCATTGCTTTTATCATAAAAACCCTGATATATAGTTATCATCGGCCACAAAAATGTATTCAAAATAAATTTTTTGTTAATGAACATAGATTTTTTTTTTCTTTCACTTCTTTTGATTTGTATAAATTTATTTATTAACCCGGGAGCAGGCGCGTCGGGTCTTACAGGCCCGTTCGTTCCAAAAACCCCTCGTAGAAACACCCCTTTTTCTTGGATCTAGTCCAGATCCCCGCTAGCTGTATTCAAGGTCATCATCTTTCTGAGGGTTGGAATTTCCTGAATTTCTTTTTTGTAGATATATTGGATTTTCGGGTCTTTCAGGCCCAACGCGCATGCTCGTTTTTTCCGATCTCAGCCCGATTTTTTAAATGAGGTGGCGATATTTTTAGAGTAAAATGAAGCGATATAGGACATGTGGCCAGAGGAAAAGATGTCATATTTGTCCGAGTAAAAAAAACAGAAAATCTGCACTTTGTTGTGCTAAGTGTGATAAAAATATCTGTAGTGAACACACTACTTACATATGTAAAGAATGTGAATAAATTGTAAGTATATTTTTAATTATTCATTTTTTCTGTATGCTTAGAGTCTGTTCTTTCTTAGAAAATGCATTTCATGAGATAAAAGCCATTCTCAGTAGTATTATTTAACGGAAAATGCTAGCCGGGTCTGAGAGACCCATCGCGCGTCCCCGCGTAAGAAAATATGCGCACGTTCCCCCGGGTTAACAAAGTAAATTTTTTTTTATTATTTTTAATTTTTTAAGAATTCTTTACCTTTATTTATTATACTTCCTTACATATAAGCACATATTTTTTTTATTTAAGAAAAATTTTGTTTCAAAGAAAGTAGCTGGCAACTTAAAAATTGTAAATTTCTGGTCTATTTTTGATTTAGAGTGGGTAATCAAATTATTCAACGTTTTTTTTTTTTTTCTTATTTTCTTAAAAAAAGAAAAAAAAAACTGGACAAAATGGCCTTGAAATTCAAACATTCAAAGAATATTCACAAACTCTCACATTGCCTTCTCAGTAAGGCTAAGTGGTGAATAATTAAAATATTTTTCTACAAATAATACAATACTTTTAATTTTTGTTTTCTGTTTATTAGATAGAAACACAACATTGCTACATGTTTTGTATTTATTAGATGACAACACAGTATTTCTATTAATTTTTTTTTAATAACAACATTAAAATTAAATATTCGTAAAACAAGAAGCAAAATTATAATTCAATTAAGTAAAGAAACCTTACATACTTCTTGAGAAAAGCCTTAGTACTTGCGGGAAGGGGCCCCTTGCATCGTCAGAGGCAGCACGGTGGCGGCTTGCTTAGTTGTGTTGATTTGATCTTTTGAAGTCTTGATTGTTCTATACCAGTTACAGTTGATTTCCTGCGCTGGGTCATTGCCATTACAGGTAAGTGGATTAAATAAAATTTCGACCGTTTCGCGATTTGCGGCGTATACTGCATTGTTGTAATCGGCTAGTTTGTGAGTTTCGTTAAAATTTATATTGATGGGTTCGGTAGAGTTTACTTTGGTGAGTGCGGTGGTTATTTTCCCAAATTTGATATCTGCTGAATGTTCTTTAATACGGTTTTTGATTTTGCGTTTAGTCATGCCTATGTAGTAACCAGTATCATTGTTTGTTTTGGAGAAAGGAATACGATAAATTCTCCAAAATAAACAATGATACTGGTTACTACATAGGCATGACTAAACGCAAAATCAAAAACCGTATTAAAGAACATTCAGCAGATATCAAATTTAGAAAAATAACCACCGAACTCACCAAAGTAAACACTACCGAACCCATCAATATAAATTTTAACGAAACTCACAAACTAGCTGATTACAACAGTGCAGTATATGCCGCAAATCGCGAAACGGTCGAAATTTTATTTAATCCACTTACCTGTAATGGCAACGACCCAGCGCAGGAAATCAACTGTAACTGGTATAGAACAATCAAGACTTCAAAAGATCAAATCAACACAACTAAGCAAGCCGCCACCGTGCTGCCTCTGACGATGGGAGGGGCTCTTCCCGCAAGTACTAAGGCTTTTCTCAAGAAGTATGTAAAGTTTCTTTACTTAATTGAATTAACATTAAAATTGTCAATATTAACCATACTGTGTGCAGCGTCATATGTTGCACTCTCAAACTTCTATTTTCTATAGTAAAATTATAAAATATCTTTTTGAAAATACAAGGAGTAAAATATCAACGGATATTCACCTGAAGGTAATTTTAATTTATCATATTTTCTGTTTTGCTATATACCATGCTTCTTAACACTATAAGCAGTTTCTCTATATCGTACCTCAACAGCATCAGTTCCTTTTAACACTTCTTCTGCAAATCACACTTACAGTATGAAAGCAGAAGAGAATAAAGATTTAGTAATAACTTCATTAGCTCTTTTCTCACTACTAAAAGATTTGAAGTGCGTTGCTTACACTACACTTTTTCTGCCTTTATCCCGCACAATTAAAATGGGAATAGAAAACTCAAAGCATAAAAGAAAATATGTTTAAGCAAAAGTAGTGACATACTACTGCACTTGTTAATGTTGAGTGACTTTTGAAAAAGAAGCAAGATAAAAAAAAAAAAAAAGAAAGAAATCTTGAATAGTTATTTGATGAGAATTGTAGTTTTATATTTTTTATGTCCAATCAGAGTTGGCTTTTTGCTGGCAGAAAAGAGTTTCTGCCATGCCAGTGGCAGAAAGTGCTTATAACTGGTTTAGACCGGCAATAACTAATTTCATGACATGATCTGAGTCTTTATAATAGTACTGAACTTTAAAATACATTTTATTCAGAATAAATTGCTAATAAAGTATGGTGAATACTTTGATTTAATATATATTATATTATATTTTGAAAATTGATGATTTTTTGCACTAATATTGTTATTTCCCTAACATATTATCAGGGGTTAATACAGGTCGAGTTTACTACCTTTTATGGGTACCTTCACAAAAATCAACCTGGTAAAAAAGGTACCTTCACAAAAATCAATCTGGCAAAAAAGGTACCTTCACAAAAATCAATCTGGTAAAAAAGGTACCTTCACAAAAATCATTCAGCTAAAATCGGTACCTTCACAAAAAATTTTAGTCATCACAGCAAAATATGGCATCTTAAAGAGCACATTTTCAAAGAAGAGTAACTTATTTGCGCATTTCTGTTGATGCGATTCACAAAGCAAGAATCACACACAATGTTGGTTTTAATCTACACACAAGTGTTTTCTACGGGCGCGAAATGGTGTAGCATAAGTAAACAAAACGATCCTCGCATGTATCTGTACAGACACGCTTTGAAGTAGTGGCCCTAGTGTACTGTTCGCTGATTCGTCAGGTGGTTTGACGCTTGATGACTGTATGGTGATGTGTCTATGCAGTCTGCAGTGATAATAGCACAAATAAAAACAACTCCTACTTACATTCTCTCTACTGAATTGTTTACTTCAGAGAGAAATGGGTTTTGATTCCTGTTCTGCTGTAAGCCTCACACCAACTGTAAAGCGTTATTTTTATTATTTTACTTAGTTTGAACCCCCCCCCCCCCACACACACACACACAGAAGAAGAGTGCGCTACAATTTTTCACAAAAATAAAATATAGTTAAGATTTTTCACAAAAATAGGTATTAATTTTGAAATCCTGGATTGGCCTCTGGTTATCTTGTAGTTTTCATTTTAATATGTGAATTTATTATTCTCATTTTTTCAACTATCATACTTTATGATATATATATAATATATATATATATCAACGAGAAAAATATGCAAAATTTTCGAGGTTCAACTGTATTTCATTAAAATTTATTTCTCTGTGTAAGTTTTTTTTTTTTTTTTGCTTCAATTAAGTATCTACTTATATATTTTTACAGGAATCCCTTTTATTTGTATAAGTGGAGAGTTTTAATTTATTACATTATTATATATCATTTAACCAATCAAATCTTTTTATAAATTTAACTTTTAAAAAATACTTTTAAATAAAAATTCGACAATATAGAATAACTTTAGTGAATTAAACATGTTGAATATCTGGTTTTATGTGAAAAAAAAATTATTCGTTAGCCTTGAAACTACTACATATATTTTTTAATCAAGTAAAAGAAATTGATATGATCATTTAAAAAGATTTTGATTAATGCTTACAACCTTACAAGTTTACGTATTGATTACTTATGTGCCTTTTATGGATTATTGCAGATTCTTATTTTTATTATCATCATTTCTTAGTTTCTGCCAGTTATTGCCACTTACTGGCAGAAACTAGTTTCTGCCATGCCGGTTTTAACTGGTTATATCCAGTGGTTTTAACCACCCTGGCAAAAATTTGCCAACTCTGTGTCCAACTGATAAATAACACATAATATTTTGGCGGCTGATTACCAAAATGTAGAAGTGTTTTATAATTATTTTTTTTTTTATTATTTGAATTGGGGAAATTCATGTTCACGAAGGACCAAAAAAAAAAAACTAGTGAATTGTTTGTTTTTTAAGTAAACACATTATTTTCTTCAGTCACCATGGGTCGAGGGACAAGTGAAATTTTTCAGATCTAATCTAGGAGATATTACACTCTAAATGTCAAAGTAAAATTTTCGGTTTCATCAACAAATTTACAATTTTTACAAATTTATAGGTACCTACTGTGCCTTGCTACAAGTTAAAAGAAAAGAAAAAAAAAAAAAAAAAACAGTTTTAACAAATTTGGCAACTGAATTTGTGATTTTACATGCCTATATGTTTTTTTTTTTTTTTTTTTCGGTATTCGTGAGGACTGTATAAAAGAAGTATGAGGCTCTGCATCTCTGTGTAGCTTTGGGCCCTGCAATGTTCAATGCCGTCCCTGAAAAGAGGAGCCAAATTAAAAGATATATACATAAATTGTATTTTTAAGAAGTTGTAGCTGCCAAAATGAAATAAAATCATTTAAATCTATCTAGAAAACATATTACACAATTTTGAAAGTTTGAAGGTTCTATTTGAATAACAACTGTTTATGCATACCTGTAGCATTTGCTGTTGTCTTGATGTAACGAACTTGGGCATAAGAAGGTTCACCATCGTCTCTATCACTGGGATATGGTTTAAATACAAGTTCAATTTCATTCACAGAGGTTTCAGATGTGCCTTCAGTTTCCGCTTCTTGATTTGTCCCTTCTGTGCTTTCTTCAGCCATATCATTGTCATTATCTTGATCCATTCCGGACGCAACTGATTCATTTTCAGAAAGAGTTTTAATGCGTTTACGTTGTGGTTGAGATGAATTTGCATCACTGGAACTACCAGGTGTTGGAGTTTGTCGAGGAGTAGGAATAGGCGTTGAGGTAGCTAGAGGTGCAGACATACTATTGCTGTTTTCGTTAACACTAGGGGCATTGCTATTATTTGCAGCAGCACTAGAAGTAGTAATACTATGAGCTGTGTTGCTATTAGTATTGTTATTGTTGTCTGTTTCATTTTCGGGAGCATTTTTTCTTACACGCTGAGCCCTATTCAAAGCTTGAATTCTCATACCCTCTTCAATGTTATGTGCTAAAGCGTGATTGTGCTTTTTGCTCAAAGAAGCAAGCACTCGCTCTTGAAGAGCTTCATATTCATCCCGGCTTGGGTATATCTTTGAGATTAACATGTCAAAATTCGGATCAGGTCGTAAAGATCGCTTTGAAACTAACTTTTTTCTGCAGGTAGGGCACTCTTTATTGCCGCTTCTTAACGCAGTAATGATGCACTCCTGACAAAAACGATGTAAACACTCTTTAGTTGTCATGGTGTTTTTCAACATATCCAAGCATATTGGACACATCAGTTCACTATGCAAACTTCTAGGTGAAACTGCGATTTCAGTATTATCTGTGATTACTTCTTGTGGTGTTCTGTGTAGTTCGTATAAACTTAATTCCCATGTTTTATTTGACGATTGGGTATCTGAGCACGACATTGTTGATGTTGACATCAGAGTAACTTCCACTCCGACTCCACCACTCCACTTCCAGAAGAAAAAAAAATCCGTGCGAAATTGAAAAACATCAATCTATCCTCACTTCAGTTCACTTTACTGATAGTCTGATAATCATGCATTATTTTTTTATCATCATTGTGAATTTAAATTAAAGAATTTATTTAGAACAACATGAATTATTTGAAATCAGGTATATAAAATAATGGATTTTAAAATAAATTTATTAATTAGCTGATTATCAGATAAATATGCGGGAAACCATTAGGTAACCATAGCAACAAGACAACAATATGTGAGCGTGGCGTGCTGCATGTAAAACGATACAACTCTTTTAAACACAAATTATGTATTCTTTTAAATTTTACTATCTTGAAGCTTGTGATAGTTTAAAAATTAGGCAGAATGAAAAATTACTTTCCAGAGTAGAAGAGTAAGATTTATTTTCTTTTGTATTAATGCTATTTTTTTAAAGCTATTCCTGGCTCTCTTTCATTTCATTTGTGTACAGTAGAGCTAATATAATTTACTTCATCTAATTTCAGTTAAAGCATTTTATCTTTTCGTACAACTATTTATTTATTTTTCTTTATGATAATTTGAATTAAAAAAAATTGCTATTATATACAACTGACTTGTATTTATTTGGTACTTTCTTATGAACCGCATGCCATTATACGAAAAAGTACTATATGTGCAAGTCTATCATAATGTTTGTAATAAGTTTAATAATGTTTTAATAATTAAGTTCATTATGATGCTTATCATATAAAGCGTGAGATTCAGTTTCATGTGATTAATATGAAATTTATCAGAAACTGTAGCAAGTTAACATTTAAGTTCTTAGTATGTAAAAATGTCTTATTAGTGGTTCTTTTCTAAGATATTAAATAATTTAAAATTAAGAAAACTAAAATATAATTAAAATAAAAGCCGTTAACGTAAAAATTATTAAAACAGATTTTATATCTGCCATCCGTGGCAAAAAAGAAAAAAGATTGCCAAGTTATCTAGCAAACATTTAATTTCTTTCAAAAATCATGATTATTTTATTATGTAAATTAAGAGAGCAATCAATAATATATAAAACAATATTTCATAAAGTAATAAAGTTTTATAATAAACCCATGAGTACTAAAGTAAAATATAAAGTAAGTAGTAACATATACATAATTAGTTTACAAAGAACAAAAATTTCAAACTGAAAAGTTATATTGTTTATTACAGAAACTTTCTGGGTCAAAATTGACTTATTGTTTTAAAGTTTTGTGAAATCATTGATTAGCATAATGCAAACCAACCAAGTATGAATTCTGTATAGATTTTTAATAAAAAAAAAAAAAAAAATCACTGAATAATGCTTGGGCATTGTTCATTTGCTATTTTTGTCAGATTCTTTAAGTGACTTTGTGAGATAAAGTATAAAAAGTGTATTTTGTAGAATAAAATAATGCTTCATAATTTAGACTGCCTAGAAATTTTTTCATCAATATTAATCTGAAACATAATTTTAAATAAATAACAATTTTTGTATATATATATTTTTTAATCTACTTTTTGCATTTTTATTTTAAGAATTAGTCTTATCTTTTGCATAATAGGAGCACAAATACAACAAATTTGAACCTATCCAATATTGAACTGACTGACAATACGTGTAAAGCTGTTGGACATGCTTTGAGAAAAGATGTTTTCTTACAAGAACTTGATCTGAGTAATTGTATGTTGAGAGATGAAGGTATGGTTCATTCCAACAATTGCTATTCCAAAAATATATTTATATTTTGCCTTATTTGTTGCTTTTTTTTTTTCTTTCCTTAAATAAGTCTTTTAGTGTCTTTCTCTGAAATTTTATCTTGATTTATGGTAGATATAGGGTTGAAGTTGAGTTACTTGAACATCATATTGGAGGTATGCACTGGGCAATTGGCGATGGTCTGGTAATCACATATGCACTCCTAGGGATGTTCCAAGACATGGCTGCACAATTTTGAATCCTCCACAGTGTGGGAATGCCTTCCTCACTTCAGCAACCAGGATAGATAAACATAAGATTCAGAATATTCACAAAATATTTGACACTTTTCCAAGAGTACAGCACATTGTGCAGTGTGAATGAAGAAGAAAAATAAACATTGCTATGACATTCCTATTACTTTCAATTTCAATCATAATAATACATGTGCAGAGATGTAAACAAAATTTAAATAAATTAAAAATTCTATTTAAATTAAATATTAGTTAAACCAATACTGACGTTTTATTTCATAATTTATTAAACCATTCCATAAAAACCTACCCCTCCCCTCAAAGTAAAAAATCCTGTGATTTATTTATTTATTTTTTTTTTTAATTCAGAGAGTCAGAATGATGAATCACAATAATTAATGCACAGATAACAATAATTGAATTCAGTTACTATGATTAGCACATTCCTATGCAAATTATTAATTTTTTTTGAAACTATGAAATAAAAACAGGAGGAAATCCTGTTATTATTTCATACCACATCGAAATGTCTCTGTCAACATTTGGATGTGGTAACTGCGAAAACTTCTGCATTCTTAACAGGAAAGTACCAAAAATATCTGCCACCCATAATTACAACATAATTGTGTAATTTTAAAGGCAGGATCAAAGGTCTTAGTTCGGCAGTTAATTAAAATTTCCAGAGGGTCTGCCTGGTGGAATGGCAGAGTCCACCTGGGGTTGAGATCTTCTGCTCTTGAAACTGGTAGTGGGGAGGTGCCGAATTTGAATCTAGCTCATGTTCATTGGCTTAGCTGTTCAGAGATTTCTCTGCTTTTCTTCAACACTCGTATGAATATTAGAGTGTATCAATTTTTTTTTAATATATATATCAAATTTCCAATAGTGCGGAAAAGTTACCTTATGCTATTGTTAGTATGTGTGCAAAATTTTGTTGATCTGAGTTAATATCTTCAGTTGCCTCTGGGGTCGTTTATATTAAAATTCGTTAATTTTATCGTTTTTTCAATATACATTTTTTTAAATAAGAAATTGGAATCCTTAGTTCCAATAGGGCCGAAAAATTGCCATATGGTATCCGTAGAGTGTGTGCAATTTATATTGATGTGGGTTAATTAATGACTTCAGTTGCCTTTACGGGTCACTTACCTGGCTAAATTCGCTCATTTTAATGATTTCCCTTTAACACTTCTACAACTGTGATTCTTTTAATTATGATAATTTCTGTTCACTTTTTTTTTTGTATGAACAAATTATGCATTTGTGCAAGTGTGCAATGTGTACATTGTTAAAAAAAACACATAAATTTATGTGCCTTCGGCCATTTAATTTTTATGGTCATGACCGTTCTTTACCTACAAGACGGACATACCCATATTTTCTGATATGACATGTTACTTTCCGCTATACCACAAGGTTCTTAGCAGTCTTTTACCACCTTTTTTTTTTATAATAAACTTCATTAATCGTTTGTAGCACATATTTTCAAAAGAATAATACAAAGATTGATTTATATATAAAGTGGTATTCAAAATGATAAATTACAGGCAAAACATAGACTGCTAAGAACCTTGTGGTATAGCAGAAAATAGCAAGTCATATCAGGAAATACAGGTATGCCTGTCTTGTAGGTAAAAAACGGCCGTGACTGTAAAAATTAAACGGGCGAAGGCACATAAATTTGAGTTTTTTTTTTTACAGTGTACGTGTTGCACACTTGCACAAATGCATAATTTGTTCATACAAAAAAAAGTGAATAGAAATAACCATAATTAAAAGAATTACAGTTGTAGAAGTGTTGAAGGAAAATCATTAAAATGAGTGAATTTGGCCAGATAAATGACTCGCAGAGGCAACTGAAGCCATTGATCCACATCAATAAAAAATTGCACACGCTCTAAGGATACTATATGGCAATTTTTCTTCTCTATTGGAACTAAGGATTCTAATTTCTTATTTAAAAAAAATATATATTGAAAAAACGATAAAATTAACGAATTTTTATATAAATGACCCTAGAGGCAACTGAAGATATTAACTCAGATCAACAAAATTTTGCACACATAGCATAAGGCAACTTTTTCGCACTATTGGAAATTTGATTAAAAAATAATAATAAAAAATAGGGAGGCCGTTCTCCATAACAAGAGTGGGGATTCAATGAAAATCTTACCAGCCAGGAACTTTTTTTTACTAGCTAGCAATGTAAAATTGAAAACTGACAATGGAACACAAGTTAATTCTTACATTATATGTATTTGGCGTGATTGTGTGAGTAACAACAGAACATCCTGTAACAATCTGCAGCAAACCTAAATTTATCAGCAACCCAAAAAGTGTCAAACCAAGGACAACCAATTTTAATATGTAAAAAGCAATTTGTAAAATAAACAAAATTTAAAATAAGCACAATAAATAATAACATTATTTTTCCACCACCCCCCCTTTTTTTTTTTTTTTTAATAGATACTGTGCAGATGCAAATCTTGTATCAGAAATGAAACAAACTTAGTGTTGTCTTTACTCTATAAGATTTTGAATTTAGGAGAAACAAGAAATATGTTGAAGGAATAAATATATGTGGTGTGTTTAAAAAGTATCAAACCTTTAATTGGAAAAATACATTTATTGATTTGGAGATCCATAACATTAATCCCCTTCAAGGTACCTTGATAACATATACACTTCGCTCAGCATTCCTGTCATTATTGGAAACATCTGGGGAGTACTGTTTTTAGAATGATCAGTGACCGTGCTATTGCATTTTACATGGTGTCTTCTCTTGACTCAAATCGGGGCCCTATTAGCAGAATTTTCAGCTTGGGAAATAGCCAGAAGTCTCAGGGAGCCTTGTCAGGTGAGTAAAGAGCCTGATGAACACCGGAATGTTGTGTTTGGTGATGAAAGTCTGAATCAAATGCGAAGAATGGACAGACTCATTATCATGATGGAGCTTCCAAATTTTCACTGTTCACAGATCTGGTCATTTGCATCACACAGCATCACAAAGACAACGAAGGACCTCCTGGTAGTACTCCTTTTACGATAATTTGGCCTTTTACTGTGTACTCATGATGTACCACACCACAAGGAGAAGCTAGTGTAGATGCACATAGTTGGTGCTGATCAGCTAGTGTGGTGAATGCCGTTGGGAGTGTGGCTGATTGGACGGCAGATGGCGTCCTCAGAAGGTAAACTGGTCCTTCTGGCCACCAAAGCGTGGCATTGTTAGGACCTGAGACAGCCAGGCTTGAATTTGATCAGCCCATAAAGCTTGTCCGAAGAAATGGCGGAGGTTTCCACTTAACATGGGGGGGGGGGGACCACTTAACATGGATTGTATGGGATTGATAGGGCCTGAGCCAGTTGGTGGTGCGGCGCTTACATCAGTTCCATTGTACCACACCACGGAAGTCAAGGAAAATGGTCAACATGTCCAGTGGAGTGCTGCCATCTTTGTTGAAGTGTTTGTATCACTCTTTTATGTATGAAATATCATTGTCCTGAAAACTTGTTGAATCTTACAAATGATTTCCGCTCTGGTATCAGCAAGCGTCTGATAATATTTGATGCAATATCGCTGCTCAAGTTTTTCTCTCATTTTACAAAAATTAAAATCAGACGACCACTCACTACACATCTTCACTTATTGACAGACTGCCAGCTACTGGTGCTTTCTGCAGGTGAGAAAATATTCATGACTGCGTATGAGTGTCCCATCTACATCTACACTGAAGAAAATCTCTCTCGCTTCATTGGTTTATGTGAGAAAAAATAATGTTAGATACTTTTTGATTACCCCATATATATTTTAAAGTTTTGGATAATTTCCCCCACCCCCCTAAAATTTCACTTGCCACATCAAAAAATCTAACTGCCACTAGTGAGTAGATGGCTGTAATTATCTGCTTCCTAGGCCTACATCCCTAGTATTAACAGGTAGTCTTTAAAAAGAAAAAAAGAAAAAGAAAAGTAGAACAACAAAATATTGAATTTCATTTTAAGAAATAGTATTTTAATTTTTTTTTATTATTATTATTACCTTTCCTTTTTCTTTTATTGAGCTAATTTGGTGAAGTATTTATTTACAAGTAATAGTTTCCTTACAATGAAAAACAATATGTCATTTTCAAGTTGTACAAAATTCAATTTTATCAATTGCCATACTTAAAATGTAAGTACCTAATCTGAATTCAACTAACGTGTTAAATTACCTGATAACACTGTGTTAAACAACAAAAACATTTTTTGTGTATCAGAAAACAAAAAATCATTTTTAGTGTATTAGACTTACTTTTTATTATTATTTATGCCTTATGCCATGTAAAATTGTTTCTATTTTCTTTGTATCTGTTTTACAGCCACAATGTGAATTACAATAATATTAAATGAAGGGCAACTAGAAAATAACTTGATATATTATAATTATTTTCACTATTTACTTTTTTAATTTTGATAAATTACTAATCTAATTTATTTGTAATCGTTTTAAATATTTTTTCAGGTTTTCTCCTCATTTGATGTTTTTATATTAAACTTAATCTCTGTTAAAAAATGGAAGTAATGAGAAAAGTAATCTGACAAAGGAAAGGAGACCAGTGGCGGATCCAGAACTTACCTTTTTTTTTTTTTTTTTTTTTTTTTTTTTGGGGGGGGGGCGCTAAGATTTTTCAAGGTGTTATTCCAGATCAAAGAAAAGTTTACAACTATAATAGTCAATTGTGAATGTCAGTACTCCCCCTAGCCCCCCCCCGCCCCTTAAATCCGCCACTGAAGGGGACTAAAAATTTCTTTTCAATCCTTTCATAATTTCAGTTTATTAGATTTGTTAATTGTAATCTGTGTTGCTTGTATCATATAAAATATCTTATTTCCTGAAATCTATATCAAAAATTGAGGGATAAGGAAAAATTCTTTGGCAGTGTTTTTTACTGAGCTGGCCTAATACATAAACTTCTAATTAAAATAAATGAGCGTCTTTATGATAATATTCCTATTAGGGCTCAAAAATTATATTGCCCGACATGCCCGGTACATTTAAAAATTCAGATTGGGCATGTACCTCTTACATGCCCAGCTAGGCATACAAATATTAAAACAAAAGTAACTTTCTAAAAATAATTTTAAAATATAGCATCTTGTCTAGGAATTTTACTTAAATTGAAATAAATAATGTCAATATAGATATAATATTGTTAAATTCTTTTCACTAGGTATGTGAATGTTTTTATTAATATGCATTATAATAAAATATTTGGGCATGTAAAAATGTTGAGATTTTTCAAGCCCTGATTCCTATGTATCATTGAACATTGCTAAAAGAAAGTTATCATCTCCCAGCTTCAGAAAGTTATTATTTCCCTTTATATACCAGATTTAGTACAAAGTAAAGTGAATATTTGTCCAGTAAACTAAAATCTGCCTTTCATGAAAAAAGATTTTATAACTATAATAATTATGATATAGAGAGATCAGTAATTGATCGTTTGGAGGATAAACTTATGCATGCTTTTTTAAAGATCTAGAATTGCTTATTAAAGAATGTAAAAAATGTTTTGATGTTCAAGATTATTTTGAAAAATAAACTAATCCTCCCCAGCAACCCTCCTCCCTTTTCTTTTGATATATTAGTCCAGAATCTTTTTAACACGTTAATCGCCATGTCAGTCATATGTGTCTGACGCATTTTTAACACTTATTTTTAACTAGGAAATAACCCTAAAAGGAATATGATATACGCCGAGTAATTATTAACACGTTAATCGCCATGTCAGTCATATGTGCCTGACGCATTTTTAACACGCATTTTTAACTAAATTGTCTAATAAAGTTACCATGGCCCATGTGAAAATTTTTCTGATATTATCGTGGCGATTAACGTGTTAATCTGCCTAAGACCTAAGTAATAAATTAATAATGGGATTAATTAATTATAATTAACTTTTAGTAGTAGCAAAATTTAATTTTCATTAATTTACTTTTCAGGTTTGTCAAGCATTGTGTCAGGATTAGAAGCAAATAAATTTCTTTTGACATTAAACTTGAAAGTAAGAAAGTATGCATATTTATATTTCAGTTAAAATTATTTTTGAATGTTATACTAGTACAGACTTCTTCTATTTTATATCAAAAAAGCATGGATATTAATATTTCTGCTATTACAAATTCACAGTGGCCATCAAAAATGTCCATACACTTTGATTGTTAGCAGTTGAAAAATTTATTTTTTAAACTTTAATATAGTGATTGCAATATTCTTGGATGATATGAATTCTAGGGCACAACTTTCAAAAGTTGCATTGAAAGCATGTTAACATAGCCTGTTATACAAATATTTTTTATCAGTCAAAGAAATGTGTAATTTGCACATATAAATTTCCTAGAACTTATAAATTTTCAAAGTCACTGAAATTGATGTTTATTTTCATTTTTAAAATACTTTGCATATAATGCATTTTTATATTGTCCAAGGCATATGAAATTTTATTCATGTAGAACAAGGTATGAAAAAAATATTAATAAAATGGGATAGTATATTCAATTTAGCAATTATTATTATGTTTTATCAAATTAACTTTGAAAAATCTTGAGTAGAGCTGGAAAGAATTTTTATTTCTACCTGATGTAAATTGAATTGGTTTAAACTTGGTCCTTAATTTTTTCATTCACAAAAAAAATAGTGTGAGTTCTTGAATTTAATAAAAAGTGGTACTGTTTGAAAACCTTTGCTGTAATGACACCTTCTCCCCCCCCCCCATCCCCCAAAGAAGAAAAAACCCCTCAAAAGTTTCATTTAATTGTAGTTTGTTTATATTATTCATTTCTTCATTCAGTCTTATTTATTTATTTGTGTGAAGAGTGAAGAAAAAGAACCTGTATCTTGTGAATGATTAAGGCTGCTCACTCCGTCTTATGATTTCCCCATCTTGTGTCTCTAAATTCCATGTAACTCTATGGCTCAATTTGTTTATAGAATTACTCATTACCTAACTGGTATTTTTAAATTCTGTTTTCACATTCAGAAAATTCACAACCATTAAATTAGTACACGCTTTCCAAAAATTGAATTTTTAAAATTTTAATATTTCATTTTACTGCTAAAAAATCTGGAGTGACTCCACTCAACTTTCCGAACATTGAGTAATTAACAGTGTATTAAAGTAAAGAAAGAGGAGTTGTTGAACAAACAAAAGAGAGAAAATCATAATAGTGTTTGAGTATTTTTCTCCATAGTACACAATGTTTTATTTAACACTACTGAACTTTGAGCCCATAGATCATAATGATAAAGAATTTTTCGTTGTGTCCCTGTAAAAACCTATAAATGCTAGATTCACCAAAATGCTTATAGTTAGTGCAACAGTGATTTATAATACTCATATAAATTTTCAGCTCAATTGAATAAGGCGTTTAGATGCTATCACACTTTTAAAAATTTGGTCCCCTAGGCCATAATGATAAAGAATTTTTCTTTGTGTCCCTGTAAAAAAAATGTGCTAAATTCCCCAAAATCTTTACAGTTGGTGCAACTGTGACCTATAACATGTGTACAAATTTTTTGCTCAGATTAATAAGGTGTTTAGACGCTATCACACTTTTAAAAATTTGGCCCCATAGGCCATAATGATAAAGAATTTTTCCTGGTGTCCCCGTAAAAAAACTATAAGTGCTAGATTCACCAAAATCAATAGGGTTTGTGCTATAATGACTTACAATATAAGTACCAACATTCAGCTCATTCGAACAAAGCGTTTAGATGCTAGCATGTTCACTCACACACATACATACATACATCATTGTAAAAATAGTGAAAACGGACTCAGAGGACCTCAAAATGTATAGAAACATCAAAATCTCAAATTCGGATTTTTGACATGATTACAATACTTTCCTTACATATGTATGTTCAGAAAGTAAAAATGAGAAAAATGCATTTTGTGTAAATTCACATTTTGAAACTCAAAATTCAAATAAAAAAAATTTAAAAAATAAATTTTTGGAAAACAAGTACTAATTTAACTGTTGCGTAGTTTCAGAATATGAAAACGGAATTTGAATATAACAATTAGGTAATGCGTAATTCTATAAACAAATTTCGCCATATAATAACATGGGCTTTGGGTGACCTTGACGATCCATGATGTAACCCCTTAACTGGAATTTTTCTTTTTTCGATTACATACAATGAGAAATAATTGAAATTTGTTTCTCAAATAAATGTTTGTCAAATTTGTTTCTCTGCTATTATTTTTTCTAATAACACAATTTCTGCTTACAATTCTATCATTCAAATATCAATCATTGATTAAATGTATCTAATAATCATTTAAATTTCAAAGAGAGTATATTACAAACTATTTCGAAATAATTATGCAAAAACTATTAAATATTTATTCAAAATAATATTATATCCTAGGGAAATAACATCAGAAGTGCAGGAACTGCAGTTATTGGAAAGCTTCTAAGGCATAACAACCATCTGCAAAAGTATGTTTATAATAGTACTTTTGATGATTGTAAAATTTATTCTTAGGGTTCATACTCTGCAGGAAAAACCTGAAATATCTGGGAATAATCAATGAATTAAGATTTTGGTTCCAAATTTCAGAGAAATCACATGGGGAAGGAAAATTTTCATTAAAATTGGGGAAGAATGAAATTTCTCCTTTTCACTCGAATTATTAAGTTTAACTTGATTCAAATGATAATATTTATGCAAAAATTCACCTTACTACGAAGGATAGTGACATAGCATCATACAGTCTTTAATAATTTTGCTAAAAATAAAAATAAAATAAATGCACTAATAATTAACTCATGTTTTATTTTAAAGGGAACAAATGATAGAAAGTTAATACAATGCTGTGATGGCAGCATATATCATTCTATTTTCTTGGAAATGATCTAGAAAACTCAGAGAATTTTTTAACATTTGAGTATGAACCCTGATACTGTTTTTGTGTAAAAGCAGGGGATCAATCCAGGCAAAAATTGACTTACCTTTTCACAAAAAAGGGCTCCTTCATAAAATTCAAATCTATAAAAAATACCTTTTCATTCACATAATCTCATCTTATAAAATTTATCCTTATAAAAAAAATTTCCACAATATTTCAGAAAGCTGCCTATAATTGTTTTAATGAAACATTATTAACATGATAATAAATATTATATAGGGTAACTGCTAAAATAAGGTTTTGCCCAATAATTTTTATTTTATTTATTTTTCACAAAAATGGTTGCTAAAACTTAAAACCTAGATTTACAACTGAAAATGTATATTTGAAATTCAATCATATTATTTCATTTGATTAAAAGGATTTTAAGATCACATTTGTTCACTTAAAATATGTGAATAACTCTTGCCATAAAGCTAGGTTCACTCTATGGTTACCTTTTGTACTTTAAATCTCATTAGACTGGGACCTACAGTTTAAGTGGGATTCTGAAACTATGTACATCCATGCCTGAATCAGGATTCAAACCTGGCATTTCACAATGAAAAGGCAGAGCACTAACCATCGGCTACCAGAGGGGCCTTTTATCATAAGGATAGAAAATATGTATTAAAGTAGTGGTCACCAACTAGTGGCTAAAAAAAAAAAAAAAAAAAAACTGGTCATTAATTCCATTTTTTATGCATCATTAGAAATTACACTGGTTGTTTATGTAATGATAATTTCAGAATTTTCTGAATCACTTTTACTTGTCACAACAGTTTCCATTAGTAAAATTATTCTTAAAAGACTGATAAAATTTATTTTCACAGTATCACATATAATAAATTCATAATTATCGACAGAAAACAGATGAAATTATTAGTGAATGTGTAATTCAATAAAAGTCTTAAATCTAAATTCAAATCTATACAATCCAAGATCTCTCATTTGTATTTCTATAAAAAATAAATATCATTTATTGGGAAGAAACTAGAAGCTAAATTTTCATTCTATTTATCGGTGGTTTTGTAACAAAACTCTTTTGCTTCATTAATACATATTCACAAAAATTTTCTACTTAGCAGTGTACTCAATACAAAAATCAACATTTCTCACAAATAGATATATTTGTAGTCATAGGTAGATGAAAATTTGAGGGGAGAATACTTTTGAATCTAGATATTAAAATTTGTGTAAATATATCCAAATTTTGTAAAACTATTTTTCTCTGAGCGGCTGCAATAGATAACTTCTTCTTTTTATTATTATTTTTTTTTTTTTTAAATAAAGAAACTATCTGAAAGTCATTTAGATTATTCTAGACATTAATATAATAATTTTCTTAATTCCCTTTTAATAACTATTATTAAAAAATAATCAAATGTTAAATTAATGAATAAATTGAATTAATTTATATTTTGTGTATTGTAACAAATGAATGTGAATAAAAATAAATGAATAAGAATAAAAATAAATATTTGCATATTTATCTAGTTTATTTTTATGTACAGTTTATATTTAGAATGGAATTCTACTGGGATATTTCCAGAAAAATTTAGCTATCTTTGTGAAGGGCTCAGTGTAAATACTTCTTTAAAAGTAAGTTATTTGTTTCAACATGACTGAAAAAAATATTTTTTTTTTTATTTTCTATTAATCTATTGGAAATATAAAAAATTACATGATATTTATTACATTAGTTATTATTTTATCTAAAGTTCCTTAAAATAAATTAGTAATGTTTTTGTCTTAAAATAATTATTCTTTGATTAAATGGCTGACCTTGGCGATTATATTCTTTAATACTAAAACACATACAAGACTTCACACATACAAAAACTATAATTGGATCACTATTCTAACATTTCATTTATAGCATCAACAAAATTTAAGCAATTGTGTAACACAAAATCTGTCTATTTCCAAATCCCTTAGTTAAAAATAATATTCTGAAATTAAAATCTTTTCTTTATTCTTTATTATGCTCATATATTTAAAATAATATTTTAAGAACAAGATTAGGTTTGAATCTCTAAGCCACATGATAGTTTAAACATAGAGACCCTATATGATAAGAGACTGGACACAACTCAAAATTAATCGTGGTCTGTTGATCTGGGACCCCAAAAATATCCAACAGACCAGCAAGATATAAATTCTAGTGGTGCACTGGACCATCAAGCTTTTCAGTTTTTACTTTTTTCTAAAGTTGACCGTAAATCTGTCACAAAATTATGTGACAATTATAACAATAGTATGTGTACTTCATTATAATTGTTATTATCACATATTCTCTGTATTAGGTTGATTTCTTTAGAAATCGACCAATTGCAATCACTTTGTTTATCTATCTCTCTCTCTCTCTCTCTCTCTCTCTATATATATATATATATATATATATATATAATGAGAATTTTTTCATCACGATAACTCCCGACATAATATTCCAAATTGAACCAAATTTAAAGCAAACTTATCTTATAAATATCTTGGATGAGTTCGTTAACCAAGTTGCTATGCTTTTTAGTTTTCAAGTGGGGGCCACTTGAAAATTTCAAATCTACATTGTAAAAAACATATTTAAGACCAGATATGCTTGAATTTTGATATAAATGCAGACCATATTAGGGTCTCAACCAAGTTTATTAATGAACTTTATTGCTTTTTTTAACAAAGGGAGGAATATCTTAAATTAAGTGGGCCACTTGAAATTAGGCTACCACTTGAAAGTTTAAAATCACGATAACTTCCAAAATAGTACTCCAAATCAAACTAAATTCAGACAGTAAACTTATCTTATAAATATCTTGAATGTGTTAGTTAACCAAGTTTGTCTGCCATTTTGTTTTCAAGTGGAAGCCACTTGAAAATTTCAAATTCACATTGTAAAAAGCATAATTAAGACCGGATTTGCTTGAATTTTTATGTAATGGTCTGGTTATTAATGAGCTTTATCTGCCATTTTTAATAAAGTGGCGAATATCCTAAATTAAGCGGACCACTTGAAATCAGGCTACCACTTGAAAATTCAGAATTATGATAACTTCCGAAATAATACTTCAAATCAAATAAAATTTTGACAGTAAACTTATCTTATAAATATCTTGGATGAGTTTGTTAACGAAGTTGCTCTGCTATTTTGTTTTCAAGTGGTGACAACTTGAAAATTTCAAATTTGCATTGTAAGAAGTGTATTCTGAGTTTGTTTGAATTTTGATATATACATAGACCATATAAGTGTCTCAACAAAGTTTATTAATGATCTTTATCTGTCATTTTAAGCAAAGTGGAGAATACATTATGTACAGAACAGTGAAACCTTAAAATTGCTGGTCCTGCAGATCAGTGACTAAATTTTCTTAATTTCTATCCCTGCTGGACATTGAACAGAATTAAAAAAGAGTTAAAACCTGACTTTAGGCTTCATCCCAAATTCTTTCAGTAGGCGCCCCCTGCCCCCCGGCATCTTCAAAGGCAACTTCTTCGGTGATGTTCTTGATAGGTCTATGTTAGCTTTGGGCTCATTACCAATACATGCTTTAGAATTACTAATTATTTCTAATTATTCCTAGTTAGTTTTAATAAATAATTAGTTAGGGGCTGAAGCGTGTAATAGCAATGAGCCCAAAGCTAACGTAGACCGAATGTGGCACCACCTAATCGAGGAAGAGCCTGTCAAAGCAAATAACATCACTTGCCTATTAAGAATGCCACTGCAGAAGTCATCTTTAAAGATGCTGGGGACTCCCGGTGAAAAGGACTTAGGATGAAGCCTGAAATAAGGTTTTAACTCTTTTTTTATTTATGTTAGTAGGCTTCATAAAGAAAGTTATTTATATGTTTTTTGAACAGTTCTCTGAAGATAAATAAAATTGTTTATCTGAAATTTTAATGAAAAGAAAAGTATCAAATGTTCGTAAAAATACATTATGTTCTACAGTTATAGAGTGGTATTTGAATGAAAATGTCCCTTTTGTTCAATGCCCGGCCTCTCTTCATTCAGGGTCCTTATATAAACTTTCCATCTTGTTCTTCTCTCACAGATAAGTCTGTTCTACATATTTTTTCTTTTTTTAGCATTATGGATTCATGTTTTTGCATTCATGAATGCTTTCTTTTCTTCTTCTAGTCTTTTTATGATGTATAAGAGGAAGAATGGCTCACCTACTCATCCTTTTACTTTCTTTACTATCAACCATGAGCTTGCTAATTGGTTGTGTACTGTGGAAAGAAAAAAAATATGTATCTTTAAAAAGTTTCCAAAAAAAAGAAAAAAAAAATGTTTTGGAAATTAAAATTTACATATAAAAATAAGCTTTGAATTCCAATTTTTATCTTTTACTAGCAGGCTTTGCCCGCTTCGCTGGACACTATATTTAAATGAATTCTTTGTAACTGAATATATTTCGATTGGCGACTATTTTCGTCACAGCTTTAATATGGGACCTCCTTGGCAATATCAAACATCTTTTGAACTTCTCGAATCTGTACAAAACAACTATTATTAAAACAAATATTTTCGAAAATAGTCCAATAGCTGGTGTTAATTCTTCGAATATTCTGGAAACAGTTGAAGCTGTTACTCGTACAGTATAAGTCATTATTCGATGAATGTTCTGGGACAGTCTAAAAAATAGTCACTTGTTCCACAGGAGTAAAGCAAATAACATCAACTACACCAGAGCAAAAATTTTCACTCACTCACGAAAAATGTCCAGTTGCTTAGAGCTTAATCCCTAAAGTGCAATCACTCAGAATAGGTCTCTGAATAACTCTGGATCGCAGTGACTACATACTCTTTCGCAAAAATCAACTCACACCTACTTATAACTTTTGGCGATGGGGCTTGGAGATGACTCCATCGAGAATCCCTTGGTAAGCTCAAGGTCTACGTTCCCGTGTGTCGGAGAGCTTCGAAATATCGGGAACCCTAAACTATCATTTTTCACCAAATTTGGTCACCCACTCGCCAAGTTTGACTCCAAGACTATGCTTTCTATTAAACATATCTTTATTTAGTTATTTAAATATTAATTTGAATTAATCAAATATTTCTGGCCGACAGCATGGAAGTGCAGTCACACACTGCAGCTCATTTATTTGTATGTTAAATTAGCGTAGTGAATGGTATATAAAAAAAATAATTAAAAAAAAAAATTATACAGACACGACATTATTTCATTATTTAAAACATGAAAATCTGACATTGACAGATTTTAATTTAGTGCCAGAGGCCTACTGCTAAACTTGTTAATATCGACAAATTCTTCTTTAGTTAATTCGTGACGATCTAAATTCCATGATAAAGTTTTCATTAAATCAAACCAATGTGTTTCAGCTGCAGATATTGTAACAAATAACGTTGGAAGTCCAAACTGTCTTATAGCCGCAAAACAACGTTTCTTCTCTTTTTCCCAATGAGGGGGAGGTGTGCCTTGGGGGGGACTCATGTCAAAGGTGTGCCTTGGGGGGAGGTCTCATGTCAAAGTTGTACCTTGGGGAGGACTGATGTCAAAGTTGGGCCTTGGGGGGGACCCATGTCAAAGTTGGGCCTGGAGGGGTACTCATGTCAAAGTTGTACCTTGGGGGGGACTCATGTCAAAGTTGTACCTTGGTGGGGACTCATGTCAAAGTTGGGCCTGGGGGGACTCATGTCAAAGTTGGGCCTTGGGGGGACTTCATTCAATAAATCCCCATTCAATAAACCGACTGAAATCGGCCCTTAGCACTATTAAGAGTGTATTATAAAAATTCGACAACGCTGTACCGACTGAAATAGGGGTACCTTGGGGGGGACTCATGTCAAAGTTGGGCCTTGGGGGGACTTCATTCAATAAATCCCCATTCAATAAACCGACTGAAATAGGCCCTTAGCACTATTAAGAGTGTATTATAAAAATTCGCCAACTGTACCGACTGAAATAGGCCTCTAGCACTAATAAATAAACATTATCGTGTTACACAATTTTATTAATTTTACATTTTTCTTGAACTACCTAGATTAAAATCGCTGTTGCTAAATTAAGCCTCTTGGCGAAAAATGTTCGGTGTACTTCAACGCAACAATTTAAAAAATCACCCAGGAGGATCTATAAATATAAAACTGATTTTAGTACAACACACATTAGCATCGTAAACTATATTAGCACTTTGTAAAAGAAATTTTAAATTTAAAATGACGTCAATTTTTGTGAGATGCATAATTTATTTATTTATTTTATTTTTTATTGTTCAAGTTTAGATAGATGTATTTATTTTCCTGTTGGAAAAAAAAATAAACTCGACAACAATTAAATTATGGATAATTAAATTTAATTTTGGCAACAATTAAATTATAGTTAAAATTTAAATGGCTAATTTTTTGCTATTATTAGCTTACAAAATTGCTATTTTATGCATAAAAATAACAAAAAAAAAGTTTTTTTTCGGAATAAAAGGCAGCCAACTTTCTAAGTTAGGGTATAAGCTATCTCCATAACAAATTTTATCGAAATCCATGGGGCAGTTTTAGCGTGAAACTCAGTCAAATAAACGGACATTCACATTTATAATATATATAAGATTCAATAAAATCATTAATAGTTCTATAGTAAACTTCAAAGTTTTCTTCCTTTTAAGGTTTTGTAGCAGTGCATACTTTGAATCTGCTCTTGTGTTTCCTTTTTTAACCGACTTCAAAAAAAGAAGGAAGGTTCTCAATTCAAACCGTATGTTTTTTTTATGTTTGTTAGCTCATAACTTCTGAACGGATGCTCCGATTTTGATACTTTTTGTTTTGCTGAAAAAGTCTTGGTCTGCAATAGGTCCCATTGTAATATCTTTACGATCTAAAGAAAATACAGGGTGCCCAAAAAAATTAGTCCCAACTCTTTTAACTGCTAAACGGCTGCAGCTATTGTGATAAAAATGGTATGTAAGTATAGTAAAGTGGCCCTGCAGTACAAGGTTAAACCGCTTGCTGCGCCACCTGGTGGAAAATAGTTGAGTTAGTGTTCCTATCTCGAAAACGGTTCTAGAGAAAAAAAGTGAATTAGAAAGTTGAAGGTTATCATCGATTTAGTACAAAAAGATAGTTTAGACATTCATGCTAGCGTTTCTATCTCGGAAACGGTTCAAGACAGGGGAAAAAAGTGAATTATAAAATTGCAGAGCGTCATCGATTTAGTATGAAAAGATAGTTTTGACATTGATGCTAAAAGTACAAGGCTAAAAACGCGCCTCTTTTTGTTCGCAATTTCTTACACTATACACACTTGAGCTACATTGCTCACGTAGTAGCGTAGCTGGTGAGACATACGCTATATAGTTCAAAATACGGTTACTTGATACTTTTTGCTTTGTTGTAGAGATCTTGGTCTGAAGTAGGTCCCATTATAACATCTTTACAATCTAAAGAAAATAAAGCGCCATCTGGTGAAAAACAGCGGCATTAGCGCTCCTATCTCAAAAACGGTTCAAGATGGGAGAAAAGTTAATTACGAAGTTGTAGAGTATCATCGATTTACTACGAAAAGACAGTTTTTAGATATTATTGCTAAAAATAGAACGCTTAAAACGTGCAATTGTTTGTTCGCAATTTCCTACACTGTGCACACTTGAACTACGTTGCACGCTTTACAGCGTAGCGGATGACACGTATATTCTGTGGTTCAAAGTACTGTTACTGTAAGCGGTCACATCGATTAGCGCAAAGTCCTTTTCAACCAACTTCAGAAAGGAGGGTATTCTCAATTCTTGCTATGTGTTGTTGTTGGTGTTTGTAAGCTTATAACTTCGTAAGAAATGCTCTAATTAAACGACTTCAAAAGGGGTTCAAGGATGTTCTCATTTCAAAGCGTATGTTTTTTTGTTTTTGTTTGTTAGCTCATAACTTCTGAATGGATGATCCGATTTTCATACTTTTTGTTTTATTGTAAAGTTCTTGGTCTGAAATAGGTCCCATTGTAAGATCTTTACGATCAAAAGAAAATACAGGGTGCCCAAAAAATTCAGTCCCGACTCTTTTAACTGCTGAGCAGCTGCAGCTATAGTCATAAAAGTGGTATATATGGAAAAGTAAAGTGAACATGTGCTACGCGATTCAACCGCCTAAAGCGCCACCTTGTAGAAAAGAGTGGAGTTAGCGATCCTATCTCGGAAAAGTTTCAAGACAGGGTAAAAAGTGAATTATAAAATTGCAGAGCATCATCGATATAGTACGCAAAGATAGTTTAGACATTAATGCTAAAAACAGAACGCTTAAAACGTGCATTTGTTTAGTCACAATTTCCTATTTTGTGCGCACTTGAAAAACATTGCATATATTGTAGCGTAGCGGGTGACATTTATGCTATGTAAAATTCAAAGTATGGTTATTGTAAGCGGTCACATCGATTAACGCATAGGCGTTTTAAGCCGACTTCATAAAGGAAGAGGTTCTCAATACAAACCATGTTTCTCGTTGTTGTTGTTGAAATTTGTTAGCTTATAACTTCGTAAGAGATGATTTAATTTTAATACTTTTTTTGTTGTCGTAATGATCTTGGCCTGAAATAAGTTTCATTAAGATTTCATTAAGATATAAACAAATTACAGGATACTCACAAAAGTCTGTTCTCACTCTAACTGCTGAACACAAGCAGCTACACTGGCAAAAGCAGTGTGTAAGTATCGATGTTGAAACTTCTGTCTATCAGCTGCAATGCATATTTTGCTCTTTGTTTGAACTTTACGCTGCGCAATTTCCAGCGCAGCGGGTGACACGTATTTACTGTAAAGTTTAATATATATGCCTAACAGAATTTTCGGTTACGAATACAGCGTATCCTGTCTTTACATTTCTAAAGACTTTTTAATTCAACGTATGTTCGTTCAATAGATAGTTTTTTAGTCATATCCGATAAAGGCAAGAAAAGTGACACAATTTAAAAATGCAGCATTTGAGAAAAATCAACTTAAAAATAAATTGACTAGAATAAAACTGGCACAACTGTCTCTCGAGTGCATAACTTTCTAGATGGAGATGTAACTTTTTTGTTCACATTGGGTGCATTTAATGTATTTTTCAGTGACATAAACCATTTTTTGAGTAATGTCACTTTGCTTGGAAGTTGTGATTTGTGAAACTTCCATCGAACGTCTTCTGATGCTCTGCTATATAAATAAGTTTTCGCTGAAAAGAGAAAAATAAAATCTTTTTGTAAAAAAATAGAACCAACTCCAAAAAGGAACTGCTATTCAAACAACTAAAAATGAAAGAAAATTGGCAGAAAATGGAACTGTAGATTGCGCCTAAAAGTATAAAATAATTTCCTTTACCAAACAACCTATAACACTACAATTAATCATAACTTTTGAAGTCGGCGCAAAATTAAATAAAAATTGATACCTTCATTCAATACAAAAATGAAATCCTATTCAAAATACACGCCTCACATTGTTACCTGCAAAACGCAGCCGAAAACTACTTTGATTCAAGAAAACAAATAAGACTTCGTAAGCAGCAAAAGTTGGCGAAGATGCTGGTATCTGACGTCCTTGGTGAACGAAAAATCGCAAAATTATCTGGCAAACATATTTAATTTCTTTGGGATATCATGATTATTTTAATAAGGTATATCAAGAGAGTAATCAAGAATATGAAACAACACATCGTACTATTATGAAAATATACATCTTGCGTGTATATTTTTGCCTTACGTTTCTATCGCCAAATTCAAAAGCCATCAAGGATGATCTAACTTCGTAGAAACATAAATACCGCATTGTGAAGAATGTTCACTGTTCTATGTAGATGCTACTAATGGACCGATTGTATACAGTGATAAAATAATAAAGGAAACATGAAAATGGGTCATTCGAGACAACAGCATTTGTTGCTACCGATCTAAAGACAAACCTTTAAAAACTAATTACATTTTATTTAATTTTGCGCCGACTTCAAAAGTTATGATTAATTGTAGTGTTATAGGTTGTTTGGTAAAGGAAATTATTTTATACTTTTAGGCGCAATCTACAGTTCCATTTTCTGCCAATTTTCTTTCATTTTTAGTTGTTTGAATAGCAGTTCCTTTTTGGAGTTGGTTCTATTTTTTTACAAAAAGATTTTATTTTTTTTTCTGCTTGATGAAGGGTCATGCTTAATTATTTTGACATAAAGTAATTGTGTGTTATTGTAACTTATTGTGCTTGCTTATTTATTATTATTTTTTTTTTCCATCTTTCAATCCTAGATTTTCAGAATTATGAACCGGTTTTACATAACATACAAATTTGAATTAATTACTGAAATCAAATTGTTTTGTCTTTGCAGAAATTATTATGATTAAAGCACAGAAATACATAGACAATTTGTACAGAATATCTTTAAATTAAAGTGTTTATGCTGTTTTCTTATAAAATCATTGTTATATATATGTTACGGTAAAAGTGGATAATCCTGCGATTCTGCATAATCCCCTGGGATTATGCAGATTCACCACTACATTTTGGGGAATGCGGATAATTATTCAATATTTATCACATTTACCATTTATTTTAGCATTGCTGCAGTACAAAATTTGCATATTTTTCAGATTCATACATTTCGAGATAGGAGTATCCCGTGATGTTTTTTTTTTGTTTTCATGTATGCAAAGCATACAGATGTGTATAATACTGGCTGCTGCAGTACAAAATTTTAGATACTTTTCAGATTTGTCATTTTAAGTAATTTTTTATTCTGCAGCAATAAGTATCATACATGTCTGTACACTTTGTGTGCATGAAAACCAAAAAAAAACTAGTATGTTGTGGCCACCACAAGACTTTCTTCTATATTTTCCTATACATATTCAATCAGTAACAATATTAAAAAAAAAAAAAAAAAAAAAAAAAAAAAAAATTACGAATTTTTTTCTAAGTTTATTTATTTATTTATTTTTTGTTAAAAGTAAAAAAAAATCGATAACTTTGTTTTAAATTATCACAGATTTATAGTTCAACCATTCGTTTTAAAGGTATTGACGAGATCTTCCGAATGATACCCATCTTTAAAATTTACCCCCCCCCCCCCCCGGGGGTACTTTCCCCCCAGGGGGGGAAGCGAGGCCCCCACATGCACAGAAATTTTTTCCTAGTTAACTATTACTATTATCAATAACTCATATTAATTTTAGAATCACAAGTTAAAAATAACTCTCATTATGTACATTTATACGAAATTGTGTCCTATACTGCCATGTTAAAAATTTAGAAAACATGAGATCACAGCGCCACCTGTTGAGCTTTTGATCCCCAAATGTAATCAGCACCAGTTTATATCGGGGACCAACTAAATACCAAGTTTGGTTAAATTTCGTTAAAAAAAAAAAAAAAAAAAAAAAAAAAAAAAAAAAACGATTTTTTTCTGTTTTTTTTCTTTAAAAGTAAAAAAAAATCAATAACTTTGTTTTAAATTATCACGATTTTATGGTTCAACCATTCGTTTTAAAGGTATTGACGGGACCTTTCGAAAGATACCCATCTTGAAACTTTGCCCCCCCCCCCAGTGGGAGGGGAACCGATGCCCCCACATGCACAAAATTTTTTTCCCAGTTAACTATTATTATTATCAATGAGACCTTTCGAAAGATACCCATCTTGAAAATTTACTTCCCTGGGGGGGAGGGGGGGGGAACCGATGCCCCCACATGCACAAAATTTTTTTCCTAGTTAACTATTACTATTATCAATAATTCATATTAATTTTACAATCACAAGTTTAAAATAACTCTCATTATGCCCATTTATGTGGAATTTTGTCCTATGCTGCCAATGCCATGTTAAAAATTTGCAGAAAATGCGATCACAGCGCCACCTGTTGAGCTATTGATCCCCAAATCTAATCAGCACCAGTTCATGTCAGGGTGCAACTAAATACCAAGTTTGGTTAAATTGCATTTATTGGTTCGTGAGATACAGCGTCCACAAAAAAATGATACAGACAGACAGACAGACATTTTCTAAAAACTATTAATTCGTAATCTAGACATCCCAAAACATGTAAATCCATCAAAAAACGGAGGTCGAAAATTTTCGCGAATCCAATACTTTCTCTATATTACATATAGAAGAAAGTAAAAAAAATCTGGAGTGACTCCACTCGACTTTCCGAACATTGAGTAATTAACAGTTTTGTAGATAAAGTAAAGAAAGAGTAGTTGTTAAACAAACAAAAGAGAGAAAACCATAATAGAGTGTTTGAGTATTTTTCTCCATCTATTACACGTTGTTTTATTTAACGCTACTGAACTTTGAGCCCATAGATCATAATGATAAAGAAATTTTTGTTGTGTCCCTATAAAAACCTATAAATGCTAGATTCACCAAAATGCTTATAGTTAGTGCAACAGTGATTTATAATACTCATATAAATTTTCAGCTGAATTCAATAAGGCGTTTAGATGCTATCGTACTTTTAAAAATTTAGTCCCATAGGCCATAATGATAAAGAATTTTTCTTTGTGTCCCTGTAAAAAAACTGTAAGTGCTAGATTCACCAAAATCTATACAGTTAGTTCAACTGTGATCTATAACATGTGTACAAATTTTTTGCTCGGATTAATAAGGCGTTTAGACGCTATCACATTTTTAAAAATTTGGCCCCATAGGCATAATGATAAAGAATTTTTCTTTGTGTCCCTGTAAAAAAACTATAAGTGCTAGATTCTCCAAAATCTATACAGATTGAGTATTTGTGATCTATAATATGTGTATAAAATTTTTGCTCAATTGAATAAGGCGTTTAGATGCTATCGCACTTTTAAGATTTTGCTCCCATAGGCCATAATGATAAAGAATTTTTCTTTGTGTCCCTGTAAAAAAACTATAAGTGCTAGATTCACCAAAATCTATAGGGTTCGTACTATGGTGACTTACAATATGTGTACCAACTTTCAGGTTAATTGAACAAAGCATTTAGACGCTAGCATGTTCACTCACAGACATACACACATACACACACACATACATACATCATCGTAAAAATAGTGAAAACGGACTCAGGGGACCTCAAAACGTATAGAAACATCAAAATCTCGAATTCGGATTTTTGACATGATTACAATACTTTCCTCACTATAGTGTTCGGAAAGTAAAAAGATCATCACTGGATCATCACTGCACCTCTATGTCAAAATGCATGAATCTGAAAAATATGTAAAATTTTGTACAGCAGCAGTCAGTATTATGCACGTCTGTACACTTTGCGTACATGAAAACAAACAAACAAAAAATAAATAAATCACTGGATTACCCCTATCTCAAAATACAGGAATCTAAAAAATATGCACAATTTTGTACTGCAGCAGCCAGTATTGTGTACATCTGTACGTTTTGCGTATACGAAAACCAAAAAAAAAAAAAAAAAAAAAAAATCATTAAACACTCCTATCTCAAAATGTATGAATCTGAAAAATATGCAAAATTTTGTACTGCAGCAGCCAATATTGTGCAAGTTTGTATGCTTTGCATACATGAAAACAAACAAAAAAAAATTTACTGAATACTACTATTTCAAAATGCATGAATCAGAATTTATCACATTTATTTCCTATTACGCGTTTTTATAAAATAACCAGTACATGTGGTAAATATTGAATAATTATCCACATTCCCCAAAATGTAGTGGCGATTCTGCATAATCCCCGGGGATTATGCAGAATTGCCAGATAATCCACTTTTTTACCGTAAGATATATACTTTTTATTACTTGTTTGTTATATACACTTGTTTATGTTTCTTTGCCATTTTGTATTTTTAGAACACTAGGTGGTCTTTTTTGGGTTATTAAATTTTCATGGTTGATGTGAATTTTAGTGGGGTAAAAGAAAAAAAAAATGAGCTAATGATTAAAAAAATGATTCAAATGAGCTTTTTGAAGTTTTAAAGTTCATTCACTTTCTTCTATATGTCATATAGAGAAAGTATTGGATTCGCGAAAATTTTCGACCTCCGTTTTTTGACGGATCTACACGTTTTGGGATGTCCTGAACACGAATTGATAGTTTTTAGAAAATGTGTGTCTGTCTGTCTGTATCATTTTTTTGTGGACGCTGTATCTCACGAACCAATGAATGAAATTTAACCAAACTTGGTATTTAGTTGCACCCTGACATGAACTGGTGGTGATTAGATTTGGGGATCAATAGCTCAACAGGTGGCACTGTAATCACATTTTATGCAAATTTTTAACATGGCAGCATAGGACAAAATTCCGTATAAATGGACATAATGAGAGTTATTTTAAACTTGTGGTTGTAAAATTAATATGAATTATTGATAATAGTAGTAGTTAACTAGGAAAAAAAATTTGTGCATGTCGGGGCATCGGTTCCCCCCCGGGGAAGTAAATTTTCAAGATGGGTATCTTTCGAAAGGTCTCGTGTTGATAATAGTAATAGTTAACTGGGAAAAATTTTTTGTGCATGTGGGGGCATCGGTTCCCCCCCACACCGGGGGGGGGAAGTTTCAAGATGGGTATCTTTCGAAAGGTCTCGTCATTACCTTTAAAACGAATGGTTGAACCATAAATCTGTGATAATTTAAAACAAAGTTATCGATTTTTTTTTACTTTTAACAAAAAAAAACAAAAAAAATCTTTTTTTTTTTTTTTTTTTTTTTTTTTAAACGAAATTTTACCAAACTTGGTATTTATTTGGTCCCCGACATAAACTGGTGCTGATTTTATTTGGGGATCAATAGCTCAACAGGTGGCGCTGTGATAGCATTTTATCTAAATTTTTAACATGGCAGTATAGGACAAAAATTCGTATAAATGTGCATAATAAGAGTTATTTTAAACTTGTGATTGTAAAATTAATATGAATTATTGATAATAGTAGTAGTTAACTAGGAAAAAAATTTTGTGCATGGGGGGGCATCGCTTCCCCCCCCCCCTGGGGGGAAGTACTTCCCAGGGGGGGGGGGTAAAATTTGGAGAAGGGTATCATTCGAAAGATCTCGTCAATACCTTTGAAACGAATGGTTGAACTATAAATCTGTGATAATTTAAAACAAAGTTATTGATTTTTTTTTTTACTTTTAACAAAAAAAAAAAAAATTTTTTTTTTTTTTTTTTTTTTTTTTTTTTAAATATTGTTACTGATTGAATATGTATTACTTTTAACAACAACAAAAAAAAAAAACCTTAGAAAAAAAAATCGTATATTTTTTTTTTTATTGTTACTGATTGAATATGTATAGGAAAATATAGAAGAAAGTCTTGCGGTGGCCACAACATACTAGTTTAAAATTATTATTATTCACTTGTATTTGTGCGTTTTTTCAGTGGACAAAAATGTTTTAATATTTTATAATTTATTGTATGTATATAAAGTTCATGAATATAACATTTGCTAAGAATGAATGAAATATGCACCATGTATTTTGTACAATATCAATTTTTTTAATGATATCTCAAATGAAAGCTAAGAATATGAATAATCTTAAAAGTTTATTAAAATAATTGGTATTCATTAAGAGTATATTAATTTTTTAATGAAAAAAAAAAAAAAAAAAAAAAGAAAAAAACTAGTTTGTTCTTTAATTTCAACATAATACTTTTCTTTTAAAAATTATAATTTCATAGTCCTTAGATTTAAGAAATAACCAACTGAATCATGTATGTGCTCAATCTCTATCTGATGTAATTTACAGAAATTCCACTCTACAATATTTAGGTATGTACTTGAAGATGCTGACCTCTTTTTTTTAAGTTGTGCTTTTTTTTTTCTTTCTTTCAAGTTTAGTATTTTTATTAAAAAATATTTTTCATTTGTTTTGCCTTTCACTAGTACTTATTATAATAAAATCATACTTCATAAATAAACATGCTAAAGCATATTTCCATTTTATACTCAAAATGTTTCAAAATGCACAGCATTTAACATAGTGCTATGATACAGCTCCTAGAAATCTGTGCTCATAAAATGCACAAATTCCTAAAATAAAATTCACACATAAAACTATGGAATTTATAGTACAGTTTCTGAGGAGGAGAAATAGAAATTATGGTACTTACATATTAACGCCACCGCAGCTACAGATTAAGTGCTGCCAATCTACACCTAAAATCTTTGCGACAGATCATAAAATAAAACACTTTATTTAAAATCAAAACACTTTCAAAATTCAAAACGCTTTATTTAAAAACAAAGTAGTCAATCGGATTTCGGTGGAAAATGGGACGATATAGAGTTTAACATAGATTCAAAACAGTCTCTATTTTCTTTCGCCTGATGCTGTCACCATATGAACTCTGATAAATAAGATTCCAAAAGATGTCTTGCTGTCCCCTATGTCTCTTGTGTGCGAACAACAAGATTGCTCTTTATTGGCGCATTAGCGCAACTTCTGCTGCGGTGGCGTTAATGTGTAAGTACCGAAATTACTAATATTAAGGAGAATTCTTTAAAAATGTAATTTAATGAAATATGAAAAGTTAAAATTAATGCCAATTTTGAAATACTTAAACAAAAAAAAATTTTTTTTCCATAAATTTATTTAGGTCAGTCTGAATTTTTTTTTTCTTTTTAAATGTCATTTCTATGATTTTTTTTTATTGGAAAAAAAGTAAAATGTCTAATGGTAAGTTTTCTTGCTAAATGATGTTAAAGGATTGAGCAAGGTCCAAATTTTGAAGATAAGTACCTAAATTTTTTAACACAACAGTATTTGTATTTGAACAAAAAATAATGAATGCTCATGGACTACAATAAAAGATTTCTAAACAAAAAAAATCTCGCGGGACTCCACTCGACTTTCCGAACATTAAGTAATTAATGATGGTATAAGTAAATTAAAGTAAGAGAAAATTATAATAAGGTGTAAGAGTAGTTTTCTTCATACAGTGTGTTGTTTAATTTAATGCTATTGCATTTCAAATAATTTGAGCCCATAGATCATAATGATAAATTTTCTTTGTGTCCCTGTAAAAATCTATAACTGCTACACTCATCAAAATCTATGAAGTTCATGTGATGGTTACCTATAACATGCATATAAATTTTCAGATCAATCGGATGAGGCATTTAGACGTTATCGCATTTTAAATACTTCAGTCCATAAACCACAATGATAAAGTATTTTTCTTTGTGTTCCTGTGTATAAGTGTTAGATTCACCAAAATCTCTAAGCTTTGTGCGACTGTGACCTGTAACATGTGTATGAATAATTTGAATTCATAGGGCATAATGATAAAGAATTTTTCTTTGTGTCCCTATTAAAAAACTATAAATGCTAGATTCCCCAAAATTTATACAGTTCTTACGACAGTGACTCATAACATATGTATAAATTTTCAACTCAGTCGAGTAAGGCATTTAGGTGCAATCACACTTTAAAAAATTTGGGCCCATTGCCCATAATGATAAAGAATTTTCTTTGTGTCCCTGTAAGTGTAAAAAAACTATAAGGGCTAAATTCACCAAAATCAATAGGGTTTCTGCTACGGTGACATAACATACGTACCAACTTTCAGCTCATTCGAACAAAGAGTTTAGATGCTATCCTGTTCACTCACATGCATACACACATACATCATCGTAAATATGAATTCAGGAGATCTCAAAACGTGTAGAAACACCAAAATCTCAAACTCTGATTTTTGACATGATTGCAATACTTTCCTCACTATAGTGTTCGGAAAGTAAAAAGTCAGTTTTATCTATATTTCTGAATCATAATAAACATTGTAAATTTATAATAATGCAAATTATATTGTATTAGATGTTTACATACTAAAATTTTATGCTTTGCATTATGGGCCAATTTTTGATTCGTTAATTGAAAAAATAATTTTATAAAACTTTGTTTTTTGCTGCATTAATTAATTTTTATTTTTTAATTTTTATTAGTTTCATATTTTACATGTGCTTAGTTATATGTATTCATTCTTATTTTTAAGCAAGGGTTAAGGAGTTAATTAACAATTAAATTTTTATGTAAAATTTTACTTTACATTAAAATTTTTGTTTAAAAATGTAAAAAAAAAAAAAAAAAAAAAAAAAAAAATCGACAATATTCTAAAATTTGCACTATCTTTGATTGGAACTTTGCAAGTTTCTACTAATATACTGTGTAGGATGATTACAATTGAAGATAATTAAAACAAATATCTTTAGCCCTATTCCTATATAAATACTTGCTTCAGCAACACTGTATAGAAAGAAAAAAGTTAATAATTAGTCAATATTGGTAAATATGGCAGCTATGTTAATGATATAATCTATATTATATATATTGAAGATGCTTCCAGCTTAATTAATCTTAGTATATGATAGTGAAGCAGTTAGAGTTACCCTTGCTTTGATTTTTAAAACATATTGTTATAAATTTATAATTATTATTTTTTATTCTCGACAATGACTGTGCCAGAAAAAAAAAATTAATTTTTGCACATGGATATTTCCTTTGTTAGGTACTAACATTTACAGATTTCTGTAGATTGAAAGCCATATTTGAATTGTTTTATTGGAGATGTCTTTGTAAAACTCTTAAAACTTTGATAAGAAATTACTATTTTTAGAGAATTCCAGCTCCAAAGCTCTGCAATTATTATTCAGAAATTAGAAAATTCTTGAATACTGATGTGATTCTCTAAGGTTACATTACCAAGAGATCTATGTAAAGAAAAGCTCATAACAATTGCTACAAAACTTAGTTCTGCAGATAATTTTTGAGTTATATTGCTATAGCCTTCAAAGGATATTATCTGAACCTTTTTTTAAGGCTTATGTTTGGAAAGTTTTTCGTGTGAAATTCTGTTATATTATGCTACAATATACACTGTATGGATAAAAATATTTTGACACTTTTGAATTTTGACATTTTGTTGAATATCTAAAAAAGTACTTTATTGATTCTCTTGAAACTTCAGGGGTGTAAAGAGTATGTTATATTGCATCAAAGGTTTTGTCCTGAAGGCAAAGGTAAGTTACAAATTAAAGAAAAAGAAAAAGAAAAAATTGGATGCTACTGTATAAAATAATGCTTGAAATGCACAGTAGCTGTAGCATGATGTTATGAGGCTTCTTTTAATTATCGGGGATCTTGTTTCAAAATGGCGGCCACTTACACCTGTCAACCTACTCTTATATTCACTAGGTATCACTCATGAAAAACCATAGTTAAAATTCACGAAAAATGCTGTATAGGATTAGCAAGCTGTCTGTTAGGTGATATGTGCCAAAATTTAGTCAGTATGGTTTTTCAGAATAAGTACCTTACATACGACGTTTGGTGTTATTTCATGTTTTAAAAGCTGAGATATAACTATTAAGCACACCATAAAAAATAAACTTGTATAGAGCCACCGGTATGCCATATGCACCCAAATAAAATCACTATAATTTTTTGGAATCACTATCTTACCTATCAAGCTTGGTGCACACCTGTACCTATATTATTATAGAAATTAAAATGTGGGATTTCCATAAACAGGGAAAATTGCAGCAAAGTAATGTCACTTATTGGTTGATATATGTCAAAATGTAACCAGCATAGTATTTCAAACTCAGAATTTTGTTTATCAAAATCGCTATAATTACATGCCGTAGAAACTGATTTATAATTTTTAAATCACATCATAAAAGGTGCAGCTAGATAGTGTCATCTGATAGCTTATATATATCAGCATAGTCTTTTATATTAGCTATTTCACATATGAGTTTTGATGCATTCATATAGTATGAAAGGCTAAGATATAGCTTTTCCATAAATGGAGAAAATTGCTGCATTACCTATATGGAGATATATGCCAAAAATCAGTTACCATCAATTTATATCAAGGTTCAACCAAATATAAAGTTTTAAAAAATTATATTATTTTCTACAAAGCTTCCAAAATTTTGGTAACATACAGATATTTTCTGGAAATGGTTGAATTACATTCAGAACATTTTAAAATGTATAAATGTCTAGATTTGACATATCAATGTTTGTTTTCTTTCATAACTTTGTTTTACTAACGACATCAGCTGCTGGCTTCTTAACAGAAAAGTACTAAATTAACTAATAATTTAATTCAAACTGGTATGGAAATCAACATTCAAAGTAATATGTTTTTAATTACTATTTTTATCTACATTTGCAGATTTACGTTGGAATTCTATTGGCTTAATTGGAGGAAGAGAAATTTTGAAAAAACTGTCAAAAAATAAATCTATTCTTAAACTTGACATTGATGGCAATGATGTTCCTTTAGAAATTCGTAAATCTATTGGTGAGTTAATATAAAAACATTGTATTTTTCCTGCTTAATGTTATAAATTTCATTACATTTTTTCCATTTTATGATTTCAATACAATTTATTTTTGGAATTTCAGAATTCATAACTGCAGTTAATGCAGAAAGATATCTGAAAAGCAGTGAAGATATGAAGAAAACTAGACTCTTTGCATCAAAATTTCAGCAGTTGGAAGGAGATCGAGATAAGCAGGTTAAAAATGTTATAACAATATTAATATTCTTGGATTATTTCATTTCTATGCATTTTATATAGTAATAGGCTGTAAAATACAATTTTAACAGATTGCATAAAACAGCAAACACCCGATTTAAGTGAATCTGTTCGCTGTTAGGTATTTTAGTCAGACTTCTGTAATTTTTATACTTTAACTAAAATGCAACAGGGTTTTTAGAAAATAGCTATTCCTTTGTTGTAAGTTTACTTTTTAATATTTTTATTTTATGTAACTTTTCTTGTGTGTGTATATATATACACACAATATTATTTAGGTAGGTTTTAAATAAAAGATTATCATTTCAGTTAAAAATACTCAAGGAACAGTTAGACAAGAAGGATAAAGTGAATGAAACAACTGAGAGGTATTTTTCATTTCTCTTTTTTTTCCCCCCTAAGTTTTAATTTAAGAAAATTACATTTTAATTGCCTACTAGTTGGCCTTTGCTTGATAATTGTTAATATTTCCAAACGAAGATATTTCTAAATTATTCTTTTTCTTTCCTTTTTAGCTTTCATATTATCTTAAATCATTTAACTTTTTTTTTTTTTTTTTTTTTTTTATGATATAGGGTTAGTGCACCAGTGATTGACACTTTTAGAACAATCTCTGACGTTTTTAATGTTCTAGTCATCAGAAAATATTTTTAGAAATCTTAAGTTAGTACATATGGTATGAAAGACATTCAAAACCACATATATGTTAAAATATATGCATTTGGTAATTTTTTTTTTTTTAATGAATTTTTATTTGACACCCACTCAATGTTCCAGTAACTGAAACTGCCAGTTTTTCATTTTTTCAGTAATTGGCACACTACGTTCCAGTGTTTGGCCCCTGCCAGTTATTCATTTTACCAGTTATTAGTACCCTATGCTCCAGTGTTTGACATAAAATGTTAAAATTGTTATAGGTAAAATATATGATTTTATTATTTTTTTATTTATTAATTATTTCGGGATAGATGTCAATTACTGGAGCATGCCAATCACTGGAGCACCTACCCTATATATATTTAAAATTGGCATTTTCTTTTACATCATAATGCTTTATAGTTTCAAAAGGCCTCAAGAAATTAAAAACATCAGTTTAATCATTTAATTCAATATTACAATATTACAGCATAATTTTTTTAATATGCTTTTAGGCTGCTATCTGATTTTGATGGAATTGTACTTAAAAATAAAAAAAAATTCTATAAAGTTGTATGGGAAATATATATATATATAGAAAGGGAATAAAACTTGCTGATAAATATTATTATTATTATTTGCTGTGACCTTTATTATATAAAATCATTATTGGTACTTTTTGTGATTTATGCTGAGCATTTCATGTGTCAGTTTGTATTTTAGGCACATAAAATTTGACTTTAGTTTTTAATACATAAATTTATTGATTTATGCATCAAAATTTCATAGATTTTTTTATATAATTATAGGTGGAATGCATCTAAATTATATGATTTGGAAGATGCATTATTAGAGAGAGACAAATTGATTGATGAATTGACTAAAAAGTAAGAAAATGTTTCAATTCTTTGAAATGTTTTGAAGTTGCTTTTGTATGAAGTTGTCTAAATTATTTTGAAGTATAATTTAAACAATTTTAATTTTAAAACAAAACCTTGTCAAAATTAATGAGAAAATATTCTAGATAAAAAAAAAAAAAAAAATCATTGATAAAAAAGGTTTAAAATGAATAGTATATAAATGTTTCATATTATGCTACACACTTTTTATTAAATGACAAAATTAATTCTAAGAAGAAGAAAAATAAAGCGGGCTGAAAATTCAACCTAAGTCATCGGCGTAACATAACAATGTTGAAAAGCTAAGTTGACCTTGTTAACATCTGACTGGCTGGTATTATTCATGAACAAGGAAACTGGAAATTTTTATCTATTCTGTGCAGTCTCCAATCATGAAAGTGGGCCTCGGGGCATGTGATGTTTAAGAGGAGTGTCCCTGAAATTTCTTCTGTTAATTAATGGTCTGCTACGTAATTAAACAATAAAATTAGACTCTTTCATCAGTCAAAAAAAGTATGTATCTGTTCATCGTATTTGCACCCAGAAAGTTTGTTTATATTAGGAATATATGAGAAAATTTGCACTTCTGGCTCTGAAAATAAAATAATAGATGATAATCGCCTAGCACAATACTTATATATCGTGTCTTTAAATCTATAATTAGTATCAATAATAATAATGAAAATATTGGATTATCACATTAGCCTAAATGTTTTTCAATAAGCAGATTTTCTATCAATAAAATATCTTCAAAATGAGAATATATATATTAACTTTGTACTGTAACATTCATGTTATTTGATTAAACTTCCAAAATAAATCAGAAAAGAAACAATCTATATCATAGGTTCCCAACCTTTTTTGAACTGGTGCCCCCTTTTCTAGTGAATATTTCAATACCGCCCCCCTCCCACTCAAGAGAAATAAGAGCGTACAGCATGGTGAAAACAAGAATTAAATAAAAAAAATTACTAATAGATAGAATATTGTTGGAATTGAAGCGCTATTCAATTTCTTCTTTATTTAAAAAAGAGGAATAAAATTTTTAGCTTACCTGTTTTAAGGACAGGCAAGGGGTTTTGATCATACGAAGTAATCCATAATAAACTATTGCTTTCTAAAAAAATAAATTGACAGTTTCAGAGAACAATCAAACAGCATACTTAATTATATTAAAAAGTATTTTTATTAAAATTTAAAGACATCGAATTTCTAACTTAACTAATGAGAAGGCTGAACTTGATACATTTTAAGGCGCTTGTTAATATCAGGCTCGATTTTACTTAAAAACTATCGTAAGTCGCCGCGTTCAGTAACATGGAGCCTATTTCTCTTTTTCGTTACCAATGTTGCTACAGCACTAAATCCACATTCTGCTAAATATGAAGATGTAAATGCTATCAGAAATCGTTGAACAATTGACCATAATCCTGAATACAATTGCGAAATCGACTTCTGCAGTCAAAATTCTTGGTAGCCATTCTTGAATTTAATTTTTAATTCCTCATTTGTCGTCAGTTCTGTTATTTCTTCTTCTAACTTAGATGATCCTGCTGTGTTGACATTGGAAAAAGGATCCAAAACCCAGTATGGTATTGCAATGTTTAAAATGTCCTGGAATCGTTCCTTGAAGTCATTGTAGAGGTTTACCAAGTGTTGACATTAAACAAGCAAGTCGTCGTGCTTGAATGATACTGCTGATAAACATGAGAAGTTATTGAATTCACGTCTGCCTATATTTCTTTTATATAATAGCAATTCGGACACGAAAGCAGCAACGATATTTCTAGTCTTAATCAAGTTTAAGTCGTCGCCTTGAAGTTGGAAATTGACATGATTAAGCAATTTATACAGGTCTGCTAAGTACGCAATATCGTTCTTTGATGCGATGAGTTTGTCGCGCAATTCCGTGTCTTTGCTTCCTAGGAACTCTATCACAGATTCAAACAGATTGTAAAATCGTGTCAAACAAGGAGCTTTTGAAAGCCAGGGCACCTCTGTGTGAAGCAGCAATCGGTTGAAATCTTCATCATTTGCAATGCAAAGCTGACTAAATAATCTGTCTTTCAACGAGTTGCTTCTGATTTTATTAACTGCTATTATAACATATTGTAGTGATGTATGGAGGCGTTCGCTCAAATTTTTCGCAACTAAATTCTTCCGATTAATCACGCAATGCACAGCAAGCACGTCAGGAACTTTCTTTTTTAAGCATGCTATGAAGCCTTTGTGACGCCCTGTCATAGCCAGTGTTCCATCCGTAGCAACTGCCAAAATATTATTAAAAGGAATTTCCTTTTCATCAAAAAACTTTTCCAGTGTATCAAATATGGTTTCTCCTTTTGTATCTGTTTCCAAATTGGTAGCAAACAACATTTCTTGACATAATTTTTCATCTTTGGTAAACCTCACGTATGACTATAACAATGCTTCATTGATTGGTAAAGTGGACTCATTCAGCTTAATTGAAAATTGACAAGTCGGCAGATAATTGCACAACGATTCTTCAATGCTTTCAGCCATCTCATCAATTCGTCTTTCACAGAATTATTGCTCAAAGGAATTTTTCGGATAATATCTGTAGCTGGTTTATGGAGCACGGTGATTATTACTTCTTTAACTGCTGGTAAAATTAAATCTTCCCCAATAGTATGTGGCTTGCCTGTTTTAGCAATCAACAATGAGATATTGTACGAAGCTCGAAGTCCGTCATCGTCTTGTTTAGAAGCTGATGAAAATCATTTTGATACATTTGGCTGATTTTCAAACTTCTTTTTTATGTTCTGAAAATAGGTCATATCTTTGCCTTTCTTATCCGGATGCATTTTATTAAGATAATCTTGAAGCCTAGAAGGTTTCATCGCTTCATTCGAAAATGTTTTTTGACAAATAAGGCACATTGGCGATGATGGATTTGTGGGATTTTCGATAAATCCGTATTTTATATAATCCACACTATACTGCCGCCTCTTCTTTTTTGCTTCCGACATGGGTCCAACAAACGCTGTTTTCATCGTACGCAGTACGTGCTGCGATGAACAATAGAGAGAGTGAGAATGAGTCAACAGTTTTCTGCGAGAGAGAAATAGGCTAGCTTCAGGGTTGCTGTGAGTAGTGTATCTCGTCAAATTGGCAAGACAGGTTGCTAGTTTTGGCGCATGTAGCCACAGAGCCGTATATACTATCTTTCTCTCAACAGTGAAGTTTCATATCGAAATATGTGAATTTTCGCACACTTGATAGAAATTGACACACTTGAATTATCAGCGTGATTTTTAAGTCTTTTTTAGACTATATTTGATTAATCTTCCAACGCCCCTCCGTGCTATATCAACGCCCCCTAATTTTCTCCAGGTCTTTTACCGCCCCCCTGAAAGCCTCAAACGCCCACAAGGGGGCGTTATCGCCCACGTTGGGAAGCTATGATCTATATAATATTTCTCTAACATGGACCAATTGTAAGTAATTTTTGTCGAAACGACACGATAGTGGTGAAACTGGGTAAAATTAGTACATGAATGAATGAATAGTATATAAATGTTTCATATTATGCTACACACTTTTTATTAAATGACAAAATTAAAATACGCAAGGATAAAAAATTAAATATAAAAATGAACAATATTTAAGCACGCGGATTCAGCTCAATGAACAAATAAGAAAAAATGACGACATTTGTATGATGACATTATTTTATGGGAAAATATATTTTTAAAAGTTGCTTCTTCAGAATTTTTGCAATTGTTATTATAAACTTAGCAATTTTTAAAGATATACATAGAATATGAATTATTATCATAAATTGACTAAAAAACGCAATCATAAAAAGTATAATCAAAATAGGATTTTTTTTTTTTTTTTTTTTTGACAAAAATTATGCCAAAATAAATAAAATATGCCAAAATAAATAAAATGTCATTGCACTCTTGGTGATAAAAATTTAAAAGACATATGGGGGTCCTTTACTAAAACTGCACTGCCTGCGAAAGTATGAAAACCGGATCGTCAACCATGAATTTCATTCTGAAACTTTTCTTTGTATGATTCTGGTTTCACTATTACATAATATTTATTTGGTTATAATAATAATTTGGGTACCACTTGCAGGTTGGTCAACAACCCTATTTGGCAATTTTCTTTTTGCGCCGTTTTGAACGATAACGATGTTGTTCTGGATTCTTTGCAACATTTGATTATGTTTCGAATCCATGGCAACCATATTTCCAAAAAAATCATATTTCTCCGTAATGACCAAAAGAAAATTGCCAAATAGTGTTGTGGACCAACTTGCAAGTTGTTCCATAATTTGGCTTCTGGTAAATTAAAATTTCAATTAGGTGGTGAAATTGGTATATTATTTATGAGTTTCAAATTTTAAAGGTAAATAAGAAAAGAAAAAAGTATGAAAGTTTCGCACGGGTTTGCTAGTAGTAATATTATTCAGAATGAATGAGACCCAAATTATTCATTTTAGAATTGCTTCAATTACATATCATCTTTAGATATAATCAGATTATTGTAACCTTAATCAAAAATTTCTTGAAAATTATGTAAAAGTCAAAAATATTGGTTAAAAAAAAATTTATATATATATATATATATTTGGGACCCCTCAAGTTCAGGAGATTTGGCACAATGCCTGTTTTGCCCATTCAATAATGTGGCCCTGAATCCGTATATATTGCAATCTCATGGATGAATTTAATGTTTTTAACTTCATTATTTTTTTATGATAATGAATAATTACTACTGTAACTTTAACTACTTATATACAATACATTGACTTTAATAGAATAGTAAAATTAATTTTAACAAGAATGAAAAGTAATTAGGACATGAATTGAAACAAGATCCTTAGATTAACTTGCAAATACTTAGCAACTGCATTTCATATGAACTGCAATGCTTTTGTAAATGATTAGTAATGTATATAAATACATGTAGCTTTTGTAAAAGTAATAAATTGTAACACAAAATATCCTAAAACAATATATACAGTAGTGCTAATTACTTATACGGCATTTTAAAATGTAAATGGAAAATTTACTTCCAACAATTGTACATGCTATTAATGGAGGTGATCTAGACCAAAGAAAACAATTTTGCTTCAAAAAATATAAACAGATTGTACCATTTCCTGGGAAAATTGTTTGGATCAATGGAATTTTTCTGGTGGAGATACCTTAAAGATAAAATCTACACCATAAAATTGACAACACTAAGTAGAAGAATTAAAAATCACAGTTGAGCAATAATATGCTACAACAATAAATGAAACATTTTAACTTCTGAATAAATATACCATTGTTATCATCTGTGTAATGACTAAGAATTGTAATTATTTTGAACATCTGTCGCAGAAGGGAAAAAAAATATTTTATGTGCAATTTAAATATTAAATTATATCTATGTCAGTCAAAACCAAAGGTTATAAACTTTCAAACTCTGTATACATTTTTTTTTTTTCCTTTTTGGACACCCTATATTAATTTTTTTCATCAATTTTGCAATTAATATTAATATTATTAAAACCAATATATATATATACTTTATTAATTTTATAGTTTTGCTTAACTTACAAAAAAACCTACAAGTTGAGCAGTCTGCTTTTATTTTACAACAAATCTAATATTAAAGAATATGAATAACTTTCTATTAATGATCAGTTTTGAACTCCAAAAAGCTCTTTATTTTTAAATTGCAATGTGAAATTTCTCAATTCCTAGCAAAAGAATAATTCATTTGAAATACAAATAAATTTTTGATACATTTTCAAAAAATAATCACATGATTTAGAAGCAAGGAATAAAATCATTTTGCAAAAACGATTTAGTTAAACAGTTCTGCTTCTTTTCACTTCAAATTTAAAGAAATACTGTTCTATCCAAAAGCAGACTTTAGAAACAAGAGAAAAAAAAATTATGCAGCTTGCATTAATTATTAACACTTTTCAACTATACACATTCGTTGCATCATTCAACCTTCAATGTTCTTTGGTTATGTTGTGTAGTGGACTTGAATAACATATATCATTTTGAAGAAATTTTGAAAATATTTATGGGACACTTGTGGTAGGCTGACAAAATAGGCAGACAGTCAGACAAGATAGATTAATTCAAATCATATTCACTCTTAAGCATTTTCAGGAAGTATTAAAATGCTTCTTCCTTATATAACCCTTAATGTATCTGAATATTTTTATGCAGCTTTGTAAATCATAATCCTAGTTGTAATATATGCTATAGATAGGATTTTTTTTTGTACGTATAAATAATGCATTTCAATTTCGTTAATATTTATGCAAAGTAAAGTTATTAAAATATGGTTTATAGAAATACCTCTCATAGAACACAATGCTTTTGAATACTTTTAGGTGTTCCTGTATGCAGATCAGTGGTAATATATACTCCATTTTCAATACAGAATATCCAATAGTGAACTTGAATAACATATTTTAGTTTTATTAAAATTTATGCAAAGTATATATTAAAATGTGTTTTATAGAAATACCTCTAATATAATGCAATGCTTTGGGAATACTTAAGGTAAAGACACAGTGTTCGCCACCTTCACAAAAGACATGTTAAAATAAGCGTTTAATAACATCTATGAATTTGAATCCTCCTTCACTGGTTTTCCTAGAACCAGAGAATCTAACTCGAGCGGACTCAAATTGAAAGATGCTAATTATTATTTTTTTTTTTAACATGTCTTTTGTGAAAGTAGCGATCACTGGTGCATATATTAGGAATGGGGAACACTGATGTGTTGGTGTTCCTGTATACAAACCAGTAGTGGTATATACTCCATTTTTAATAGAGAACTTGAATAACATATATCAATTTCAAGAAATTTCATTGCAATTTATGGGAGTTAAAGTGCAGACAGACAGACAAACCAAAGTCATAAATACTTTTCAACTTTGTTGGAAAGTGTTAATAATGCTCTTAAATAAGATGTGTTGTAATATTATTTATAGTTCTGTGAAATTATTTAGAGTTTTTCTCTTTTGATCTATTTCTAGAATTTTTATATCTTCAACATATTTCTTCCTGTGATTCCAGATCTAAAGAATATCAGAAAAGGATTAGTATAATAACTGAGGAAAAGAATGATACTGCTCTCTCCTTGAATGAGATGGAAGTTAAGCATAAAGAATTAAAAAAGGAATTTCATTTACTTCTAGAAAAAGAAAAGAAGGTAAGCATCTTTAAGGAAAAAAAAAAAAAAAGACTTTTTTTAAAACCATTTTACTAATTTAGTATTTACTAATTTGTGCAATATTAGTTTTAGCCAATTCACTTATTGTTAAGCTTAAGATAATGCAAATGTCAAATATTACACAAATTACTAAATGAGTTTGAGAGAGTTGTTTTACAGATAGGGAACACTCACAAACCATGACACACAACTTTTATCCAAAATTTACAAATAGTTAAAGGGTATCAAATATATAACTCCCTGTAAATTCACTACATGACCAGTCATTATTTCAGAACAAAGATATGAAAGTTAGAAAATTCCGCCTTCAGCTGGTAGTTGTTATGTCATTCTATAGTAAATCAGAGGCTTAATAATTACATCCGTGGATATTTGTAACATTCATTATGGACTAAACACACATACGAGGAACATAAAAAATGGTAATACTATAGTATATTTATATGCAGATAGATCTTATTGCACACAGCAAAGCAGTTATTCATTATCTATATCAACCGGGGAGCAGATATAAAAATACACACACAACGACTCTTCCCAACTCACAGGTGGAATGTGCGAGGTGGCATAATGACATGCATGCAGAATTAAGTAGGAGAAAGGCACATTAATTTAAAAATTAAATTGCTTGCCATCATCTGCAAGCTCTTTTACTTTTCTATTTTTTTTTTTTTTTTTTTTTTCCAAACTTAACCTATTTATATAAATTGTATTTCAAATTGCTTGTGCAACAGCATGTGTATGATTTTTTTTTTCTTTAGAAATTAGTTTTAGAAAGTAATTTTGAAAAAAAAAGTTGTATTTATATAAGAGCAAAATTGTAATTGAATTTTATAAATAATTTTTTAAAGATGATTCCAGAAAAAAATTCAAAAATATACCATATTTTTTGCAGCCTATTTAAGAAATACAGTATCAAATTTTCTTAAGTCACCACTTTCTTTTCTTTTTACTTTTCTTTCTTCCTTTTTTTTTTTTTTTTTTTTTTAAATAATTGTTACATGTCAAATGGATATTTTAAAGTCTACTTCAACAAACTCTTACAAACATATTGTTGGTATAATATAAGTAGTGATAATGCTCAAAGTGTTTTATAATACGCCAATAGATGGCGCTGTGTGTTCATTCTCTTTTCTCTGTAACTGTACATATGTAAATAAACGTTAGTTTAAGTCTAGCTCCCGTCTTGGTAACTTCATGTGGTAGCGCGAGCGCTGGTTGCGTTCGATCGTCGGCAAAAATGAAACGACGCCACGTTTTCCTGTAATTAAAAAACTAAAACTAAAAAATGGATCAGCGAAAGTAGATCTTCAATTAAAAAGAAAATTAAAAATGGATAAATTAATCCCGTCAGTACCACTGTTAAATAGTACTAATTATCACACGTGGTCATTAAAATTAAAAGCTGTTCTAACTATTAAAAAATTGTATGACGTAGTGATTAAAGAAGCAGGAGACTTAAAAGAAGAAGAACGGGCTGAATGGGATACTAAGAATGCTGAAGCTGTTTCATATATATTACTTTCATTATCCGATGAACAAAGTCTACAATTCGCAGACGAAGGAAACGCTAAGAATTTATGGGAAAAAATAAAATCAACATTCACAGGAAAACTGGAAGACCGAAAAATCGATGCAAGCAATGAAATAAAAAACATTGAAATTAATCCAGAAGAAAATGTGACAGACTATATTGCAAGAGCAAGAGGTTTAAGAACAAAATGTGCTTCACTAGGTCTGGAAATAACAGAGCGAGAAATCGTCTACTACACTGTAAGAGGCCTTAGAGGAAAATTCTCGAAAATTAGAGAAATATTAAAAACTCAAAGAGAAAAAGATTTAGATGAAATACTCGAGATTCTACGCGAAGAAGAAAGAACAATCCTGAGATCACCTGACTGCCAAAAGACTAGAAGAGAAGAAGCATTCCACGTTAAAAGTGAGAACAAAAACAGAGTGAAAAGTTGTTTCATATGTAAGAAAACTAATCATCTTGCTAAAAACTGCTATTTTCGGAATAAAAACTTACCTCAGAACACTAATGAAAAAAGAACAAATGCTTATGATAACAATAAGAACAAAAACAAAGAACAGTTTAGAAACAGAAACTCGAATTACGCAAGTAAAAATGATAGTGATTTTGCACTTTCAGCGAATAGAGAACAATTTGATATTTCTGAAAATAATGTGTGGCTTTTAGATTCAGGTTCGAGTTGTCATTTAACAAATAATTTGAATTATTTTTGTGATATTACTAATGATAATGGATATATCAATTTAGCAGGTAAGAATTCTACTTTAAATTTTACTGGTATAGGAACTGTTCGCGCTAAAACTTTGGTAAATAATTCTCAAAATATTTTAACTATGAATGAGTGTATATATATTCCTGATTTGAGAAATAATTTAATTTCTGTAAGTAAATTAATGGATAGAGGTTATAAGATTAAATCAAGTAGAGATCATATCTTAGTTCTAAGTAAAAATGATGAAATTGTGTTAAAAGCTGTTAAAATAAATAATAGATTTGAAGTCATATTAGAACCTTACAATGATATGTCACCTGATTCTCTAGAATGTAACTTAATAAATAAATCGGAATCTTATGATATTTGGCACAAAAGGCTTTGCCATTTAAATCCACAATATATGATAAAAATGCAAAATATTATTGGCATAAAATTTAGAGATTCTGAAAATTTTAATTGTGAATCATGTGACATTAGTAAGTTAACTCGGAAAAATCATCCAAAAGTAAATTTTGATCAAAGTAGTTCTGTATTAGAATTGATTCATGCTGATTTAGCAGGACCTATAAATGTTAATTCCTTAGGAAATTCTAAATATTTTTTAGTATTGGTTGATGATTTTTCCGGAATGTATTTCACTTATTTCTTGAAACACAAATATGAAGCATTTGATGCTTTTACTATTTTCAAAGAAAGGTATGAAAATCAGATGAATAAAAAAATTAAACGTTTAAGAACCGATAACGGTTTAGAATTTGTAAATAATGAATTTGAAAATTTTCTAGAAAAATCTGGAATTATACATGAGAAAACAGTACCATATAATCCTGAAAGCAACGGTATTGCAGAAAAATGTGTAAGAGTATTAGTAGAACGTGCAAGAACCTTGTTATATGATAGTAAATTGCCACTTAGATTTTGGGCGGAAGCCATAAATTGTAGTACCCACATTTCTAATAACACGCCGCGAAAAGGTAAACAAAAAATCCCAATCGAAATATGGACAGGTAGAAAACCCAAACTAACTTATTTAAAAACTTTTGGTTGTGTAGCTTACTATCACATTCCTAAACAATTCAGAAATAAATTCGATGTTCCCGCTAAGAAAGGTATATTTGTTGGATATTCTAGAGATAGGCGCGCATACAGACTTTATGATATCGAAAAAAGAAAAATTATTGAAGAAAGATCAGTTAAATTTGATGAAACATCTAAAGGTAGTGAATTCTTAAAAAATGAAACCGAAACTTATTTGTGGGATATTAAAGAATTAACCCAGTTTAATGAAAACGAAACTTCTTCCCTACCCGGGAACAATGATAATAATTTATCAGATTTTTCGTCTGAACAACAAATGCTAGAAGAAAATGAAATACAGAATGAGTCAGAATCTATTTATAGATCGGCACCCCAATTGCGAAGATCAGAAAGAATAAAAAATAAAATGACAGCTAATTTAGCTTTAAATGACCTTGATGGGGAGTCCGTACCGAGAAATTTTGAGGAAATAAAAAATAAAAGAAATTGTAATAAATGGGAGATCGCTATGGAAAAAGAAATCGATTCCATGAATAAACACAATGTTTTTGAGATAGTTGAAAGGCCAAAAAATGAAAAAATAATTAAAAGTAAATGGATTTATTCTATTAAAAAGGTAAATAATGAGGAAATTTATAAAGCTAGGTTAGTAGCAGCGGCCTTCAATCAAATAAAAACAGTTGATTATTCAGAGTCATATTCACCGGTAGTAAATATTGAATCATTTAGGTTATTAATGGCAATCGCCTCTAAACTGAATTTATCTATAAGATTTTTTGATGTAAAAACGGCTTATTTATATGGTAACATTGAAGAAACTGTATACATGGAAATACCCCCTGGTTATGAAAATAAATTTGGTAAAAATAATGTATGTAAATTGAAACGTAGTATATATGGCTTGCCTCAAAGCGGGCGAAATTGGCATAATAAACTTAAACATGAACTGAAATTGATTGGCTTCTCTCCACTTGCATCTGATAATTGTGTATTTACTTATAAAGATGATACGAATTTTCTAGCAATTTGCGTGTACGTTGATGATTTAGCAATTTTTTCAAATAATTCTAAGTTATGCGATGAAAAAATAAGTAAACTTAAAGAAATTTTTGTTCTAAATGAAACAACTAAAAATTCAAAATTTTTAGGCATGGAAGTAGTACAAAATCAAGACGGTATCAGTTTATCGCAAATTAACTACATTGAATCTTTATTAGAAAAATATGGTATGCAAAATTCTAAAAAGTCTAATCTACCAATAGTTAAAGGCGAGGATAGATGTTTTACACCTACAGATAATTTAGTTAATCAAACTGAGTATCAAGAAATTATAGGCGAGTTGCTATATTTAGCTAACCGAACTCGACCTGACCTTGCATTTGTTACTAGTTATTTATCACAATTTAATAAACGTCCTGAGAAAAGACATTATACATTAGCTAAAAAGGTTCTAAAATACTTAAATGGAACAAAAAATAAAGTATTGTTTTACGAGAGAAAATTCGGTTTAATAAATTGTAGCGCAGATGCAAGCTGGGGAAATGGAGAGGGAGGCAAATCATTTTCAGGTTGTGTAATTATGTTAGGAAATTCTCTTATTGTATGGAAAAGTAAAAAGCAAAGATGTGTAGGACTATCCACATGTGAATCAGAGCTGTTAGCCACTGCAGATACTGCAAGAGAATTAACATGGACTGTAAACATGTTACAAGAACTTAAATGTGAACAATTTGTTAAAAGACCTGTGACGATTTATTCTGATAGTCAAGCAGCAATAGACTGGCTAAATACTGCAAAGTCATCAAATAAAACAAGACATGTTAATCTCAAATTTCATTTCGTTAGAGACTTAATTGAAGAAAAGACTGTGAAAGTTATGTATAATTGTACTAATGAAATGATTTCCGATTTTTTAACAAAGGCTGTTACAAAGGAAAAATTATCATTTACATTAGAAAAAGTATGTTTGATTTAAAGGTATATATTTTTATATTAATTATTGTTTATTATTGTTTTTGATTATATATAAAACGCTTTTCGCAGGGGGAGAATGTTGGTATAATATAAGTAGTGATAATGCTCAAAGTGTTTTATAATACGCCAATAGATGGCGCTGTGTGTTCATTCTCTTTTCTCTGTAACTGTACATATGTAAATAAACGTTAGTTTAAGTCTAGCTCCCGTCTTGGTAACTTCACATATACCCCCCGTGGCAGAAACACCGCGACATGGCGACAATGTCGCAGAAACAGAAATGCTCTTGCAGAAAGATTTTACTTAAGTCAAATAAATTTTGACATTGTGTTAAAAAAAGGAAGAGAGAGAGAGAGAGAAAAAGAAAGAAAGAAACTCAAAGAATGGTTTATAAACTGTTCTGCAGAACAAATTTTCGTTTCTGCAGATACGATCGCCCCAATCCTGAATAAGGAGAGGAGATAAAGTGGACGTAACTCACTTGGGCTAGCTTTGATGCGGCATGCATTAGCGATTCGTGATGCGGTGATTTGATTCGGTGTATCGACACTTTTCACTGGTAACCTCTTCCCATGGGAACTTCATTTTCGTGTCTCGAAACTTTGTTTTTGCGCCGCGCCTGCCGCTCTTGTCGTGTGTATTTATTGTATTGCAAAAAGATTTTTTTTTGAAAGAATGGGGCTTTGCGATCATTTTCCGAATTTCATATTTCATGCATTTTCAGATTCATGCATAACAAAATATGCATCCAGGGATTTTCTTTTTTTTTTTTTTTAATAAGTGAGTGATTGCTGCTGTACCGATTTTCATACATTTTCTGATTTACGCATGACAAATTATTTTTATCTAGTGATTTTTTTTTCTTTAATGTATGCGAAGCGTGCATACGTGCGTAGTAATAAATACATGTAAATTTTTAAAAGCTGCATTAATTTTAGTTTTTGCTTCAAACTATGCAATTCCTTTTACAAATATATACAAAAATAAGACTATGGGGAAATTTATAACGTCTGTAGTTATACGCAAAATAAAAAATGAAGCTGAATGCTTACCTTGCTTCAAAAAATAGAAAATTAAGAAATTAATCTTAAAAATACTTTGATTTTTAGCATTTTATATGTAGTAAAAGATCTTAGCAATAACTATTAATGGGTATCTTAAGTTATAAAACTGGTAACTTTTATAATATTTTTCTTTACTAATCATTAATTATTTTAATTGTGATTAAAATTCTTAGCTTTAAATTTTGTTATTTAAGCATATAAAGTCGTTAAAAAAATTATTAATTTATTTTACAAAAATACTCTTATCATTAGTTTCTACAGCTTGTTCATTTCATTTTTTAAACATTTGAATGTTTAAAAATGTGTATTATTTTAATTGAAATATTACAAATTAAATATTTATTTCGAATAAAAATCAAACTAAAGGTTTTGTTGAATATCTTTTTTTTTTTTTTTTTTCAGCAAAAGGAATTTTATCTAATAGTAGTTGTTTTGAATAAATACTAACTAAACAACAAATGCTTTTATTTATTTATTTTTATTTACTTATTCGTATAGATATCAATATCAAATATAAATTTTAATTGATTTTTATTTATTTCATTCATCTGTAATCATTATTTTCTATTATAGATTTTATCCATGAAATTTGTTACATTTCCCATTTCAACATTTCCTTAAAAATTAAATATTTCACTTGCCTCAATCTTTATGAAAATATTTTGACTATGCTTTGTCTATAATTGTGTTACTTAGATCTTGTATACTGTTTTACTTTATGTATTCAAATGATTGTATAATTATACATTCTGAATTCTTTAATGTAAAATCATACTTTTTAGATTTCAAATATACATCTTTATGCTTTTTGTATAGGATAATATAAAAAATGAATCTTGTGTATTAGAATGTTATCTTGCATCTTTCTAATAATCTCGAAAACTATAATTGTTGTAAATTATTTATATTCCATTATAATATTCAGTATTCTATTTTAATTTTTACTTTTAGTTTTGAGTTCTTTATTAGATTTTATGTTGTTTGGTTTGCAGCCTATGAAATAAGTGCATTTGTGTATATAAATATATATATTTAATATAAAAAAAGTAATGATACTTTAAAAGTATTTGTGACATTTGTTTAATTTAGACATTTCAGGATTTAAATGCCTTAAAAAATTTTGTAGATTATTTTTTATGTGTTACTGCATTTTATGGTTTGAATTCATTGAATATTTTATAAACAATATTGTATATTAATGTGAACAAAAAATCTGAAGCAATTAAGATCAATGGATTTATTTTCCCCTTTCTTAAAAAAAAAAAAAAAAAGTATTTTCTTGCAATAGTGCAGATATATGCATTTGTGGCTAGTTAAAATGTACTAAATACATTGGTTATACTGAATATTATTTACTGTTTAAAAATAATGTATTTTGAATTCGAAAATGTTAACTTCACAAACTATTCCTGCAGAAAGATTTTGGTGTTGATGAAGCTTGTCGCAGAAAGCATAATAAATTTCTGCCACAGGGCATATCTTTCATGGAAACAGTATCAAATATGATTTGAATAAATTAACAGCTCGAGTTAAAAAATATTTTGAAATATCAAGTAGAGGAATGGAATGATGTCAAATTTCTCAGAATTTTCAAACTCCAATATTTCTTTTTCAGAGTAGTGGTGGATAATACAACTTTGTAAGGATTTATATCTTAATATTTAACCATCTGTAAATTTTGGTTGCAAACCATGTGTCACAGTTTGTGAGCATTCTTTGTGAATAGGAATTAACATATGTTATAACTCATGATGCTGAAAATGCCAGTACTTTGTTATTGAAATACAATAGTATAATTTATATGCAAATTTTTTGTTGGTTATAGTATACAAATTAAAATAACCTTAGAAGTTCTTAAGCTCCTCAGTATTTAGGCATCTTTTATATTTTAGGTCCTTCTCAAATTAATGCACTCCATTATATGTATTCTATCATAGCCTCCTAAACTAGATGCCTGTCGCATGCCTCGGAAACTTGGCAACAGCTGAAGCGGTAGACAGCATCACCTGGTATAGATTGTGCGGTTTTTTATTAAACTGCCACCAATAATTTTAAGAATTGATATATGATGTATATAATCGACTTTTCTTCGCCTTTTATGTATATCATATCCCACTTTAAAAATTTTTTGGTGGCTGTTGAATAAAAAAGTCGCGCAATCTGTACCAGGTGGCACTGTCTACCATTTCAACTGTTGCCATGTTTTCAAGCCAGGCATCTAGTTTAGGAGGCTATGGTTCAAAATATACCTTGATAATTTTGTATTCTGGGAGGATTTTTTGTGATAAATATTTCAGAATAATTTTTTTCTTACTAATGTTGTTTTTTAGCTCATTTTATACTACTATAAGCTGTGCACAATCTCTCTATGATAACACAGATTGGTTACCATTTTACCAATTTTTGACATGATCCCAATTGTGGCTGAATTTTATTATAATCAAAATATTTATAGTATTTAAACTATATATGACCACTGCTATGTCGAATATGAATGTAAAGCAAAACACACACATACTGTTAAGACTGCTTTTTGATAATGGTATTTTATATTATTTATAAAGTACATTATGTGCCTTAAATTACAATCATGTGTGTACACTAGATAAAACATTAAAACTATTTTACAATAAAAACATCACACAAAGATTTCATTACAGCTGATGTCTGTCTCAGTCACCAATTCATTATTTTATTTACTTTCTATTGCATTATCCATTATGTTTTTTTTTTTTATATATATATATATATATATATAAAAGTTTGTAAATATATATTTATATAAAAAGAAAATTTTTCCTAATAAATTTGAATTTATTCCATATTATTATCAATTTTTATATGTGTGTACCACACGCATTAAAAGAGATTGGGTAATTGTGTTGATTTTTCTTTCTAATGATAAATTTCTGTTATTATTTTGTAAATATTCAGAATCTTCTTTTAAGGAAAGAGAAGATATTGAAAGAAAATTAGTTGAAGAACTTGGAATCATAAAACAAGAAAATTTGCATTTGAAACAAAAGGTATGCCTTTTAGTTGTAATAACAAAATACTTCCCTTTCTAAAATATTTTTAGTACAATACTTAAATCGATACTAACATATAGATTTACACCATCAAGAAATATTTTGAACTCTTGAAAATGATCTATATATTATTTCATAAATTTTGGTGTAAAATCAAATAAAAAGACAAAAACACATTATACCATGCACAGAGCCAAATATCTGCATGTAAATAAATATTTCCGTATAGATATTTATTTGGCATTAGCTTGAGAAATTTTTTAATTAAGTACTTTTCTTTTAACAGTAAAAAAAAAAAAAAAAAAAAAAAAAAAAATGTACTAATACTTTATGTTAAAGTTATGAGGTTCTCTTATGTTTTCACTTTTGTTATAAGTAGTTATAATTTGAATTTTATTAAGTTTTTGTGTGTGTGTGGCACAGCATTAGTATTGGACCTTTTAGAAAAATTTGAAATTTGGCACCAAAGTAGCTTGGATGTTTCTCGCCAAGGTCTTTAGTTACACAATTGCAATAGCCATTTCAGTTCATCACAAAATGCAAAAAATATTTAAAGTCGTCTAGCGGGTCCCATACTAAAGCTGTGCCCTTTGTATTTATTTATTTGCATTGTCTTCCATTAAAGGCTTCTTGAAATGTTTCATGCATTTCTCTTTCCATTTGACACCTTCTTTGCTTAGTTCTTTCATTGATTTCAAAATTCTAAAGCATTACTTCAACCTGGGCAACACTGAGTAAACCTGCTAATGAATATATTCATACATTAACAAATGGTGGAATTTATTCTACTTTTTTTTTTTTTCTTTTCTTTCTAGCATTGGCGTAAACAAGTGTTTTTTGCCAAAAGCATATATGATAAAATATTTTATCTTTGGTTATGTAAAATATTTTACTGTAATAGTCAAAGTCTCAAAGTTATCCAATTTGTTATAATTTTAGAATCAAAAGTGACAAATTTCTTTAAATTATAATCCTATCTACCAAATTAATGATTATTATTTGAGGAAAAAACATTAATAAATAATCTGTGATTGATAAATAATTATCTACATAAAGATCTTATAGTAAACAGGCCTCTATGTTGGAAAGGAGAAGAGAAGGATAGAGAGATTTATAAATATTTATTTGGAACTTGGGCCTTCTAAAGTTTAAATCTGTACCTTGTGCCTTATTTATTGATCATTGTGGCACTGCTAATTTTCAATAAACACTATCTTGTTTATTTTCCTTTCAATAAATCAAGTAAGAAAACATGAAAATCGAAATTACTTTGAGGAAAGTATATTGAAAACTATATACTGATAATAGAATTAATTATGATTTAAAACGAAAAAATATTTCACCAAAGCCTCAACTCACTCTGCTAAAATATTTCATTAGAAAAAAAAAGTTACATTGCAACATTAATTTTTAAACTTAGAAATTTTTTTTTTTACTTTGGTATCATATGTTTTAAGGGGTTGAGCAGGGATTTTAATTTAAAATATTCATTATCCCGTGTACTTTCATATACATTTGAATCATGAAGGAAATTTTAACACATATCTTTTGTTTCACTTACGCTCTTTAAAAATACTTTTGAAACATCATTTTTACCAAAAAGAATGACTCAAAATAATGCAAGCATAAAACCATATAGAAGAGTTATTTAAAGCAAATATTTCATGAACTAAATGTAAAATATTGTAATAAATTTGGAATGATTTTTTTTTTCTTATGTGCAAAAACGAAGAGATTTCATTTCATAATTTATTTGATTTTTGATTTTTATCTTTCTGTTTCATCTAAAAATTAAAAATATTCAGTAGGTGGCCAGTAGCCACAAGTTAGCATCTTATTAGTGGCCGCTTTTTCATGTTACTGGCTGTTCAGTGTCGAAAATAACACACACACACACACACACACACACACACATATATATATATTTCAAAATGTTCCACAGTGCAATCACTATGTCATAAAAAGTAATAAGGATATTAACTTAACTTTATACCTAACAAATTATCCTTTTATAGTAGCACTTACTTTAAAATTTCAAATATATTTCGAGCGCACTCGCGCTCATCATCAGTGCTTTCTAGTGGTTTCATCTCTGTTTACATTGTTCTTCATCTCGGGATCTTCGGTTCGCTTCACTTCAGCAGTGGTGTTTCTTTTAATTGCTTGTTGCCAGATAGGAGGAATTATGCTATGTTCGCGATCGTTAATGGAAGAGTGGTTAGTAATTATCTCTATTGCTTCTCTTTTAAGGGCATAGTAGTGGTTATTATATGGAGCTATTTTACGGGTTTTAGCAGTATTAAAATTAATGAGGTTATTTTTATGGGTTATGGAGAGGGCAGTATTGGATCTATTGTATTTAATGTCGGCGAAGTGCTCTTTTTCGCGATCGTTGATGTATCTTTTAGTCATTCCAATATAGCATCCTTGGTCTTCATTTTCAAATGAAATACTAACACTATTCACAATGTACTAATAGTCTTAAAACTTTATTTGAATGAATGTTGTATAATCTTTTTATAATTTTAACCTTTGTTTTTATCTTAATTCACTTTTGTTTTTAACTTTTTTAAGGCTTTTATTGTGTATATAATTTAAATTTAAGCGTTTAATCACCATAATTTTATTGTTTTGGGTGTTATCCTCCTTACTTGTGTTTCTTTTCACTTCGGATTATGGACGTTAAAACCACTTATAAAAATCTAAAAAATACCGCAAAGAAATTAAATCGCGAAACCTCCCATAAAGATTTTCTTGAGGATTGCCTACACTTTAAGATTACACCTAAATTCATAAAAATAAAAACTCCATATATCACCAAACATTATAAACATTTGGCTAAAAACTTAGAAACTTCAGTACTTAAAAAGATTATTAAGCAAAAATCTACTTGGATACATAAACTTAAACAGAAATTCAATTCTTTAAAATCAGAACTCGAATCTATTACACAGACCAACAAATTCAATAACTTTATTAGTAAGATTAATCACTTTGTTGAAATTGATCGGAACCATTTACAAAAACAGCATAACAAAAAATTAAGCTATTGGCTAAAAAGAGAAAAAAGTAATTTAAACCTTCTACAACAACCTACCACTTATCCCTATATCAATCTATCCAGCTTTAAACCAAACACTCACCAGGATTCAATTCTAAAATTAGGACCGAAGTTTATTCTAAGTGAAAAAACAGACCTTAAGGATGCTATTGCCCACATTGAAACAGCCCTTGAAAATATTCCCTCCCAAAAACAACACACCATACGTAATTCCGCTTTTAAATCTCTCTCAAACCGTAAAAATCAACACGACTCCGGAGACATCCGATGCTTAAAGACCCTAAAAAACAATCGCGATATCACCTACCTAATGTCAGATAAAACCAACAAAATCACCCTAATGAATAGAACTCAATATAATGAAATGATGCTAAATACAATTAAAAAATTAAATGCCGTTAAAATTACTCACACCCCCCTCAAAAAATCAATAAGTAAAACCAAAAATATTATTAAAACAGGAACTTGGCCAAGTAATATTCCCCCCATTTCAATAATCACGCTTCTATCATTCCCAGGTTATTTGGTAAATATAAAGACCACAAAAACCCTCCGACTCTCAGACCAATCGTTAATAAATCTGAAGGCCCAACATATTGTCTAGAAAAATACATGAAAAATATTTACCTCTCACTCCTTCCCCCTTCCGAAAAATCTATAAACTCTAATGAAATATTCATCAAAAACCTCCGCAATACGAATATCAATAACCATGACTCTTTAGTTAGCTTTGACGTGATGGATCTTTACCCATCAATAGACATTCCAGAAATCACCAACTACATCAACCAAAAAATTACCGACATTTATGGGAATAATAAAATCAGCGAAACTCTTATCCGCACAAAGAAACTTTCTCCTTAGTGAATCATATTTCTCATTTGACCAAAACATCTATAAACAGACTCAGGGAGTGCCTATGGGCTCCCCAATTTCAGGAGTAATCGCCGAAATAAAAATGTGACTATTTGAACTAAAAGCTGAAGAAATCATTAATAAGTGTAAATTCTGGAACCGCTACGTAGATGATATATTTACAGTCATCCCCGCTGACACTAATCCCAATCAAATTCTTGAAACTCTAAATAGTCTAGACAATAAAATAAAATTCACTATAGAAACCGAAACCAATAACACCCTCAATTTCCTTGATGTTAGCGTTATTAAAAATTTAAACAACTCTTTCGAAACTACCGTATATAGAAAACCTACAGCTAGCAATGAAATTATTAATGCAAAATGTAAAACCCCCCTTTCTTATAAACATGCCGCACTTCGTTCATACATAAACCGTGCCATTCTCATTTGTTCTAGCAATACCCTTTTAAAAGAAGAAATTAAATTTATTAAAACCATTGCGAAAAAAGCCGGTTATAGTGGAAACCTCATTGACAAATTTTACAAAAAACGTCAAAAAAACCTAAATACCATCAAAAATGCTCAAAACCTAATTATACAACCTCTATCCCATATTGTAACGGTGCCGCGTTAAATATAAAAAATGAAGCTAAAAAACTCAACTTCAATATTCCTATAAAACCAAATAAAAACATATTTCAAAGACTCCGTAATGAGAAAGATTTAATTAACCCTAAAAACTCCTCAGGCATTTACAAAATTGATTTTAAATTTGAAAATAAAGACCAAGGATGCTATATTGGAATGACTAAAAGATACATCAACGATCACGAAAAAGAGCACTTCGCCGACATTAAATACAATAGATCCAATACTGCCCTCTCCATAACCCATAAAAATAACCCCATTAATTTTAATACTGCTAAAACCCGTAAAATAGCTCCATATAATAACCACTACTATGCCCTTAAAAGAGAAGCAATAGAGATAATTACTAACCACTCTTCCATTAACGATCGCGAACATAGCATAATTCTTCCTATCTGGCAACAAGCAATTAAAAGAAACACCACTGCTGAAGTGAAGCGAACCGAAGATCCCGAGAGGACGAACGATGTAAACAGAGATGAAACCACTAGAAAGCACTGATGATGAACGTGAGTGCGCTCGAAATATATTTGAAATTTTAAAGTAAGTGCTACTATAAAAGGATAATTTGTTAGGTATAAAGTTAAGTTAATGTTATCATATCCTTCTCTAATTAAGTTAAAGTGTAATAAGGATAATTTTTCACATTGCTCACAATATGTCTACTGCTATTCAATCTCTTATTACATTCATTATTGAGAAAACACAATGTAATAACATTTTTATGAAAGATTATATTGAGCTCTGAAAAATAAGATAAATAAAATCACTGATGATAACTGAATGAGTATAATGTTGTTGAGCAGTTCAGAACTACATGAGATTTTAACAAGTGCAGTTGAAAAAGAAAAAACAGTATTTCAGCTGTGTCGATCTTGTAATTTTGAAATGCTAACGCAGTGAATAAATCATTTGTAGAAAGTACAAATTTTTGTAGAATGTAGTATACAAAGCTTTCTTTTATCAGTAACCATATATTTAGTATAAAAGCTTTGGACCAAATTAATGAATCAACAGTAGAAAACTGGCAAATGCAAGTTTTTTAACCCATTAACTGCCAAAACTAGAAGTAATATTTTTTTTTTTCTAAATACTAACAGTATCACTCATTATTTTGATCATATATAAGAATAATTAAAATTATGAAAATTGGTCTTACCTTACTAAAAAATTATACTTTTAAAAAATTAAAGAACACGCTTTTATTGAAATGTGAACTAAAAAGCACAAAATATCTATCTTTATAGTATTAAAATGCAGGGTAAGAAAAATTTGTGTGAGTGACACACCATATTACAGGGTGATTATAAAATAATTTAGAATTAAACAAAAACCATTTTTAAAAACTCTCCCCTCACTGGGCTCGAACGTTAGACCTTTAGGTTCGTAGCCCGGAGCTTTACCTCACAGCCACAGTGTTCACGTCACGTAGGGAAAGTCTTTTTTTACAATATAGATTTTTTGTTTGTTCCCAGAGTGGTTACAAATATACATACAAACATACATACAGGTGAAGCTAACAAAAGCGTGTTAAAAATAGTGTATTTATACAACTTCAGAGAAATAAGAGTATAAAATGAATACAAATAAATGTCTATGGAAATATTCTTGAGGGAGCATGAAACAGCAAAAACTACAGATGGTTTCAAAAGTAATTATTTTATTATGAATTTTTTTTTACAAGTTATGTAAATTCATTGAAATATGAAAATTTTCAAAAGTTTTGGTTTGAAAAATGCTTCAAGTTTGAAATTCATTTTAAAATATAAAATTATTTTTCAGATCAAATTTTTTTGTAATAAAATAAACATCTGCCATTATCTTACTTAAAAACAATACTTAATATGAAATATTTTTTATAGTTAACTGTTAAATGCAATTATTTCTGGTGTTGCATGAACACAACATGAGCGGTTAATGGGTTAAACGATGCAGCAAGCAACTAAAAAGTGGCCACTTATGACAAATTTTTAGAATTAAATGGTCATGTGACCAATAGCAACTACTAATTTTCCCCTATACTAAACAGTTCATTTGCATCAAAAGAAAAAAAAAAAGCATTAAAATAGAAATTTATTCAAAATTACTTTAATATCTTCATGTGTGCAATTATACATAAAATTGATATTGAACATCAGTTATTGATCTATAAATGGATTCCCGAATTCAATATTTCATTTTAACTTCTTGTTAAGAATAATTTTGTTTTCAGTAATTAGGATTTTGCTTTTTTGATTTGATTTTAAGCTTCAAGAATTGGAGTTTACTAAGGAATCTTTAGATGACCAAGTTGTTAGTCTAAAGAAGACAATTTCTGAAATAAAGAAAACATCCAAACTTGAAGAAAAGTCTTATGAAGGTATCATATAAATTTTAACTAATATTTAAAAAATAAAAATGAATGTGTTGTGCACAAGTATTTAGATATAATTATAGCAGTTTCTTGATTAATTAAGATGACTGGAAAATGCTTCGTCTCATATCTCTAAAACTCCCAAATAATCAAATTTTACATAAATAAACAAAGGAAAATATTATTCAACTAGTTGTCTTTTGTTTACCTAGCATTTGATGTTTCGAATTGAACATAACAAAATTTATTATTCCTTGCTAATTTACTTCACATACCAGTTTATGTCATTATTTACAGTTAACATGCAGGCCTAGCTTCCTACTGTAGACAACCAGCCTTAATCCCTGCATCACAGTTTACATGCTGTTTTAAAAATAATTGGCCTAATCTTTAATATCATTTTAATAGTCTTTTAATATCTTTTAATAGTCCAAAAGGTTAAAAAAAAAAAAACTAAACCTTTAATTCAACTGTGTATTACATCATACTTATTAAATGCAGTATAGGCTCCTGTCACTGTCTATTTAATGAATAAAATATAAAACAAATAAACGAGTAATAGGCCTAGGACCATAGTGTAGTCAATTGGCCTTTAACCCTACAGCCAACATCTTGTTTCAAATTATATTTATCAAGCCGTTAGTGATGAAATTGATATGTTTGCAATAGAATTTTAATATAATATATATTTTTTTAAGTATCTTTTATTTTTATTTTACTTGTTTGCACTATAGATACATTAAGAAAAAAAAAATACAAAAATACTTTCTTGCAATTAATGACATTTTTCTCTGTTAAATCATCTTTTTTTTTTTAAATTATTTTATTCATTCAAAACCATAGATTTTTTTTTGTTGTTGTTGTTTCTTTCATTCTTTATTATTATTATTATTATTATTATTATTTTTTTTTTTTTTTTTGTAAATCTCAATGCAAACTATGATGTCAAAGTCTCAAGCCAAGTCAGTGGCTCATATATTGGATTATGATCTTCATGAAATTAAGGCTGTTCTTTTTATAAAGATAGGACCTATAACAAATTTATTAATACAAAAAGAAATACATACATTTTAAGAAACATTTTTTCTTTTTAACATTTAAAATAAATTTTTTAAACAAATCATTATTAGGTAATTGCAGAAATTGTCCTTATTTTCATAGTCAATTGATGAAATTTGCGTTAACTGGTTTTCCATGGAAAAAAATACATATATATGTTTAATTGCTTAAATGTGTGATTTTTTTTTTCTTTGTGAATAATTGATGAAATAATGCTAATCAATAAAATTCTCTTTTTTTTTTTGTCTAATTTTCCAAATAAGTAAATATTTCACTGCAAATCAATGAAAATACATTTTTTTTCTTTTGTGTGTGTGTGTCTAATTTATAAGCTATTTTGAATTACATGACTATTTCACCAGAATTTGACTTACTTTAGTTGAATTGTAAAAATACTCAATTTTTACTTAGTTGATGGTATCGGGTGAAAGTAAAGTGATGAGTTGTTCAATATTTTAAGTCGCCACAGGTAAAGGGATTTTTTTTTAGGTCTCTTGATACATATGTACATTAAAAAGTTATTTTATAATTAATCTTTCACTGTAATCTTTTGTAATTAATATTATTCATATTTATCCTTTAGACCAAATACTGACATTGAAAGAAAAATATCAAGAAAAGCTGAAGGAACTTGATCAGTTAAAGGAAAATGAAGTAAGCTTTTTATCGGAGTATCTTTCAAAATTAACTATATATGAAGATCAATCACCAGAAATTTAAATTTGTTTGCTTTTATTTAAGAGTCTAGAAAGTTAGATTAAGATTTTTAATCATTTATTAATTTTGTTAATAAAAAATGTCTTTGATTACCCTGATATATTATTAGAAATCATAATCTTAGTGGCTTAATAATAAATCATCTTGTTAGCATTTTGTTGGACCATCTTTTGCTTTTGATACAGCATTGATTTTTCTTTTATGGATTTTAAAGATAGTTGTCAAAACGTCGGTGGAGGATTTCTCATTGAGTCTTAAAAAGCTTTTGTTGTCTGTCCGTTGTGTGCGTGTAGTGATATCTATCACACGAAACATTAGATTTAAGGACTGATTTCCCGCAGGCAAATCAGACAAATGCAAATTCGGTACTGAACAAAATTTAATTAGGACAAGGCATTTTATTTTTTAAACCACTTCCATATAAGGGCATGCGGTAACTGTACACATTTATGTGTGTAAAGTGTCATTCTCATACTTTTAATAAAAAATATTGTCTATTGAAACACATCGTTCAATGAGTCCCGGGACTAATCCCCAGATGGGGTCGCAAATGAAATATTTCTGTGTGGGTAAAGTAAACTTAACTTTCAAAAGGTACACGTTAAAGTTTCATGATATTTCGATTGTTTGTTACTGAGATATCAAAGTTTTAGTAACCCTACTTTTGATGTTTTCAAAATAAGGGACAAAGCTGAATTTCATTTGTTGTTTAAACATCGTTTTTTTATGGACAAAAATACTGTTGAAACTGTTAAGCCATTGCTAAATTTCAACAATATTTTTGCCTATCACAAAGCAATGATTAATCAACTCATGAAATTCAGCTTTGTCCCTCATTTTGAAAACATCAAAAGTAGGGTCACTAAAACTTTGATATCTCGCTAATAAACGATTGAAATATCATGAAACTTTAACGTGTATTTTTTGAAAGTTAGGTTTACTTTACCCATACAGAAATACACTCCTTCTCATAATTATAAGGACACCCATTTTTTTATATTAACTAAACACTGAACACTATTATTTAAGCAAATATATTTTTAATTAATTTGAATTTCATTAATAGACTATATTTAAAAAGTTTTATCGTTTTCTATCTTAAAAAACTTTAAATATGGTAAAAAGATGATTTTTCAGGTGTTCACAATTATAAGGACAGCTCGAATTTTAGTAATTTCTTTCAGTTATTCTTTAAATTAATATTCTATGGGATCTCTTTTTAGGGTTAAACAGTCAGACATTCTCTCTGATATATATATACATTTGTTTTTAATATTTAGTTTCAATACCATTTCATATAGCATACATGATATTCTTAATACATTTAAACTATTTAAAATTGCTTTCCACTTCCATGCACTTTTCTAATATCATAAGTTAAGGTTTTTTCAACTTTTAGGCCATGGAAAATGCAATAATACAGAAGTTTCTTTCTTCAAACTATTTCCTATTGCTCTAAAAGTAGAGCAAAAATGTAAGTCTTGTTGAAAAAAATATTATTACCCCCCCAAAATCTAACAAAAATCTGATAATTCCACGTTTAAAATTTGCGGATATTCTCTTGATGTTCATAATAATAGAAAAAATTACTAAATTCATTCTGCTTTCAGTAGAAGCAGCTCCCCAGAGCACCTTAGATCCACCTTTAAAATGCCCGATTCATATCTACCTTTAAAAAATCTGCTCTGTCTTTCACTATCTTCAGATCGTGTCAGTAACTGTTCAAACCATTTGGTTAATCAAGAATAAAATGTTTTTCATCCGAAAATGCAACATTTTACCATATAATATTATCTTTATTCAACTTTAACACAGACGTTCTTTCCCCCATTAAATGCTGATAAATTATTACAGGTTTTTTATTCATTTTAACATATTATTAATTATTTTAAACATGCACAAATGTAGACCCTAACCTTTCGTTAAAAATTACGAGCAAATTCGGCAGCAGTCATTATGAGTAGAACAGTAAGACGAATTATGAGTCTTCGATCTCTGTAAAACAACTCTGATTTTGCATCAGATCTCTCTCCTATCAAACCAGCAGCTCACCGTTTGATCACATTTCCTTCAGCAATTTTAGATCTTCGAATTTCATTAGAAATTCGGCGGATTGAAATTATCCTTCCACTTAAAAAACACATTTATCATACTTCACTACTTGAATGTTCTTTTTTTCGAGGAATTATCAGTAATGTACGTCCAAGAAAAATTCAATATGAATTAATCTAGCCCAGTAGTTAACAAATTCGCATGTCAACTGTAATTTATCCGCTAGTAAGTGAAATAAAACGAAAAAATCTGGATTGTCCCTATAATTATGAATCTAAAAACATGGAGAAAAACACATTTTGCATTATTTTTTATTAATTTTGTTTTATATTAAAAAATTATAACAGTTTTGGTTTTTAGAATACTAGATATGTTAAGTGCACTTAGTATAATCTTGTTTACAATTATTTTTATGTTAGTTATTTCAAAATATAAAGTGTCCTTATAAATATGAGAAGGAGTGTATTTCATGTGCGACGCTATCTGGGGATTAGTCGGGACTAATCCCCAGACTTTAGTCGGGACTTATTGAACGATATGTTATTATATGGCCTCTCACTGTATAATGTTTTAAGTTATTTTATAAATGAAGGCCCATAATTGGTAGTGATTTAATAAAATCCTGCCTATCTTCTGAATTAAAATCTACATTAAACTCCCCCACTAACATCATTTTATGTTATTTATCATCAACCAAAGTTTTTGCAAAATAACATTTAAAAAATTTTGTGGTTGCTAAGTAAAAAGATATATATCTATAATATTTGACATTAATATTAAAAAAATACAAAATAAATAAATAAATAAAGCTTGCAAAATATAAACAAATATAAAAAAGCAAAAATATGTGCAACTAATAGTACTTTTTTTTAAACTAGGGTAGATGCTCCCGTGATTGACTTGCTCCAGTAACTGACATCTATCCCGAAATAATTAATAAATTAGAAAAATAATAAAAAAGTATTTTACATATAAGAATTTTAACATTGTATGTCAAACACTGGAGCATAGGGGGCTAATAACTGGTAAAATAACTAGCAGTATCAAACACTGGAACATAGGGTGCCAATTACTGGCAAAATAAAAAAGTGGCAGTGTCAATTACTGGAATATTGAGTGTGTATAAAATAAAAATTCATAGAAAAAAAAAAAAAAAGATAATTATTATCAAATGTATATATTTTAACATATGTGGTTCTGAATGTTTTTCATTCCATATGTATTAACTTAGGATTTCTAAAAATATTTTCTGATGACTAGAACATTTGAAAGTGCCAATCACTGGAGCACTTACCCTATCAGCTTTTTACTTTTTAAACTATGCATTTTTTTTTTTTTTTTTTTTTTTTTTTTTTTTTTAATAATTTATAAATTGTTTATTTTAACTTGATGTTAAATGGGGGAGGGGGAATTAAAAAAAAAAAAAAAATCTTATTTGGTGTATTTTGTCTGAAAGGAAAAAAAAAAATAAATAAATAAAATAATAATATTAAAGGCTTTGTACTTAAATCAATTAATTCAATTAACTTTTTTTTTTTTTATGCAAAATTTCTTTAAAGTATTATTATTATTATTTTTCTATCTTTATTTTCTGTATATTGCTGAAATAACTAAAGTAAAAATTGTTACATTTTTGTTGTGATTAAAATGGACAGAAAGTTCATTCAAAGTATGATAGTATTAAAACAAATTCCTATTTTATTATTTAAATTGTTTAATATATCTTTTTTTGTTACACTATGTAAGTTTTACACTTAACAATATTTCCAATATGGTCTATAATTATCTTAGATCTATGTATTCAATAATTCCTCTATTGAATGTCGGTAAAAACTTCTAATTTCTTATCTGAATATCAGAATCACAGTTGGAAAGAAAGAGGTGATTTATACAGCTTATTATAGACAAAATATTAATCAATAATATCCAATCAACATTATATTCTTACCATATTCTTTCTCTTTTATTCAGTTTAATTTAAAAGGTAATTATAACTTTTTTTTTTTTTTTTTTTTTTTTTTTTTTACAGATTAAAGTTCAAAAGGAAGAATTTTCTGAAATGGAGAAAAATTTAAAGGAACGAATTGTCTTCTTAGAAAACAGAAAAAGAGATTTGGAACTGGTAAATATTTTCATTTCTGAAACATAAAAAAAAAAAAAAGAAAAAAAAGAAAAGAAAAAGAAATAAATAATATTTAAACAAATATTTTGAGGAAATTAAGTGGGGGAAAAAAAAATATTTTTTAGTTTAATAAAGTGTGAATTTGCAAACATTTTCATGATAAATGATGTGCTTTTAATCCAATTCTTTAAAGAATTTTATTTTTTTTCAATTTAAAAGCTAAAGTGAGATAAGCCTAATGACATTTTGGCTTTGACTTCATTTTGTTCAGTTGCTATTATTTTTAAACTTATGAAAAATTTTAGGCATAAACTACAACTAATTGGCATTTAAAATATATGGGCTTTTTATATTTTAACAATATGCCACTTAAAGGAAAAAGAAAATTTTGTGTTTCATAATTTCACTTGCCCCGTGGTTTGTGGGTGTAACCTTGACCCGCTATACTAATATGCATTACATTAAAAGAAATGTAAATAAAATTTCCAGGTAGAGAAAGCCTTCATGAATCTAGAACTTTCGAATTTTTGAAATATATCTACTTCAGAACTTTTACATTGTAAACTTTTATGTACACCTCGATTAGCACTTCACAAAAACTAAAATATTATCCATCTAAAAACTAAAAATTATAACTGAATAAAATGCATATATTGTGCTTTTGCTTGGTAGACCTCTGTGGATTCTTATACTTAATCAAAAAATGTTCTTTTTATTATGGTATGATTTTGAACTTAAAATACAAAAGTGAGATAAATGTATAAGAATTAAAAGTAGGCAAAATTTCTTAGAAAAAATTTATTGAATGACTTGTGTTAGGTTCAAGAAGAATTCAACATTGGAAACATAAAATATTAAATTGGGTGAATATTACAAAATCAAAAATATGCAACATTGCTTTGACTTTATTGAATTTAGTATAAATCAAAAGAAAACTTAAAAGTTAGTTCTTTATATCCTAATTTAGGTTCAGGAAGACAATTTATTTATTATTATTATTATTATTATTATTATTATTATTGACAATACTTTTATCTTTTGATTTGGGCTACAAAAATGTGGTTTCATGTTTAGTTATATTATGTTTTAGAAAAATCACTTCTGGGTCATCTACTTTGCTAATTCGCAGAACTTGACCAATAAAGTGGATTTTTAAGTTAAACTGCTGTATAACCCAGTGTCCTTATTTTAATATTTTCTATTGGGTGAAGGTATTCTTCTTTTTTTTCTTCAGCATGCCGTATGAACATTTCTTGTCTCAGGTTTTCTAGGGCCACACAATGGGCAATTGGTGATAATCTGTGATTCACCTTTAGGGGTAGTCTGGAGAAATGTTATAACAGTTTTGATTCTCTATAGAGGGAATGGTTAACCTACTTTGGAAACTCCCAAATGTATTATTTTACCCAATATGATACAAATTGCAATATAAGGTAAGTAAAGAGAGAATTTCATTACTTACCAGATGCTTGAGGCAAGTGTTGGTTCTGCTATTTCCATGAAAAAAGTTACTTGCCCCATGTGAAAAATGTCTGGAGTAAGTGTAACAATGAGTGGCAAGCTAAACGTTTAAAAAATAGAAAAAATTTGAAGTTACATTCAAATTTGACATGCAAAACTTGTCTGTTTACCAAAAACTGTAGCATTTACTTCACAAGTAAAGCAATGACAAAACTCCAAAGTTTAACATTGGTACTCTGTTGAAGAGTAGAAATGTAAGCAATTTTTCAAACATTAATACTATCACTGTTTTTTTAATATTTAATTTAGTTTTTTCAGACTAAATATAATAAAGAAAGGTTCAAACAAACAGACATAATAACTATTAATTCCAAATTCAGCTTCTTAGTTCAGTTATAAGCCGATGTTACACTTACCCTACTTCACCTAACATAAAAATCCTAAAATGTTTCAGAAGTACTTTGAAACTAAAAAATATACGACAAAGAATGCTCTCTCAAAACATCCATAAAGAATAAATATGTATACAGAATTGGCCAAACTATTATAACATTTTTTTTCTCCCTATTATTTAACGATAGAGACAAAAACTAGACTTCATTATTTTTAAACATGTTTTATTAACATTTCTTTGTTATATGGCCATTAATAGTATTTAGTAAGATCTTACTCTCTTTTTACTTGGATTAAGTGCTTGATTTCATGCAGCAGTGATTCAATATATTTCTTTTCAAGCTGTGAGATTTCTGGTTTTTGGTATCAGACTTTAATAAGTCACTTCAAAATACAAAAATCAGAGTAGTTGATCAAGTATAAAAATTAATCCTTATAAACTCTGTGTAACGTGAATTTAATTGTTATTTCCCCAAATGTAAAACCTAACCTTGGTCACATCTGTGGTAAATCAATCCAGGCACAGGTATCAATCAATCCATGGTCTTGAACATGTATGAGCAAGAAAACCTTTCTTCTTCCTTTCAAAGGGGACCTCAAAATTTTGAAGTTTGGTGTACATTTCTTTATCTTCCATTATTAAAAATAAAGATATTTTAAACAAGTAACTTTTACATGTTTATGAAAGTATGATTCTCTTGCTCCCCATCTCTTAATAAAAAATTATTTCATGATCAATATAAAAATGTTTTGAATCTTTCCCTTCTCCTGGATTTTTTTCAGTCAGCACATAGGAATAAAAATTGCTTAATAAATCTGCATCCAATGAAATTCTTTTAGGGTTAAATGAATGTAGACTAACAACATCATCACCATTTTGTAATTTTAATAAAAATATGAATAAAATACAGCAACTCCTAGTCTCAATGAAGATCTTATATTTTCAGTGAATCATGCCAGCCACAACTAATCCAAACATGATATGTGTAAAAATTTATTATTACATATATATTTAATATTTTTATAAACAAGCTAAATATGATAAATATTTCAAATAATTTAAATGATTTGCAGCAAATTATAGAAAAAGATGACTTGATCTCTGCAAACAAAGTACAAACTCAAAAAGAAATAGATGGGTTGAAAAAGAAGATGGAAGAGGATAAGGTAATTAAAAAAAAATAATTGACTTTAATTTTCAGGGGAAAGAGAAATAAATATATATATATATATATATATATATATATATATGAAAGGATAAAGAGAGGTAAGTTTTTAAATTATTATTTTATTATTTTAAATTAATAGTGAGCAATGTCTTAACTTAAAATTAATTCTAAAGTTTCCCCTGTAAAGTAAGTTTTAGTACAATGCGTGAGCATAACGCAAAAGTCATAAAAGAGAACCAACTTTAAGACAAGAAAGTGATGAATAAGTGCAATCTGCAGCTTTTTGTGGTTTGGAGCTGCATAGTAATTAATCCCAGTTATCTGGACCTCAGCTAATCTGTCAATCATTAAGTTAATATCCAATAAGCATAGGAAGGAGTGGTGTGATTTCCCGCCTAAAATGCCAGTATTTAAGTGAAAACACGGGCAGAGGAGCTCTTCTCTTCTGGTGTGCTCTTGCTTAGTAAACTTACGTCAAATAACTGCCCGAGAGGGGTCACGTGATCGCATTCGGCTGCACTGCACTGCATCCATTTGCTCAACTCACAATCATGGACTGTACCTTATATGTTCCAGATGGATAAATAAAAACATGTGCTGCTATTTTGGAGTTATTACTGAGTGCCAGCCTCTTTCCTTCATAGCTATTATGTGATTCAAGTACTGGAATTCGTCACATTAAAATAAGTCGACAGGATGGACACCTGCATAAAATAAAAAATAATGGTACTCAATAAGTTATGGCTGCAAGAAAATTAATTATGTTATTTCGTGGCCCCTCTCCAGATGCACATAGAAAGAAAAACAATAAACTAAATACACAGAAGGAAAGAAAATAATAAATTAAATCTATATCAATAAAAGCAGCCTTCTCAAAAGAAAAATATTGTTCCTTATCTGTTAATACCTAATGGAGAAAAGAAAATAAAGGATAATATATTCATTCAATCAGGCAAAAGTATCTTTCATTCAACAAAGACTAAATTGCATCTCAAATAAAGTGGGTCAAATTGTGTGGATCTCTCTGCATTCGTCAAGGTCAGAGCCATGTGTTGATAAAAAGAAGGAAAACAAGAACAGATGTTTCTTCAATAGTGTGGGAAATCAAGGTCAATGGCCTCATTCAATAGATGGAGAATGATTAAAACCAGATGTGTAAATCAGAAGTGTTAAAGTCATTTCATTTTGTTTTGCTGACAGAAAAGTAAAAAATTTTTTATTTTTATTCTTATTATGACATTCAGAGAAGAAAAGTGAGTAAATTATTTATTTATTTTAAAATAAAGAGGAACTTTAATCAAAAAAAAAAGTAATAATACAATAAGTATTTTTTAATGTGTGTTAATTACTATATTAAAAATGAGTATTTTTGCAGTCCTCCCATATTTAATAATGAAATTTCATTATATTTAAGGAGTATATAAATTATTTTTGATTGTTCATTTTCTGCATAAGTATTTAAAAAAAAAAAAAAATTGATATTTTCAAAGTTAAAGTGTATTATTTTCTGAAGTTTTATTTTTATTTGAAATTTGCATATTATTATGTTTAAGAGTTATCTAAATAAGTGGTGGTTTTTAATGTCTGCATAATTATTTTTAAAAACTGATATTTTTTCAAAGTTGTTATTTTTTGAATTTTTATTTGAAATTTGAATATTATTATATTTAAGGGTTATCTAAATTAGTTTTTGTTCTTAATGTTCTGCATAATTAATTTAAAAATTGTTATTTTCACAAAGTTGGTATTTTCTAAATTTTTATTTTTATTTGAAACTTGAATATATTTTATAAAGGTTGAATTTCTTTGGAAAAAAAAAAAAAATAGAATTTTCTAAATTTGAAGTTAAAAAATAGAAGTTAAGATGGCCAAGGACCCACCCCCGAAGATCCAGTGGTCCCTGAGAATACAGGTGGAGATAATTTAGGTGCCATTTCAGAGACGGAGCAGGGTAAATTAAGTGAATTAAATAACTCTTCCTCTTCTACAAACACACCGGTAAAAGAGGAAAATGTGCTTATTGAATTTTGCCCTGAAAATGGAATGTTATGGACGGCGTGGTTACCGTATTTCGACGCGTGGTGTCAGGAGAATGGAAAAGACGCAATTTGGAAGGTTAGGAACATACAAAGGTTTTTAAAAGGGAGAGCCCTAACAGTTTATGTTAATAATAGCTTAAATATGATGCACTGGGAAGAAGTAGTAGAAATTTTTAATGAGCAATTTACTACACCTGGAGAGACCTCTTTAAATGATTTTTCAAGTATTGTATTCAAACAGGGTGACAATGTTATAGATTACTACCACAAGAAACTTCAAGTGGGACGAGCTTTAGGGTTAGAACCTAAATGCCTGTTGGACGGATTAACAGACGGATTGCCATTAACATTAAAACAACTTGTGGTGGTTAATTCCCCGAAAAGCCTAAATGAATGGAGGGATTTGGTTCATCGCTTAGATAAATTGCAACTATCAGGGAAATCACACCACTCCTTCCTATGCTTATTGGATATTAACTTAATGATTGACAGATTAGCTGAGGTCCAGATAACTGGGATTAATTACTATGCAGCTCCAAACCACAAAAAGCTGCAGATTGCACTTATTCATCACTTTCTTGTCTTAAAGTTGGTTCTCTTTTATGACTTTTGCGTTATGCTCACGCATTGTACTAAAACTTACTTTACAGGGGAAACTTTAGAATTAATTTTAAGTTAAGACATTGCTCACTATTAATTTAAAATAATAAAATAATAATTTAAAAACTTACCTCTCTTTATCCTTTCATATAAAGTAAGTTTTAGTACAATGCGTGAGCATAACGCAAAAGTCATAAAAGAGAACCAACTTTAAGACAAGAAAGTGATGAATAAGTGCAATCTGCAGCTTTTTGTGGTTTGAAGCTGCATAGTAATTAATCCCAGTTATCTGGACCTCAGCTAATCTGTCAATCATTAAGTTAATATCCAATAAGCATAGGAAGGAGTGGTGTGATTTCCCGCCTAAAATGCCAGTATTTAAGTGAAAACACGGGCAGAGGAGCTCTTCTCTTCTGGTGTGCTCTTGCTTAGTAAACTTACGTCAAATAACTGCCCGAGAGGGGTCACGTGATCGCATTCGGCTGCACTGCACTGCATCCATTTGCTCAACTCACAATCATGGACTGTACCTTATATGTTCCAGATGGATAAATAAAAACATGTGCTGCTATTTTGGAGTTATTACTGAGTGCCAGCCTCTTTCCTTCATAGCTATTATGTGATTCAAGTACTGGAATTCGTCACATATATATATAATAAAGATGATCTATTAAGCATAGTAGAAGCCAAGCAACAGATAGAAGATCACTGAAACACCAATGACCAATAAGATTAAAAAAAAAAAAAAAAAAAAAAAAAATCATCAGTGGATGAAATACACTAATGTAAAGAAACCAGATCTATTAATTAGCAGCCTGCAAAACAAACAAATCAATAAAGTAAAACAACATATATATATATATGTCAACATGTGATGTTATTCCACACTTTCGGTCCTTTCCCAATCATTAGCAGACGATCACAGATTCTCTTGAACAGATGGCAACACAGTTTTAGTCAGAGAGATTCTTTTCAGAATTTGGCAACAAGTGAAAAAGTTGGAAGAACCCGCCAAATAAAATCGACAGTGCGTGAGACGAGCTAGGATGGAGAAAAGGCTGACTCTGTTTTGCAGCTGAGTTCTGCCTGAGATGTTAAGCTATTTTAACTCATGATTATCTGATTTAGAGTCCTCTGTAGTTAAACCACCCCCTTATTCAATAAAGTAGTATTTAATCTACTCAGCCTCCTCCATCTATTTTCACAAATTGGTGTCAGAACCCTCACTCACGTATAATCCACACCCGTGTTCTCTGTAATTATAAACACATTCCAAGTATTATATATATTTTTTTCTCTTTTTCGTGCATTTTAACATTGGAAGAACCTGCCGAATAAAATCGACAGTGTGTGAGACGAGCTAGGATGGAGTAAAGACTGACTCTGTTTAGCAGCTGAGTGCTGCCTGAGATGTTAAGCTATTTTAACTCATAATTATCTGATTTAGAGCACCTCTGTAGTTAAACCATCCCCTTATTCAATTAAGTAGTATTTAATCTACTCAACCTCCTCCATCCATTTTTACATATATAATATTAATAATTCATCATTATTAATACACTATCAAACACGCATGTATTCTGATCCAATTTTAAAAGCATATAAATTCAATTAAACATTTTTCAATAAAGCCTTTAAACTACATTAAGAAACCTTATTTAAAGGCCTTATTCCTTAGTCAATTTTGCAGGGGGGGTCCCCGATATCTTCAGAGGAGATCCTTCACATTTATAAAATTTTTAGCTAGTATTGTTTACTCCTGTTTTTATTATTTTTTTTTTTTTTATTATTATTTTTTCTTTTGTGTTATTAATTTATCTGAATTATTATTTATTTAATTATTTATCAGTTTAATTAACCTGTGATCAAAAAGAGAAGTGTTACAAATTTTTTGAAGACTGTCTACTGTAGTGGTGGAAAAAAAAAGAGGGTGACATTGTAGCACACAAATTATTGGCCCCTTTTCAATGCAGTTTTATTTATTTAATTTTTTATCAGGATCGTTCTTAGTTATGTTTAACGAAATCTTGTTTGATAGATTTATTATTATTATTAATTGAAAGGCGTTTTTTTTTTTTTTTTTTTTCCAGCCTATTTTGCATAGATATTTTATAATTTGCCATCAAGTTTAATCTTCCAACTCATCTTAGATCATAAAGCGTGTGATTTTTGAATTGAAGTATTAAAAAAAAAAATTTTTTTAATGCCACTTTTCACCTATTTTTAACAAAAATTAAAAATTGTGTGTAATTAATAATTATGAATGCACATTTCTTAAATATTTAAATTCAATTGAAAATAACAGATTTTTTAGAAAAATAATATTTAATTTAATGTAATATTTTAAATAATACTTATTTGGTGACATTTTGTAATTTGTATAATGGAATTCTTTAAACTGAAAATTACAAATTTTATAGAAAAATAATTAAATTCAAGGTCAGATGTTTTTATAATCCAACTTTACATTTGGTTATTATCATGATTGTAATGATATATGAATATTTCAAATTTATTGTGCTTTTTTTTTTTTTTTTCCTGTTTAATAATTAATAATCTATTAAATTTTTTCTGTTTTTTAATTTTGTGCATTATAGTTTAAGTTAAAATCGTAATTTTCTTATAATAAAGTATGTAGAAAATGCTATACCTTTTTCCATATTCCATGCATTTGCTATTGGGGCAATAAATATGCACACACACACACACACACACAAATATAATAATAACAATAATAATTAAAAATTAATTCATTAGATAAATACAATATGTCAAAAGTCTAATAATTATACATAAAACAAAACATTTAATTAGCAGAAAAGAAAATAACATGTTGCTCATTCGAGTGAAACCATGCATCTAACAAGGAGAAAAAAATGTCTCTGTGGTGCATGTATGTGATGTGAATAAAATAAAATTCAGTGGCAGTAAATCTGCTCTGTCTGGTTCAAAGTTAACTTTCTCTAATACCAAAGACATGCATTGAAAAAACTGCTGGTAATGTTTCTAAACTCGTTAAGGAATGGGAGTTTTATGAAGATATTATCAGGGTTTTATCTAATAAAATGACACAAATTTGCTTTCAAAAGATTAGAAATATGATGGAAATGGGAAATTAACATGAAATTTACATAATTTGCAGACATTAATTTCTGATTCATATAGTATGTCATATTTTATAAACAGTCCCCAAACTGCAGTTTATAGCACAGGAAGTATTAACCCTCACTTTTCCAAGATCAAGGTGTTGCTGCAGAAAAATTGCTTTCAGGTACCGCTTGGCACGTTTGGTGAAAATAACCATCATCGTGCCTTTTTGTATCGTTTAGAAGTTGCAACATTCCACTGGCTACATTTGCTATCTTTGGCGAATTATCGCACTTTTTGAATGAGGCGGGTTTAACTAAATTTCAACTTCAAAATGGGGTCAAAATGACCCCATCTTGGGAAAGCGAGGGTTAAACATGAGCTCTGATGTTAAATAATTCTTACATGTTTAATAAAATAATTTTTTATGGCCTTTAATGACCTTTATAGAGTTAAATTTTATAGACTCATTTTTCAATTTTTAGTTTCCTCATTGTGAGCATTCATATCAAGTTATCCCCCCCCCCCCCCTCTTCACCAAAAAAGTTTAAAACATGCTCTCACATACACAACTCTGCTATATACCATAAGAGATTGTTAGTTGCATATTTAGCTATCAAGCCGTCATGTTTTGAAGGGTACCGAGTAGTATATATTAAATTGTAATGTTCGTTTGCATATAAAAAAAATCCTTTTTATTTTAATTTATTAATTAAGTTCATAAAATAACTTTTTTTTTTCTTCTTCTTCTTTCTTGTGTAAATTATGAGACTAACTTAAACTTTTTTGTCTAATGTGAAAGCAGTTGAAAAATTTTATTTTCAACTTAATCCAAATCCTCTCAAATTTTTGTTTCAGCATTTCGTAATATAATAATTGATATTTAAACATTTTAGGACAAATTAGAGAAACAAATGAGGGAAAGAATTGAATTACTGGAATCAGCTAACAAAAAGCAAGAAGTAAGTTTATTTTTAAGAACAATTGTTTTATTTATTGAGTAATGGTACAATATGATATCTATGTTGCAGTAAAATCAACCAAAAATGTACTGTTGAATGATGAAAAATAAGAATTTTGTAAACAAATATCATAAATTAAAAACAAGTCATTCTGCATAAGTTGGAAAAGTAGGTTGATATCTTTGTCCTTTTCAAGTGGCTATCATTTTAAAACAAAATGGCAGATCAAGTTGATTAAATTTCATTGAGATCTTGATATAGGCTATATACATACTATACTGAGTTTTAAGCAAAGTGGTTCATAAATATTTTTTTAATGTTATCTTGAAGTACTCAAGTGACTGCCTTTTATAACCCTTTCTAACCTAAGCTGCACAATCGTGTTGGTTAGTTATCCGCATACATTTTTGCGTCTACAGCAGTTGTATGTAATAAAAACAGGAAATGAACGATCATACTAATTCCCAGAAAGTGTAAAGTACCATTTTCAATCAACAAATGGTGGTTGTACTCCATATTTTTCATTCAGCTGGCTAAAACAGAAGAATGTGATGTTTTAAGGTAAAAATGTTCCGGTTGGAAAGGAATAACACAAAAATATAGAGTTCCAAGCAAATTGGTTTATAGGTATGTTTTGTATGTAAGTTTGAAATTTCAAATAACTACCATTTTGAAACAAAGATGATGGATCAAGTTGATTGAGACTTTGATATGGGTTACATACATATTGCGTTTTAAGGAAATCTGTTCATATCACATTTTTTTTTATATAAGTGTGAAATTTTTATGTGACTCCTATTTTGGTACAAGATGACGGATTGAGTAGATTAATCAATAAACTTGATTGAAACCAAACAAATTTAGACCAAGCAGAGAGAGACTAGGTTGAGACCAAACAAGGGCACATAGCAAGTTTAAAACAAATCAATTCATAATTATGTTTTTTTTTTTTTTTTTTTTTTTTTTTTTCCCAAGTAACTGCTATTTTTTAAGCAAGGTGATCAAGTAGTTGATTAAGATAATTGGTTAAGGACTTAATGTGGGTTATGTTATGTTTGTACTGAGTTTTTAAGTAAATTGGTTTATAAATCAGGGTGGCTAGCAGTCAGGGAAAATCAAAGAATCAGGGAAAAGTCAGGGAATTTAGAAAATCTGGAAAAGTCAGGGAATATTCAGGGAATTTAGAAAATCTGGAAAAGTCAGGGAATATTCAGGGAATTTCCTTTAAAGTCAGGGAATTTTAACAAATTTTGTGAAAATAAGCTATATTAATCATTAAATTATTAATGTTATTTTAAATCACTAAATTTTTTGCTAGTGTCATGAAATTTTCATCGAAAATAAACGTGAGAGTCTGGGAAAAATGGAGGAAAATCTCGAAAAATAGTCAGGGAAAAGTCAGGGAATTTGAAAAGGTTTAAATGCTAGCCACCCTGTAAATACATTTTATATTTGAGCTTGAAATTTTCCCATGTTTTCCATTTTGAAGTCTAAAACAGGCTATTTATAATAATAGTTTACACAATTCTTATTCTTCATGTAAATATAGGATTTAATTCATATTTAAAACTTAGATTTTTTTTTTTTTTTTTTTTTTTTTAATGCAGGAACTGGTGCAAGAAAATCTTGAAGCTTTTCATGAAATACAGAAAAAAAGCACTGAGAATGATTTACTGTTAGCAGAAGAACATCGGCGTACACAAAAATTGGAGCATGTAATTATATTCTTTAATCAAAATGATGTTCTATTTTCAAAATTGATGACATACATTATTTAACTTCCCTTTTTACTTTTTAAATGAAAATGAATCTTTATTAATGCTTTGTATACAGAAGAAGGAATGAGAAAAAGCTTTAATTTTCTGTATATAACTAAAAGAAAAATTAATTTGTATAAGATTTAGGAGAAATGATATATATATATTATTATTTTAAAGACTCCCTAAAAAAATACATGATTTTCATTTTTATTTAATGTTGGTAAAAATAAAATAAAATGAATAATTATTAAAACACCAGGCAATTATTTCATTAAATAATAATAATAATTTTTAAATCTTGCAATGTCAATCAGTGTTTAGATGATTTATTGTTTAGATGATTAAGCTAATATTTGACTATCTATGCCAAACATTTTCTTGCATAATCAGGAGCATTATGATTGTGAAAGGTTCTATGAGATAAGTTAACTTAGACAAATATTTTCATTTTAGTAATAATCTTATTCGTGTTTGTATGTAATATATAGAATAACTGACAACAAAAGAATATTTCTTAGTAAAATATTGTGTTTGGTGATTGTAATATTCTTTATAAATTTGGAAATATTCAGCTATTATTATTATCATTGTTATTATTTAGTAAATGGATTATAATTTATAATTTAAATGTTAAATATATAATTTAAGTCAGTTGCATTAAATTTTGTCAGCTGTCATCATTCGAATAACATATAAAATTTTAATTATTTTTTGTTATTGGTTTATGCTTGTTTATATGTTTTAGTTTTAATCATTATTTATTACTGTCTTTATTCTCTGAAAAGATGCTAGAATCCAAAGATGCAGAAATGAATGCTTCCATCTCAAAAGTCAAACTTGAAGTGAGTAATCAAATGGACAAGTTAAATGAAGATAATAATTCTCTAAAATTGAAAATTGAAGGTAAGTTTATTTGGGAAAAATAAAAAATAAAATGTTGCATCTTGACTAAAAAGGAAAAAAATAAATAATAATAAACTGAAATTGTAATGCAGGATAAGAGAAAGTCATGTTGGTGGCACACTAGATTGTTTTTTTAATAAAAAGTTAGAACAGAAATAAGTTATAACTTTTTCTGTTCTGGGCACTCTACTGTGTTCTTTGTCAGTGTCAAGTAAAAAATTGTTACCACTTAGAATAAAAATGGCTTGATTGGAAAATATTTCAAAACAATACTTTTATTTTGTGTCCCAAAATGTAAGATAATATAGTAATAATGCAATACAGAATACAAGGAACCCTAAGTCTAAATGTTTAGTGCCTAAATTTCCATACAATTTACTTGTTCTAGATTTAACTTGTAAAATCTTACATTATTTTTTTTTTCTTCTAGAACAAAGCGAATGGATTCAGTAACTAAGGGCTGAGTATTACATTGTTGTAAATTGATTTTTTAATTAAAGCTAGAAGTAATAAACTGTATGCAGATTTAGGGACTAAACTTTTAGAATTCCGTATGTTTTGCATTGCATAATTAAATGAGCTTTATAGTTGCCACTCTGTTACGCTGTCTATAGTTTTAAGAAAGGCAAAATTGTGGCTTTTCATGATCAAGAACTTTCAGCAAGAGCTATCGAATTTGGCGGAATTTTTTGGATGTTCCAACAGGACAGTGTATTCATCCACATGGCAAATACCACTGGGGAATGTTTCCTAAATTATGGTATGCATACATTTCTATGACAATCTGTTTCTCTTGCTTTAAACCCAACAGAAAACGTTTTGAGCCTACTAGTTAGAGCAATTTATGAAAATGGAAAGCAATATGCCCCAATTTCAGAATTAAGAACTTTTATTATCTCCCATCAGAAAAAAAAAAAAAAAAAAAAAAAAAAAAATGACCAAAATACATTAAAGGCTTGGTCCATTCTATGCCTAAAAGCGTTTTTTCCATTAATTAGAAAATTTGGTGCATGGACTGGCTACTAATCTATATTTTTGGTTCATGTTCATATCATTATACAACACCTCAAAAAGGAAAAAATGCAGTTTTCTTTATATAAAAATTAGGGATGCACCAAATAGCAGTTTTGGCCAAATACCGAATATTCTTCAAACCGAATAGTAACTGTTTGGCCAAATATCGAATATTCGGTTGGCTGATTTACTCTTATATTTAGGTATCAATCACCTAATCTTTTGCAAACTTTTTCAGTAATACCATTTACATTTAGTACTATTTTATTATTTTTATAATAAAAAAATATTATAAAAAACTGCTATTCAGAAACAGTGGTTTATATAAATACAGAAAAATATTAGGAAATATTACTACACATAAGTTGTTACATAATGCTGAATTCACAGTCAAAGAGAATTATTAACTGTTAGGCTTCTTAATAAACACATAAAATTTCTTAAATAACAATATCTTCTTGTGCCCACTCAAAAAAAAAAAAATGCAGCATTTAAAAAAAATCAATTTTAAAATAACAACGTATTGGCTAACCTATGTTAAAACTGACGCAAATGCCTCTCACTGTCTTGTGGATAAATTGTGGGATAGAAATGTGATGCTTTTCGTGCATGTTGGGGCATTTCATATGCATTTTCCAATGACAAACTTAAAATTGCTATTTTATGAATTGCGTCATTTTTCTTGTCAGATTTGGATGTGATCTTTGTTTGGTCTCTTGAAGCTTCCTAGATGGCAACATCATGTAAATTATATATGCTCTTTCTTAACTTTAGAAACATACATTGTTATTCTTTTATTGATAAAGACAGCTTTTGTTAGATATTATTAATTGTTATGATTAATGTAACTAACAATTAATTTTCTTTAATGTTACTTGAAACTAGATAAAAGAATTATTTTCATTTAAATATATAATCTATTTCTTAATTACTCTAAAAAATATTAATTTAATGATAATTAAAATAGAATTTTTTCAAATGATTAAAAATTAAAAAAAAAAAAAAAAAAAAAAATTAATTTTTATATGTTTAACTAGCCGAATTGTAGCTGAATAATTTGATATTCAGCCAAACCGAATGTTCGGTAGAATGGCCGAATACCGAATGTTCAGTGCATCCCTGATAAAAATGCCTGTTTGAATTATATTTTGCTATAAAATAAAAAAAAAATTTGTTATATTTCTAACATCGATAAGTCTTAAATTTATTTTGTTACATTATTTATTTGTATATTGGTTTCAGTTCCATAAATATTGATCCTAGAAAACCTGAATTGCAAAATAGTGCTTAAAAACAAGCATAGAATTTTATAAAATTTATGAAAAATTTTGGGGGAATAAGAATAACAAAATTTCTCAAGAATAACAAAATTAAAAATTTTTATTGCATGTTTATACAAAAAAGTTTCCAATTAATAAAGTTCATACCGTAATAAGCGAAAATGAAACTTTTCTAAAGCCCCCTGAATTCAGCATTTTTGAAAATTTTGCTGTCTCTGATTTTCATGTTAAATTATTTTGTTTTTTTAGAAATATCTCATTTTAAATGTTTAATTTGCCTTATAATGTATTAAGAATTCTGCAAATATCACTTATCAAAGATATATCATATAGCTACCTATAATAACTCTACCCTATCTGCATGCAAATAATAACAGTTTTCAGTGTTTTTGCATGTTAGGTAGTTTCACCTCTGAGGTTATGTAAAATATTTATTATTGCTTCATAAAATGCCTTCCTGATATATTTAAGTAGTTTTTTGATGAAGATAGTCACAAATGAAAATGCAAATATGTTTATTTACATTATCATTGTTTTCACCCATAATTGATATATCACCTCAGAAACACTATCTGCCAGTATCTCTTTTTTGCAGTAAAGAACTTATTTCATGATATAGAAAAGTGGTAGTCATACTTATGCATTGTCATATATTGGAGGCCTTTTCTGATTCAACGTTGATATTTATACGTTGTTCAATTCCTACTGTTAGTTCACACTCTCCCTATATATATATCTTGTACAAATCTTGCAATCGATTTTTAACTAACTTCCAGACTAGCTAGAAATTTTGAAACTCTCAGGATTGCTCAGAACATGATGACAACACAATACTTCGAAGTCCGATTTTCAAATGTTTGATTAGTTTTCTTATAATTAATTAAAATATGAAAATAATAACATCCTAATAGCGTTAATATAGCCATTAAAATATTAGCTATAATTTAATTGTTGCCAAAAAAAATTACGAGGTCATTTTCTTTCGACATAAAAATAAATACATTTAATTAAACGTGAATATTAAAAAACTATAAAAATTTAAATTATGCATTTCACAAAAATTGACATCATTGTCACTTTAAAAATTTTATGCACATTGCTAAGAGCTCTATGATTCACCAAAAAGTTTTTTTTATCTTATAATTATTTTTCTTTCATTTTGCACGCACACTTTTTATTTCCTAATTCAAAATCATTAAAAAAAAATAAAAAAATTTCGATAGTGTTTGTAAGTAGGAATTTACTTTAAAATTTTTTCTTTTATATTGTTTTATTAGCATATAGGGTACGTATTATTCATGAATATTTGTAATTCTTTGAAGTTTTTAATTCATTTAAACACTATATTTGTATTTAAAATGCAGCTTTGCAACTAATACTATGCATTTAAAATCAGTATTTAAGAAGTTGAAGCCAAAGTCAATGTTTTTCAAACACACAGTATAATTTCTAGTTTTAACATTAAAGAATTTAATTTTTGAAAATGTTAATCGAATCTTTCTTCCTTTCAGATATGGTAAAACTTCATAAAGAGGAATTACAGAGTAAAGATGAAGATATAAAAATTTTACAAAAGAAAATACAAAATCTAAAAATGAAGTTAAAAGAAGTATCACAGAATGAAATGAAAAGAATTGATGAGCTTCAAAACGCCTTTGCTTCATGGATAAAGTGTATGAAGCAAGAAACAGATAAAGAAATTGATTTAGAAGATTAGTGTAAAAGGACCTTAAAAAATTTTTTTATGACATAAAATTAATTTAATAGAATTATGTATATTTTTTTGGAAGTTTAAAATATTTATTATATTTTATAAAGCTGTAAGGAGTATTTATATATGTATATTTAAAAAATAAAATTTATTTATTATATTATCTTCTACAGTTAAAAGATGTTTAATATTGACATACAAAACACTTATTATAGTTTAAATCAGAGGACACCAACTGGTAGTAAGTGAACTACTTATAACCAGAATCTAAAGCACATGTTACTATGTACTACTCCGATTCAAAAAATTAGAATAATGAAAAGAAATATGGTCAAGGGAAATGAAAATCGAATTTATCAAATAAATAATCAACAATATCAAATATAAAGTACTATAATATGAATCTGCATATTTTGCAGATTATAAAAATGTAAACACATTACAATGAAATAGAAAATATATTTAAATCAGCTAACAACAAAAAATTCAAAATATTAGAATACTTTCTAACATGGTTCAAAAAATTAGAATAATGAAAATATATTGAACATAATTTAAACTCTAAGTATTTTTACTTGCTAATCAGTACTTTGTTGCATCACCCTTAGCTTTAATGACAGCTCTTAAACGTTTTGGCATGTTTTTAACTAAAGGTTCACAATCTTTTTTATCCAAATTCGCCCATATGCTCTTTATACTAGAAATAAGTTCTTTTTTGTCTCTAGGCACAACTTCTTGAAGTCGTTTCTTCATAATTCCCCACAAATTCTCGATAGGATTTAGATCGGGTGAGTTTGCAGGCCAAGGGAGTACAGGTATGTCCTTCTCTTTGAGCCATTTAGTTGTTGATTTGGAAGTGTGGGGAGAAGCTGAATCTTGCTGAAACAAGAAATCGTCATCACATAAATCCTCAGCTGAAGGAATCATGAAATGTTCAAGAATTTCTTGATAGACTTCTGAATTGACTGTTGTGGAAACAATACACAACCTGCCTGGGCCTTCAGCAGTCATGCAGCCCCATACCATAACAGAGGTCGCAAATTTAAACGAACGTTTTAAACATTCTTTCTTATAAGCTTCATGTTTGAGTCTCCAGACACGTATACCTTGATTTCCGTGAGACACACAAAACACACTTTCATCGCTGAAAAGTTTCTTTTTCCAATCGTCGTGATCCCAAAATAGCCTTTGTTTACACCATTTAACTCTAGCAGCCCTTTGCTTAGATGATAAGAATGGCTTTATCTTAGGCACACGTGATCTAAAACCTAATTTGCGAAGTCGTCGTAGTTTTGTAGATTTGGAGACATTTATACCCATTTCTTTCCATTTTCTATGCACATATCTCACACTCCGAAAACGATGTTTCTTCACAATCTTTTTCAATTGCCTTTCATATCTTCTTGAAGTTACTGGCTTTCGACCACTTTTAAAGTGTTTATTTTGAAAACACTTATTATTAGAATATTCTCTCAAAACTCTACTCACACTTGCTTGAGAGCATTTCACTTCTTTTGCTATAAAAAGTTGTGTTTTTCCTATTTCGTGCAAGTACACAATACGATATTTCACAGCCTCAGATAAATCGCTCTTTCGTCCCATATTAAGCAAATACTACGCTACAATCAAATGCCAAACGACTTTTCATTTTCAACGGAGCACATTTTATAGTCCCACAGATGTTAATCCCGCAGCCGTTCTCTCAACTTATAAGAAAAATTTGAATATTCTAATTTTTTGAACCATGCTATCGAGGTATTCTATTTCTTTGAATTATTCTAATATTTTTTAAATAGTTAATTATTAATATATCAGATAAAAATAAATATTTATGTTATATTTATAAATGCTCTGAAGATAATTAGATACTTTTAATATATTTTTTCCTGGACGCAGTATGCAAATTGACGCGTTAGCAACATCAAACTCATTCTTTTTTACATTATTCTAATTTTTTGAATCGGAGTAGTAGAGAGATTTCTTACTAGAATTACTCATCACCCATGTATTTTTTCAAATTCCATCACAACCATTAACTGTTCTTATTTTCTAAAAGTTGATTTAAGCTTTTGATATTGTATTTTAGAGCTAAAAAATACACTTAGTTAATTTTTCTTACTTCATAACTTCAAAATAATATATATAATAATAATAATGATCTTAAGCATAGTAGAAGCCAAGCAACAGATACAAAATGAAATTTTTAGAAAACAAAAACAAATTTCACACTTGCAAATTTTCTAAATGTGGAAAAAAAAAAAAAAGTAATTCTAATAACAAATTGTTCCAGAAAATAACAGGAGGTTTGGTGACCAAAAATGGCAAAACTGCAACAAGTAAAGAGGATTATTATTATTGCAGCCAAAAGTATATTTCATATTTTTTTATGCTTGTTGAAATTGATTTGGTCTTTCCACCAAAAATGTGTAGTTATTCATGTCTTTGAAGTTACAATCCTAATTATCCATTGTAAACCAGAAACACTAAATAAATAAATAATTAAAAAAAAGTCATCTGTAAAACTGTCATTACGCACAGAACAGATGAAAATTTAAAGTTTTTATGTGAGTGAAAAATGCCAGTCAGCTTGTGTGAATTAATAGCAGAAAACAATATTTCTTTTAATTATTCTGGTTAACTCTTTAATTTTTTACTGAAAGCTAACTTTTTTTTTTTTTTTTTTTTTTAACGCAAGAATTTTCAATATTTTTTTCTTGTTTTAAATCAATTTTGAAATTTCTGTTCCTTTTCTGTTTGGTAGATAGCAGCATTACTCCAAAATTCAAGAAATAATTTTTCAGAAAAAATCATATGCTAAAGTTACTTTAAATTTCTTTGCACTTTGCTACATTCATGATGCATCCGTGCTTATTTCTTTTCGCCCGATGACCCCTGCTATTATTGATTTGAAACAACTGTTGCAAGTTTCTATAATTTATAGTGTTTACTTAGAAAGTTATTTATTAATCGGGTTAATATATAGATGTTTCAAAAAGAAATTTCTTTAAAAATGGTAATTTTATTTATTTGCTTTTTTTACATGACCAGCCATGTGTCTAATAAATAGCTATTTCTAAAATTAGTTTTGCAGTTTTCAGAAGAAAACATATAGTTAAAGAGGATATGTTCAACAGATATAATAATAGCATCATTTGACAATGGTGGATAAAAAAAATCAGTAATGAATTTATTGGATGACAAAAGCATTAAACAGGAAATTGTAGGAAAATCTAGGAAAGATTCAACATGCAAGAAGACTGATCTAGTGACCAATGTCAGGGTTGCTACACAAATCGGGAGAAAAAATTCCCCGAGTTTTCCCTGTCCCTTTTAGAAGTAAAATAGATGACACACAATCATGCAGCATTAGAATCTAACATGTTTGCAAGTTAATTGAACATATTTAGGGTATATTAATTTTTATTAACTTACTATAGTAGGGAAAAAATAACATAACTAATTCATTATAAAGCACAAAAATTTTCCTATGTTTCTCCAAAAAATTTCAAAATTCCGTGAATTTTCCCTGTTTTTGCAAAAATTTTGGAAATTCCCTGAGTTTTCTGTGTTTTTTAACAATTTTCGAATTCCCTGAGTTTTCCAGGTGCCGTAGCAACCCTGAATGTCCTATTTTATATTCTGTAAAAATAAACTGGAAATTTATGCACATTAAACATTTCCAGTGCTTTTGAGGTGATAAATATTCAGGAAGAGGTTTGAAAATATAGAGTAACACGTACTATAATAAATCTTTTTTATAGGAAACCAAAGTTGTAACCCTTTATTCATAGAGGAAATAACACATTCAGTCTGTATTCTCCCTTACATCATCCTAACTGTCTTACACTGATGATAAGGGAAGTGTAAATCTATAAAATTCTATTGGAAACCAAACTAAATTTTAACATATTTAGAACATATACAATTGCATTCAAATTTTGTGCAACTGAATCTCCTAGTTTAAGATATGATTTTACCTCCTTTTTTTTTTTTTTTTTTTTTTTTTAAATGGAAAAAGCGACAAATCAGCATCATAGTTTGAGTTCTCTCAATCAAAACTGACTTACCTGTAAACAAATTTAATTATTTGTATAAAATTTAAGGTTTTAGTTATTCAAAAAATAATTTTACTATACATTAAGATGTTATTTATATGAATATTTTTATGGGAAAAATCAGGTAGCTGAACTCTCTAGATCTGTTTTAATAAGTTTAAAAAAAATATGTGTATGAAATTTCAAATTGGCCTTGAATATCAAGAACATGTATCTCATTGATTAAAAGTTTTAAAATCCAGGGGTGCAGAATACGGCCGATTGTGCAAACTGTTATTAAATTTTTCTCGATAGCACAAAACATTATTTTTTTTAACTACGCTGATGTCACACATGTTTTATTTAATAATATATATTTCAATAAAATAATTTTACAGGTAATTATAATTAAGAAAATCTTCTTACCTGTATTCATCAATCAAGCATCCGTTCACAATATTCCCTTTTTTAGACAGCTAAATCGCTGAATTAATCTTCTGTAAAGAAAGCTGTATTAGATTCCAAATAATTAAGTGTATAACTAATTGATGACATTGTGCTTTTTAGACATTTAATGAAAGAATTAAATAAAAGAAGAAAAACATAAATTTGAATTACGGAGCTAATAAACGCTCCAAACATTAAGAGATCTACATAACGACTACAGACAGAAAAATTACCTGTACACAGAAGCAGGTGCAAATGGTTTCGTAGGCATGCGCAGATGCCTCATTTATTTGTTTTCACAGTTCAAATTGAAAGTAAAATGTTTTTGATAGTTTGTGAAATATATATATTGGGCAGATAATTGTTATATTGTACAACACTCCACCTTGCACAATATATATTAAGTTTTCATTAGTTGCAGTTTATCTCTGTGTTTAATGAATGCCGCTTTAGGTAGTGCCTTAGTAAGCACATCGGCAGTCATATCCTTGCTTGAGATATATTTCAGTTTAATAATTCCGTGTTCACACAACTGTTTAATTAAATGATATTTTACATCTATGTGCTTTGTCCGACTTTGGTACTTATCAGATTCAGTGAGTTTAATGCAGGCCTGGTTGTCTTCATAAATAACGATTGGTTGATTTTTTTCCATGTCAAGATCTTTCAGTAGTTTTAATATTGATATTGTTTCCTTTGCTGCATTTCCAGCCGAGATATACTCAGCTTCAGCTGTTGACAGTGCTATGCAGTTTTGTTTCTTGGATGTCCAGTTAATCGGGTTTTTCCCAACAAAGTATACGTTACCACTTGTAGATTTTCTATCAAGTGTGTCATTTGCCCAGTCAGCATCAGCAAAACCCTTTAAAATAGGTTCTTGATCAACATTATATTTTAATTTATAATCTTTAGTTGTGTTTAGGTATTTTATTACCCTTTTTGCGGCCTCCCAATCCTTTTCTCTAGGTTATTCATTTCTACGACTAAGTATATTAACTGCTGCCGAGATGTCCGGTCTGCTTAACGTTGCTATATACAACAAAGCTCCTACAGCTTGCCGATATTTGGTGTTATTTGGTAAAACATTTTCAATTTTATCATCTTTCTGGTATCCCGGATCAAGTGGTGTGTTAACTGGTTTGGAATCTTGCAAATTAAATTTGTTTATTAGTTCATTTATTTTATTTTTCTGATGTATTGCTAATGTCCCATTATCACCTCTTTCTATTTGTATTCCTAAATATTTGTTTACTTGACCTAGATTTGTAATTTCAAATTCGTTTTCAAGTTCCTTTATTACTTCCTATATTTCCTTTTTGTTTCCTGCCAGCAATATGTCGTCGACATATATAAGTAAGTAAAATATATTATTGTCCTTTGTCCTTTTGTATAAACACTTGTCTGATTCACAGGCAGTAAAATTTAATTTGATTAGTGTATCATTGATTTTAGTATTCCAAGACCTGGCTGCTTGTTTGAGGCCATATATGGCCTTTTGTAATTTGCAGACCTTTTTCTCTTGTCCTGGTGTTATGAAGCCTTCTGGCTGGCTCATAAAAATGTCTTCTTCTAGTTTTCCATGGAGGAAAGCGGTTTTCACATCAATGTGAGTTAACTGCAAATTTTTGTATAATGCTTTTATCAAAAAGGTTCCGATTGTTGTATGAGAAGCCACTGGGGCAAAAGTCTCATCATAATCAGTTCCATACTTTTGACTAAAACCTCTTGCCACGAGTCTTGCTTTGTATTTTTCAATTTTGCCGGATTCATTGTATTTTGCTTGCCAACAATGTGTGTATTAGGTGGAGGATCAACAAGATCTCATGTTTTATTTTTATTTAATGATTTTATTTCTTCTTCCGCTGCTTCTAACCATTTTTCTCTCTCAATAGGATTTTTCATGTTTACTATATCGTCAAATGTTTTCGGTTCAATATAACTTGTATTAGTTGACAGAAAACAAAACGTTCAGGAGGTACCCCTTTGTTTATTCTATCTGACCTCCTTAGGGTTTGTGTATTCTGTATTTCATTATGTTCTTCTGTTACATCATTTTCATTGTTTAGAATAACAGGAATTTTAGATTCTTCATTAATTGCATTTTGGTCAATGTTTCGAGAATGTTCGTGAGTTTCATGCTCTTCAAGAATTACTGTTCTGCAGATTTTTATGTTATTTTTTACATAAATCCTATATCCTTTACTTTTTAGATCATAACCCATAAAAATTCCTGGCTTCGCTTTATCGTCCAACTTTTTTCTATCAGTTTTGTTCACATAAACATAAGCTTTGCAGCCAAATGTTCTTATATTTGAGAGGTCTGGTTTCATACCAGTCCAAAGCTCATATGGTGTCTTTTCACGGGCACTTGTTGGTAGTCTGTTTTGTAAATAGTTTGCTGTCATTAAAGCTTCTCCCCAAAAATTTTTATTTGACTTTCATTTAACATGCATCTGGTCATTTTGACCAAAGTACGGTTTTTCCTTTCTGCTACGCCGTTCTGTTGAGTACAATGGGGCACAATCAGTTGGTGTTGTATACCCTCATTTTGAAGAAATTTTTCAAATTCTTTATTCATATATTCACCACCATTGTCAGAATGCAAAATTTTAATTTTCCTTCCAAATATATTGGAAGTTAGTGGATGGTAATTTTTGAAAGCTTCTAAAGCTTCATATTTATTTTTCAGCAGATATATATAAGTGTAACGGCTATAGTCATCTATGAAGGTGAGAAAATAACTTTTTCCACCCACCGTAAGTGTCTGGAATGGGCCACAGAGGTCGGAATGTATTATATCTAATGTTTGTTTTGTCTTGTGTGTAGCTACTTTGGGGTATGAATCATTTTCCAATTTTGACATAATACAAATTTCACAATTATCATCGTGTTTACAATTGTTCAGTTTAATTCCCATTGCCATGTCTTTACTGACGAGTTCGTTTATTTGTTTGATATTTTTCAGGGTTCATACTCATCAGGGAAAACCTGGAAAACAGGGAATACTCAGGGAATTTGGAATTTTTAAAAAAAAGTCAGGGAAAACTCAGGGAAAATAAAAATTTTCATTAAAAATCAGGGAAAATCAGTTATAAAACCTGGAAAAACAATTTTTTTTCTCTCAAGTTATGTTTTTCTTGTTAAGCTTCGTATCAAAATTTAAATGATTAAGTATTGTGAAAATATGCATGTAAATAATGATTTCTACGGGAATTTCTAGCATGATCGGCAGTAATATGACATCATACAGCGGAAGTAGCTGTATTTTCTCCTGTCTAGAGGAGCGTTTCTTGTAATATGTCGCTAATATTTTCTTGAAAATTGTCTGGGAACTCAGGGAATTTCCCCTCCATATTTGAGTATGAACCCTGTTTTTGTGGCCTAAACTACTGTGCCATAGTTTAACACAATTTTTATTATTGCAAGTTTGTGTCATGTTTATTTTTTCTTCTATGTTTTCATTCGTTTTAACTTCATACAAATTGTCAGCTACTGTTGCAAAAATATATTCTTAGTTTTTAAATTTAATTTCACAAGTGTTTTCTTTAAATATTGCCCGACAACCATTCTCGGTTGCCTTTTTTTATTGAAATTAAATTTGTGGCAATTTCAGGAATAAAAAGTGTCTTTGAGTATAATGTTTTTGGTTTCGTTTTTAGAATTTCTTACTTCTAATTTTACATCTCCACAACCTTGTGAGATTACTGATTGACCATTGGCTAACATAACTTGTGTTTTATCATTGTTTTTAAATGATATGAACCTTTCCATACTATTGCACACATGGCTTGAACTCCTGCTATCTACAATGAAAGAGTTTCTGTTTGAATTTCCTACCACAAAAGTTAGATTTTTCATTTTATTTTCCGTTTCGCGTATCATATTTGATCTTTGTTTGTTTTTATATTTATTGCGATTGATTACTTTGATAGTTATTTGGATTTTTATAGTCGTTATTCTCTTTGTGTTTATATTCATTGCTTTCTCTATTTTTTAATGCCAACAATCGCTTTTATTATGCGAACTCTTTTTGCAATAATTGCAAAACTTTCGTGGTGGTGTTTTATTTTTAATGTGCATTTTATATGCGCTTTCATTATTTGTTTGATTGTTTTCTGATCTTTTTAGATCTTCGTCTAGTAACTTTCCCCTAATGAATTCTGGTGTTAAGTCTTCCTGATCTCGTGATTCAATTGCAGTAATCAAAACTTGGAGGAAGAGAGCACAGCATAAGAGCTGACATGTGCTCATCATTTATCACTTCACCTATAGCGGTCAGTCTATCACGGATCTGATAGACGTTATATATAGATATATGTACGTTAGATGTTGAGATATGTTTCCACCCTCTGCTAGTTTAGCCGAGTATAACTTTCTCAACAAAAATAATTTACTCGATAGATTTGAACGTTCATGAATTCTTTTTAAAGTGTCCCACGTTTGCCTAGCTGTCGCGAGATTATTTATGTGTACAATTTGATCGTCTTCTATCAATAAATTAATGATCGCTTTAGCTTTGCGATCCTTTATTGTCCAAGGATTGGGAGCTTCGTCTGTTATCAATTCAAACAAATTTTCCTTACATAACATCATTTCTATTTTGAACTTCCACAAATCGTAATTTGTGGAATTCAATTTTTCGATCATTGAAATATCTTTTGCAAAAGCCATTTTAGCTTTATTATTTAATCACTGCAAATATTTTGATTATATAATATTTCTTTTCTTATTATACTTAATTACAATTCAATTAAGTTTTTCTTTTCTTTCTTTTTGTTTCTAGAACACATATACTTCACAAACCGAAACTTTTGGTTTCAATTCTATTTCGAATGGATGCTTTTTAAATCGAAATTTCTTTCAATTCATTTATTATTTTTGTATTTTTAAGATATTTTATTTCATATTATCTTAAAATAGAATATTATATTATACTTATATCATATCTATATAAATGAATTTATGTATATAGAAAGTGTGACATTTTCTCAGTCTAATGATCTGTTATTAAATTTTTCTCGATAGCACAAAACATTATTTTTTTTAACTACGCTGATGTCACACATGTTTTTTTTAATAATATATATTTCGATAAAATAATTTTACAGGTAATTATAATTAAGAAAATCTTCTTACCTGTATTCATCGATCAAGCATCCGTTCACAATATTCCCTTTTTTAGACAGCTAAATCACTGATTTAATCTTCTACTAGCAGGCTACGCCCGCTTCGCTGGCCACTATATTTAAATGAATCTCCAAAAGAATTGGATCATTATTTATTTTTTACATCACATTATAAATAAAAACTAAAATAATTACATTGGAATCGCTCTAGACCTTGCATCGGGTACTCGCTGACTACGGCATCTCTTTCTCTGCCGGCACTGTATCGGGAGCAGGTTCCCACTGCCTACAGAAATCTCTTTCCTATGTATTTCAATATGGGTATTTATTGACGATAGGTGGGTCTGCCATTATTTAAGAACTACGATTTTAAAGATAACTGTATCTCAGCGTCTATAAATATTTTAGTTTTTGAACCAAGTATTTTATTGCTCATGCTATTTACACTGTATTACAATTTGATTCCGACCAATGTAATGAAATAAAATAAAAAGTAGATTTTCTTTTAGAAGGAATTAAATACATAAAAAACAAATAAATTCCAATCAGTTTAATGCTTTCTACTATATACTACCATTATTTCCTGACAAATACTATAAATTAGAAAAAAAAAAAAAAAAAAACTTTTAAAGAAATTAAATTAACAAATGAAAAATAATTGTTGTTATACTACAAAAATTATACATAAACATAACTGTTATAAATACGTTTTTAAATTTTAAATTTAATATATTTAATTTTTTCTACTGCATTACCATTTTATTTTCAATAAATACAATAAATTAAAAAGAGAAAAAATATTCGCCCTCAAATAAATGTATTAAATAAAAAATAAATTGCATAATATAGCCGTTGCTAAGATACGCAGACGATTACAATCGAAGAATAAATTCATGAAAAATGAAACATAAAAGCCAATGTTTAAAATCGAAAAAACATTAATTAAAAAAATTCAAATTCGAAATTCGAAAAAATCTCGATGAGGTGCACACCTGTAGGGTCCCAGGTACCTATATGCCAAATTTGGAAGCTCTGCGATCAGTAGTGTGTTAGTAGTTCATGTTTAGATAAATGTATTTATTTTCCTGTTGGAAAAAAAAAAATAAACTCGTTTTTTTTTATTATTTTTTTTTTTTTGGCAACAATTAAATTATGGATTAAATTTAAATGGCTAATTTTTTGCTATTTATTAGCTTATTATTTTCATATTTTTATTAATTAAAAGAAAACTAAACAGAAATTCGAAATTCTGACTTCGATGTGCGCAATGATCCTTTGGGGGGCACCTTTGTGTTAAATCTCGTGACTGTCCGAGCTACCGTTTTCGAGAACACTGAAATATACATACAAATATTGCTCACTTAATAGTATAAGATAAAGAAAGCTGTATTAGATTCCAAATAATTAAGTGTATAACTAATTGATGACATGACTTTGTGCTCTTTAGACATTTAATGAAAGAATTAAATGAAAGAAGAAAAACATAAATTTGAATTACAGAGCTAATAAACGCTCCGAACATTAAGAGATCTACATAACGACAACGACTACAGACGGAAAAATTACATGCACACAGAAGCAGGTGCAAACGGTTTCGTAGGCATGCGCAGAGATGCCTCATTTATTTGTTTTCACAGTTCGAATCAAAAGTAAAATGTTTTTGATAGTTTGTGAAATATATATATTGGGCAGATAATTGTTATATTGTACAACACAAATGTGGTTCAGAGAAAATTTATTTTCTTAGAATAAAATGAAAAAAAAAAAAAAAATCTACTAAAAAGATGAACTTTCTAATATTAAACAACAAACTAAGTTGTATTCTTTTGTTACATGTGTTTCTTTTAAATAGCTATTACATCCACCCTGCAAAAAAAAAAATGATCATAATTAATTCAAGCTGGAGAAAATATCAAATTTGTAACTTTCTTTTTTCTCCAATCTATATATATAAAAGAGTAAACTCACTGATTCATTCATTCATTCATTCACTCACTGACTCAACACGGCTGTGGCGATCCTATGGGAGATAAAGTCACAATTTTTGGTGAGCAGGTTGATTTTAGGACCCTGACGCTCACTAAGACGGGATTTTGTGAAATACTCTCCTGTTCTCCCCCCCCCCCCTGGGGGCAGAAGGCAAAAAACACCTTTATAAGCATAACTCGGCTCCAAATTACTTCACTGTGAAGAAATTGCAGATGGAAAGACTAGACTTGAATACAAAAAAATCATTTTCTGCGATTTTGGTATTTTGGATTTTTAAGAGGGATAAGGGGTAATAATGAGGTTCTCGGGTGGGGGGGGGGCAAAAGGCAAAAACCACCTTTATAAGCATAACTCGGCTCCAAATTACTTCACGATGAAGTAATTGCAGATGAGGAGACTAGACTTGAATACAAAAAAATCATTTTCTGCGATTTTGGAATTTTGGATTTTTAAGGGGTTAAGGGGTAAAAATGAGATTTTCTGGGGGGGGGGGCAGAAGGCAAAATACACCTTTATAAGCATAACTCGGCTCCAAATTTGCAGATGGGGAGACTAGATTTGAATGCAAAAAAATCTTTTCTGCGATTTTGGAATTTTGGATTTTTAAGGGAGGTAAGGGGTAAAAATGAGATTTTCGGAGGTGCCTAAGGCAAAAAGACGTTTATAAGTATAACTCGGCTCCAAATTACTTCACAGTGAAAAAGTTGCAGATGGTTAGAATAGACTTGAATACAAAAAAATCGGTTTCTGCGATTTTTGGATTTTTAAGGGGGGAGAGGGGGTAAAAAGGATTTTTGGAGGCAAAATTAGCAATGCATGGATTTTCGAGTAAAATTCTAGCAATAATAGCTCAAAGATATAAAAAAAAAAAAGCCAAGCGCCTTCTTGAAGGTATTTGCAAAAACTCATTGATTTTTTCCGATTTGGGGAGGGGGGGGGGGGGAGTTATGAGGGGGCAAATTCAATCCCCCCTTTTAGCACCAAGCTCATCTGTGGATATCTATGAGCTGAGGTCACAAATTTTAGTGTGTGGCTTATTTACGTGTGTCCAACACCCATTGTAACGGGATTTCGTGAAAGACCCCTCCTTTTACCCCTTTGGGGGTTGGGTGGGGTGGGGAATAAAAGAGTAAAATCACTGATTCACTGACTTAACACAGCTGTTGTGATTGTATGGGAGATAGACTCGCAAATTTTGGTGAGCACGTTGGATTTAGGACACTGACGCCCATTATGGCAGGACTGTGAAATATCCCCGCTCTCCCCTGGGGGGGGGGCAGAAGGCAAAAACCCCCTTATAAGCATAATTCAGCTCCAAATTGCTTCACAGTGAAGAAATGCAGAGAGAGAGACTAGACTTGAGTGCAAAAAAAGCATTTTCTGTGATTTCAGTTTTGGATTTTTAAGGGGGGTGGGGGTAAAAACAATTTTCGCAGGCAAATTTAGCAAAATATGGGTTTTTGAGTAAAACTGTACCAATAACAGCACAAAGATATAGAAAATCGTCAAGAGCCTTCTTCAGAATATTTCCAAAACCTCATGTTTGGTTTTTTGTGATTTTTGATTTTTTTTGGGGGGGTGGGGGTTACACCCATTGCAATGGGGTTTTGCGAAAGTCCCCCTTTTCCCTTCGGGGGTGGGGGGGGGCAATATAAACCCGTTTCCAAGTATAACTTTGCTTCAAATTATCTCAGCAAGATTAATTTGTATATGTGGGTTGTTTATGCTTTCCCAACACGCACAGTAAAGGGATTTCACAAAATTTTACCCCCCCTCCTCTTTAAGGGTGGAGGAAGGCAAAAACACGCTTATAAGAGTAACTGTGGTCCAAATTATCCTAGGATAGCAATTTTTTGATATATCAATTGGTTATGCGTACTCAAAACACATACTAAAAAGAGATTTTGTAAAATTCCGACCTATCCCCCCCCCCTTGGGTGTGGGGTTGCAAAAAGTATATTTCCAAGCATAACTTTTCTTCAAATTATCTCAGTAAGCTTAATTTTTACGTATGAGTTGTTTATGCATTAAGGCGGGGAGGGGGGGGGGGCAAAAAACGCTTTTAAGAGTAACTCTGCTCCAAATTATCTCAGAATAGCGATTTCTTGATATGTTGATTGGTTATGCGTACTCAAGACACACACTACTAAGGGATTTTGTAAAATTCCACCTTATCCCCCTCGGGGGTGGGACAAAATCATGTTTTCATGCGTAACTCTGCTCCAAACTATCTTAGACGATTTTTTATTTGTGGGCTGGTTATGCATTCCCAACACACACTATAAGTCGATTTTGTGAACTTTTCCTTTTCCCCCCTTTAAGGGCGGGGTGGGGTGGGGTGGGGGACAAAAACACATTTTAAAGAGTAACTCTGCTCCAAATTATCTCAGGAAAGCAATTTTTTTATAGGTTGACTGGTTATGTGTACTCAACACAAACAAACAACAAAGGGATTATTTGGAATTCCATGCTATCACCCCCTTGAGGGTTGAGGGGGGGGGATTAAAAACATGTTTCCATGCATAACTCTGTTCCAAACTATCTTAGAATGGCAATTTTTGATGCGTGGACTGCTTATGCGTATTCAACACACACTAAAAAGTGATTTTGTGAAACTTCACCCCACCTTCCCTTAAGGGGCGGGAATATGTATTCATGTGTTACTCTAGAGTAAATTATCTTAAGAAGGAGAGATTTTCCATGTGTGGGTCAGTTATATGTATCTAACTCATAATATAAAGATATGTTGCAAAATCTCCCCCTCCATTCCTTTAAGAGCGGGCTGGTGAGGGGGGGGGGGGGCTAAAAAACATGTTTTAAAACATAACTTTGCTTCAAATAATCTTAGAATCCCGATTTTTTAATATGTGGGTTAGGTATGTGTATGCAACATGCATTATAAAGGGATTTTGTGAAGTGTGGCGAGTGGGAAAACCGCTATCGAAGGTATCGAGAATTTTAACTTAGATTTTGACTGATTTCAATGATTTTATTATTATTATCAATATGGTATTTTGAGACTTCATTTCAATATAATGACCAGCGAAGCGGGCAAAGTCTGCTAGTCTAACTATAATGCCACAAAAATCACTACCCAATCCATATAAATAAGCACACTCTAATGGCCATATCATACTTGAGCAAATATACTCAACATGTTCACTCAGCACCATTCAAAATTGCGGAAGCTGAATGAACAAGAAAACTGGTCAGCTGTCTGTACGATTACCCTGAACTGATAACGTGAGGTATTCCAGAAAATAAATTGTCTTTCCCTCTCCTATTGGTCAGTTTTGATGAGCACGCTGAACACAGTCAAATCTTTCGAAAAAGCTGATCATCTGAAAATGTGCTGTCCTTAAACGAGATCATGCTGAGTGTGTTGGCTATAATGTTATGTTTAGTAAAATGTTGAGTGAAAATCTCTCATGTGATACGGTCATAATGACTGAAGGCTGGGAGAAATGGTGTGTTTGTTTACTTTAGCCAATAATGAAAAGGAGAGAAGAAGGGGAAAGAGGGGAAAACATCATTTTGCAGTGTTTTGATTCTCATTTAAACAATACATTGAAGTTCAGTTATCAGTTTGGATTGTGTATTCACCAATTGTCTTCCTCCCTCACCCATATCAAACCACACACACACACACACAAAGAAAGAAAACGTGTTTGAACAATTAGCTGTGATTAAATTCAAATTTTTTGAATAAGTGGCTCCTTTTTGTGTCTTAACCCTCGATTTCCCAAGATGGGGTCATTTTGAAGTTGAAATTTAGTTAAGGCCGCCTCATTCAAAAAGTGCGCTAATTCGCCAGAAAAAGCAAACGTAACCAGTGGAATGTTGCATCTTCTAAACGATACAAAACGGCGCTGTGATGATGATTTTCGTCAAATGTGCCAAACAGCACCTGAAAGCAATTTTTCTGCAGTAATGCCTTGATCTTGGGAAAGCGAGGGTTAGAGTTTTATTTTCACTTAACTATTTTAATTTTAGCAATTATTTGAAACTTCTGTTGTTTTTACTTTCCGAACATGCATATGTAACGAAAGTATTGCAATGATGTCAAAAATCCGAATTTCAGATTTTGCTGTTTCTATACGTTTTGAGGCCCCCTGAGTCCGTTTTCACAATTTTTACGATGATGTATATATGTGTGTGAGTGAACACGCTAGGTCTGAACGTTTTGCTCGAATGAGCTGAAAGTTGGTACATATGTGGTAAGTCACCATAGCACGAACCCCGATAGATTTTGGTGAATTATAGTTCACTTATAGTTTTTTTACAGAGACACCAAGAAAAATTCTTTATCATTATGGCCTATGGGACCAAAATCTTAAAAGTGCAGTAGCGTCTAAACGCCTTATTAAACTGAGCAAAAAAATTATACACGTGTTATAAGTCACAGTGTCATGAACTGTATAGATTTTGGTGAATCTAGCACTTATAGTTTTTTTACAGGGACACAAAGAAAAATTTATCATTATGGCCTATGGGACCAAATTTTAAAAAATGCGATAGCGTCTAAATGCCTTATTCAATTGAACAAAAAAATTATACGCATATTATAAGTCACAGTTTCACGATCTGCATAGGTTTTGGTGAATCTAGTACTTAGAGTTTTTTTACAAGTACACAACAAATAATTCTGTACCATTATGGCCTATGGGGTGAAAATATTTAAAATGCGATAGCATCTAAATGCCTCACCCATTTGAGTTGAAAATTTATATACATGTTTTAGGTCACTATCATACAAACTGTATAGATTTTGGTGACTGTAGCATTTTCAGAGTTTTATAGGGACACAAATACAAATTATTTACCATTATGGTCTAAAGGCTTGAATTATTTAAAGTGCGACAGTGACTAAATACCTTATTCAAATGAACTGAAAATTTATATACATGTTATACATCACCGTCACACAAACATTATGAACTTTAGAGAAATAATGATTCTTTTTTCAGGGACAAAATGCAAATTTCTTTATCATTGTGGCATATGGGTTCAAACTTTAAAGTGTGATAGCGTCTAAATGACTTATCCGATGGAGCTGAAAATTTATATAAATATTATAAGTCACTGCACACGTAGGAGTGGCTAGCTATTCTAGCTATTTGTCTCTTTTTTTCATATTTGTCTCTTTTAGTCTCTTTTTTGTTCAATTAGTCTCTTTTCTAGCTTTTTTTCATGCTTTTTCCAATGATATTTTTTCTTTACTCATTTTTCCTCAAAGAATCACTTTCAGATCAATGTAATAGATTTTAACTCTTAAAGAGGGATGTCAAAAGTATTATATAGAATGTAAAATACAGAAAAAAAAAAAAAAAAAAAAAATGAAAATTAGATTCAAGAAAAAAGGTTGCACGTTGAGGGCACATCATATATATTTTTTAATGTAAACTCAAAATTGCTATTCTTTTACTTGTGTCACTTTTCTTGTCATGGTGCGATAAGTTTATTCCTTCACCACATGCAAAGGGCAATGAAGTAATCACGAAATTTAAGTTCGTTTTCTTCATTCAGAATATAGGTAAATCAATTTAACAGCTTAAAAAGAAATGCTAAGCTTAAAACATTTTATGTTACTAAATTTCTATAATACTTTTTTTTTTTTTTTTTTTTTGTAAATACAAATTTTGCTTATTTTACAAGTTTTTGTTACCTATTAAAGTAGCAAACTTGGACAAACATTTTTAGGTCACAATTAAATTTCATTTTACTGCAGGTTGGTATAGACAATTTTGTTATTGGGCGTATCATGTAGTACATGTAATGTAACTGTTATTCTGCCTTAAGTTTCCAATTTTATATTGCTGGCTGGTAAGATTTTTGGTGAATTCCCCACCTCGTTATATATGTACCAGTACCTTATGTGTTATTAAAAATTATTTTACATATAAGTAACATACATGCTATTCTTATTTCAGTATTCAGGAATTAGAATTTAGCAGCATCCATGATGCATTTTTATTTAGAACTTCCATAGAACAATTCTGTAAACATTTGGATTCTATAAGATTTAGCAAATACTTGTAATTTTGGTATTACTGTAAATTTTGTTACAAAGACAATTTTTCTTACATACGAGGCAAGCTGACATTCAGTTTTGTAAACAATACATTGTACACATTTTTTTTTCCATGTTAAAAAAAAAAAAAAAAAAAAAAAATATCAGTCGCAGACTTACAACTGTAGAAGCCAGGGATGCAATTCTCACTGGTGGCCTCATTTGTCCTGCCTTATTGAGGATTTGCAGAAATATAGATGAGTCTTCTTTTGGTTTTGGAGTTGTCGCTCTATGGTCACATTTTACACTTTAAAGCTCCTTAGACAGAAACCTACAACTTAAAATGGAATTGCAGTTAAGAATATAATGGCACGACAGCTTCACTAGATATATATACTTAAAGATTAAGTTTCTCCGGAGACCCCTCTCATGATCAGAGGCCCAGGGTGCCCACTCCCTCCACCTTCCCCATGCTATGCCACTGCAGTATATACATTAATTTTACATCTTTGTTCGTAATATTAATTTATTAGGAAAAACTTGTCTCTTTTTTAAATATTTTAGTCTCTTTTCTCTCTTTTTCAAGAGTGTTTTACCACTCCTAGGCTTGTCACTGTTGCACTAATGAAAAATCCTTTATCATAATAATCTATGGACTCAAAGTTCAGTAGCGTTAAATTAAACATCATGTACTATATGGAGAAAAATACTCAAACATCCTATTATAATTTTTCTCTCTTTTGTTTATTTAACTCTTCCTCTTCGGAAAGTCAAGTGGGGTCACTCCAGATTAAAAAAAAAATTTTTTTTATGGATGTTTATAGAAGTCCATTCATTTCATATATTGTTATTAATGTGAAATTATGCTTGTTTCCTTACATCATTTACTCAATTTAAAATTATTTTGCGTTAAAGTATAGTTCAACTTTTACGAGTTGGCACTTCGTCCCTCCTTCTTTTCGAAGAGTTTATTTTAAGGAAGGGGTGCACAAAGTGAAAAGAATGAATGGGTGGGGAAAAAAGAAGGTTGCCATGAAAATAACACATCAAGCCAATAATTTTTACTTTTCGCCAGCTGAAATCCCTTTTGCCTATTAAAAGGAGCATGTGTTAATATTTAAAAATCAATGACACATAAACTAAAAGGAAAAAAGAAACACTTTTCAATCATGTCTGAAATTTCAATAGGCACTAATGCCTTATTTGCATAAAGATGTTTTGAGCAATAAATTTAAACAAGAAAAAAAAAATCGTGCTGCTTTTATGGATTATAAATTATTGTCCACGCATTTTATTTTGTATTTTAGGAAAACAATAAATTTCTTTGAAAACATTTAAAAAATAAAAATGAGAAAAAGGTTTTACGCTATACTCATTTTTTTTTTTTTTTTTTAAAGAAAAGAAAAACATTTTTAAAAATACTGAATAAATAAATGGGAAATTTTATTAAAATAAATTGAGCTGTAGACATAATTTACAGTATTATGTACAATAGTTCTTAGAATATTTGCATACACATCAGATATGAATATGAAAGATAATTTCTTACATTATTCTTATAATGGCTTTTCATTTCTATGCATTTAGTCTAAAAAAAAAAAATAGAGAGAAAGAAAGAAAAGAAAAGAAGAAATTTTAATTACACAAGTGCAGTTCTTTTTTTAAATTTAATTTTTTTTTTCTTTTTTTCCTTTTTTTACAATTTTATTTATTTATTTATTTATTTATTTTATTTTATTTTTTTTTAAGAGAAAGAAAGCAAAAAGACGGAATGTTTGGTAGATTGGTAGTTTTTTTTTTTATGGTGCTAGGTCCAAATTAGGACACAAGGAAAGAAAGAAAGAAAAAAGAAGAAGAAGAAGAAAAAAAAAAAAAGACTAATATCGTTTAGACAATCATAACATTCCTCATCGTATTAATAATTAGTTATAATGTAACAAATATTTTTTAATGATATAACGTATTGAAAAGCCCAAAAGTTCTCCTAATTTGGAAATAAGTAAATAGATAAATAACAGTATTTTCGCCAAAATGTCACAAAACTCGTAAAGATAGCAAACCACCCCCCTTTCCACCCTCAACTGATTTCAAGGTAATAGAATCGTCACTGCCTACGTCACGCTTGATTGACAGGGGGCAACTCGTGAAAGTCGAACTATAATATACAGTGGAGCACCGTTTATTCCTTTTTCAAGGGACCGTTCCTAAAAAACATATAACTGAAAAAAACGTACAACTGAAAATTCGTTTTAACATTAATACACAATAAAGTATCATATTAATAATAAAAGTCTAATCAAATTTCATGATTTCCTTTACATTTATTCGAATAAGATATATTTTTAATTATATTTAAAATATTTTTAAAAGGTTGAATAAAAATTAAATATTAATTAAAAATATAGAAATTCTGAAAATTTTTTCAAGATTTCGATTTTAACCCTTTAAAGACAAAACCTTTTGTTCTCTAAACGAAGATGACATTTTTGCAAACGATTAAAACGAAGGAAAGAAAAAAAAAATGTTTCTCCAACCGTAATGTCAAATAAACACGATAAGAAAATCTTCCAAGTCGCCCAACGGAAGTAAATAATAAACCTTCAAGTTTACAAAATGCCTATAAAGTTGTGGGCTTTTTTCCTTCCATACCCCACTCCTGGAAACAATTAAAAGAGAAAGTGTGAGGTCTTCAAGTGGTCACTGGCTACTTGTATACCTACCTTCAACCCAGTTGCCAATTGCGTATCTCTGAAAATTTCTCTAATCCCCCCCCCAGGCTGTCGATGCAAGTCGCACTTTGTTCCATAGCCGCACTTTGTTAACCATAGTTCTAAGAAAAAATAATCGAAAAAAAAAAAATAATAAAACATAAAGAGCATTCTCTCTCTTTTTTTTTTAATCCTGGAATGAAACTCAAACTTGGGATTCTACAAGGAGAAAAAAAAACGTATAAGTGAAATTAAGAATTTACTTGTGTCGTATAAACGAAATATTTTAACATTAGAACTCAATGGAATGATTTGGGACCGAAGTAGAAAAGGTATAAATGAGAAAAACGTATAAATGAGAAACGTATAAAAGGTGCTCCACTGTACATACTATTCTTATTTTAGTTTATTTTTCTGGGGAGAAAGAGAGATAGGGTTTAAAACTCTTATACATTTTTTTTAATGATACACATCAACAAAATGGTTTAATTAGCTGCAGATTCTGCCATTCAACATTTGAGCACTATTTTCTCAAACTACATGGACAATTAATGCTCAAGGCTATACTTTTGCCCATGTTTTGTACATTTTGTATCTTTACCTTTAGCTCTGATTCCCACATACAGTCTCAGCATTCTATATAGTGAAGCTCATTAACAACCCCACTCTACAATATAATTTTGCCATATTTAATCAATTTTATTCCATTAAATACCAGAAAATAAATAAATAGTTTTGTTTTAGAAAATTATGATATACTAAATATGAAATAGAAATACAATTTTCTGGATAAATATTAATAAATAAATCTAATATTTTTTCTGGACAGTATATAAAGGGTTGAATATATATGTGTGGGGACAGTAATTATTTTTTGCTGTAACTGAATATTTATTAAATCTAAATCCTCTGTGTGTGGAGATGGTGTTAAATAAATAATAATCACACATACAATGATATGCAAAAATCTTAATCCTTTAATAAGAACTAGATATTATAATACACCTATACAGACATGCTTTATGATTCAAATTCTTTTCAATAAAATTAATGTTTCTACAATATAAGCTCTAGTTTAAAAATAGAGGGAAAATAGCACACAAATTGAATAAAGTAAATAAGTATAATATCTATAAATCATTTTTGGAACATTAAAACATACTTTTAAAGACTAGAAAAAAATCACACCAAAAAAAAAAAAAAGTAAGAAATCATATCAGTATAATTAAACATTTAAATTGCACTATCAATCACAAAGTAACATTTGAAGTAAACATTCTGAATTGCGGTTTCTTGCCGCATACTTTATAAATATATAAATTCTGACTAGGGCTCATGCTCACATTATAGTTTATATTAAGCAAGATTTGTGCCATTAATTTATTCATTCTTTTAAGTAGAGAGTTGAAATTAATGATGAAAATGTGCAAGCAAAACTGCAAAAATACCTTCAGTATACTTTTAAAAGTTATATATGTAACATTATTTTTCACCATTTACTGTTAGTCTAAGATCCCGCCGCAAAATTGCTACATTCATCGAGTATGTAATCAAAATCAGATTTTTATATTCAATTATAAAAGGGACAATATGTTTTGGCCGGGTTGCCTAATAAAATGTGGCCGCTAGTATTTTTAATTAAATTAATATTAATTGACTTTTTGGAGAGAAATTTCATTCATTTGTTATTGAAATAAACTGTACTCCACATCACAGACATATACATAGTGAACTTGAAAAGTAATGGTTGCCGTTGCGCGTTTGGCCGCTACCTCTTCGCAGCCAGGGGCAAACAGGTAGTTTTTTGAGACGTTTATACGTTCATGGCGTATATTCATCATTTATATATCAAATTAAAGCTAATTCTTTTCTGCGCATGGTAAACTTCGTCTGCCAATGTAAAAGTGGCCGCAAGTAGGGGTTGCCAGCTGTTAAAGATTCCTTAGAATGAAAATTAGCGCGCTACATCGTTCGTCAGACAAGGATGGCGATAGCCAATTGTACGCGTTTTTGAAGCTTTTGCGCATGCGTCGATTGATAGTGTTCGCAACCAATGGCACAAACAGTTGTAGAAAATAATTTCAGATCTCCAAAAGAAATATAATTAATAAATTTTTGTGTGGTTACATTTAAAATTCCCTATAAAAATAAAACATTTATTTCTCAATAAATAATCAAATTATCTTTTCTCTATATAATTAGAACATATAATAAATATTTGTGAAAAATAATAACCCTGGTTATTCATGTAGACGAAGTTTATATTATACCTGTAATGTTTTAGGAAATATTTGATTTGATTTTTGATTTTTTATTTTTATTATTATAGATTACATATTAATTAAATATTCAGTAAATAGGACAGATTACTTGAGGTATACAAATTAAACGGAACATTGAAAAAAGGATTAAATATTTAATGAAATCTATATTACATTTTTATATAATTTATTCAAAATCTGAATCATCGCTACTCTCACTTTCATCGTCACAAATATTAAAATCCTCTTCATTATCAGTACGAATGATAATAGAATTATATAGCACACTTTCAACTTGCATTGGCGTTGAATCTCCAAAGAACCATGTTGGTTTGAGAAAAAATCTAGGATCCACCCATTATTTTCTGCGTTAAACTTAATACAATTCGGCTCAGTAGCATTTAGCCACATCGAATTAACAAAGATCGTCCGCAACAATTTTTGCTTTAAAGATTTCCAGCAAGGTAGAATATGAATTGAGTTGAGGCCCTTAAGTTTTTTCAAAAACTTTTCATTTTTTTTTTTTTTTTTTTTTTTTGTAGCATACGTCTTATTGAACAAAATGAATCTTCCAGTATTAACATTTTGGCAATCAACGACACATTACATAAGGCACGTAAACTCTTGGACTACAGCAGTTTTACTTTCGTCAAAAATGTCATTAGGGTCAGTCAAAGATGCGAAAACTTGTTGAATTCTCGGGTGTTTAACAAAAATGTTATAGGGCCTTACTTTCCCTTTATTGAAGAATGCAGTCGTATAGTCACAACCTGTGAATGCGTGAAACGCTGGCAACGCAATACATAAAGTTGGGCTCAATTTTTTTGACAATTCCGTACCATTTATACATATTTCGTCTTTACTATTCTTTTTTTTGGATGTACTATTTGCCAACCAAATTTGTAAATGAGGAAATTTGTGTAGATTACCTAGTAGAATTATTAAAATATCAGTGTCATTTGCTTTCACCAATATTTTAGACTCTTTACCTACTTTGCTTATATGAAATATTATTCTCGTATCTGCTTCCTCATGTTGGCATTCTAATTCAGTTTCCTCTTATTTCGCAACGCAATTTCCAGAAGAGCAATATGAAAAACATTGTTCTCCAACAGTAATAAAAAAATTTTTTGTTTCCTAATACTGAAACAAAAGAGTTGTTATCCCAGTGAGAAGCTAAAAATTTAACTAGAGCTTCTTTAAAACGAAAATTCTTTAAGCTTTTTGTAAAATCCCTGGGTCTCGTTTGTAACGGACCATTAATTGTATATGGAATATCAATTTCCTGTCGATCTTGTCTTTCACAATCTTTGATTGAAGGCGTTAAATATCTATCAAATATGATATGTACTTCGCGAGCGCTTTTTGAACAAAGCTTCACCAATATCGATTCAGCTAGCTTTCCAAATGTTTGCGGCAAAGTAGAGCCAATCTGATGCAAATAGTAGAAACCATCAATAATTTCTATATCAATTTCTCCGGGATTGGCTGATACAATCTGTGATGTTAATTGTTTACTTAAAACAGACTTGCCCGTTTTGAGCATGCAGCCTGAACAATGAAATAGTGCAGGCGGTATTGGTGCAAGAGGATATGACAAACAGTACTCAATGTCAATCTTGTTATCTATAGCTATTGCCAACAGCCGTCCAAAAATGTCTCATAATGGGTGGATCCTAGATATTTTTCTCAAACCAACATGGTTCTTAGGAGATTCAACGCCAATGCAAGTTGAAAGTGTGCTATATAATTCTATTATCATTCGTACTGATAATGAAGAGGATTTTGATATTTGTGACGATGAAAGTGATGGCTGCAATGAAAGTGAGAGTAGCGATGATTCAGATTTTGAATAAATTATATAAAAATGTAATATAGATTTCATTAAATATTTAATCCTTTTTTCAATGTTCCGTTTAATTTGTATACCTCAAGTAATCTGTCCTATTTACTGAATATTTAATTAATATGTAATCTATAATAAAGAAAAAAAAATAAATAAAAAATCAAATCAAATATTTCCTAAAACATTACAGGTATAATATAAACTTCGTCTACATGAATAACCAGGGTTATTATTTTTCACAAATATTTATTATATGTTCTAATTATATAGAGAAAAGACAATTTGATTATTTATTGAGAAATAAATGTTTTATTTTTATAGGGAATTTTAAATGTAACCACACAAAAATTTATTAATTATATTTCTTTTGGAGATCTGAAATTATTTTCTACAACTGTTTGTGCCATTGGTTGCGAACACTATCAATCGACGCATGCGCAAAAGCTTCAAAAACGCGTACAATTGGCTATCGCCATCCTTGTCTGACGAACGATGTAGCGCGCTAATTTTCATTCTAAGCAATCTTTAACAGCTGGCAACCCCTACTTGCGGCCACTTTTACATTGGCAGACGAAGTTTACCATGCGCAGAAAAGAATTAGCTTTAATTTGATATATAAATAATGAATATACGCCATGAACGTATAAACGCCCCAAAAAACTACCTGTTTGCCCCTGGCTGCGAAGAGGTAGCGGCCAAACGCGCAACGGCAACCATTACTTTTCAAGTTCACTATGTATATGTCTGTGATGTGGAGTACAGTTTATTTCAATAACAAATGAATGAAATTTCTCTCCAAAAAGTCAATTAATATTAATTTAATTAAAAATACTAGCGGCCACATTTTATTAGGCAACCCGGCCAAAACATATTGTTCCTTTTATAATTGAATATAAATATCTGATTTTGATTACATACTCGATGAATGTAGCAATTTTGCAGCCGGATCTCAGACTATGTGAAACGTTTGAATGCTAATTAAAGATCTCTATTAATTTATTATATAAATGTTGTAATATTTATATGAAATAAAAATTTTATATCAGCAAAAATAATTATTATATACTTTAGTATTTTACTTTTAAGAGGACTGCAGTAAAAAATTGTATTGACCTTGCAGAAAAAAATAAAATAATTTTAATACATCACCTAGGATAGCCTAACTTTTGAATATTTGTTCATCATGATTTTGAAAAGATTGATTTATTACACAATTTGTGAGTTACCAACTGATGAGAAGACGAGCTGTTAAATGATTTTAAGCAAATTCAATTATAGAATCTCATTCTATAAAACCCCTAAATGTGAAATTATGTATTTTCTACAAATAGTGTCTAGAATTGTCATTTTAAAATTACTTCATAAATTTCCTTTCTAATTAATAGTATCAACTGCTATCCTCTTAATAGAAAAATACTAATGATCTGTAAGAAAAATAATAATAAAATCTTACATAATTTAAACCAAACATTTTTTCTATTTAAAAAAAACTGAATTCAGGCAATTTTTATGAAGTAAATAAACAGAAAATATTAAAATAACTTAGAATGATTAATATAAAAATCTGAAAATACTGACTCCTCAATATACAAATATGAATGATCAAATAAATTAATTCATTAAAAAAAAAATACTATAACAAAATAATAAATAAAGTAATACAAATGATAATATATCAACTTTGTTTAAAAGAATATAGCAATCATAAATAGTATTAATATTTTGATACTAATTCATTTAAATTTTTCTATTCTAATTGTCATCAAATAAAATTTCCGTAGCTAGAAATATATTGTTACAAAATAGACTAATATCTTGGCAGTATATATTTTTTAATTTCCTTAACAACTTTTAAAAATAACATTACAACAACAGTTTTTCTTTACAAATTTTTACAAATGCAAAACAATGTTGACATATTTTTTGGTTTTATAAATCTGTAAAAGAGATTCAAATCATGAATAAGTAAACTTGTTGCACTTAAGAATTGTTTTTGTACAAATATAAATGAACAAAAATAAATAAACTATCAAAACATAAATAGGAAAAATAAATTTGTTGCACTTAAGAATTGTTTGTACAAATATAAATAAACACAAATAAATAAAATATCAAAATATAAATAGGAAAAATAAACCATTAAAATATAAATAGGAAAAATAAAATGTCATATTATGAATGAGATATCAAAATATAGATAGGAAAATGGGAAAACAAAAAGATAAATTTATAAATAAGCTCTTATCATTTCCCTACGTGGACAAAAATATCATAGTTAGCTGCATTCTATAAACTTCTTTAACTGTGGAATGCAAAATTCAAACATAAGAATTCTTAAGTACAAAACACTTAAAATTTGTAATAAAAACATCTATAAAAAGAGTATCTGTTTGAGCAAATGGAGAGAGCTGTTTATTGGAGCATTAACATAGTTATATTCTTTTGAATAATTGAATCTCTTACGGCATTAAACACAACTTTGATGTTTTCAGTATCTATAGCTGTCGTATAATGATGGAAAATTGGTTTCTCCGGGTCTCTCCTTGTAGATTCAAATAAACTAAGGATGAAACTCTGAACATCTTTCAAGTTATATGGGTTTCCATTATATTCAGGAAAGAAATCTGATATATTGGAAAGTCTGTTCTCAACTTTCGTCTGCAGTAAGTCTGTCTTGTTGAGAAACAGAATAAACGGTATTGACAAAAATGCATGATGATTGACAATCGTGTCAAAAATATTCCTTGATTCTAAAAGACGATTAGTAGTACGATCTTCTAATAGCACCTGGTCGAATTCGTTGGAAGACACTAAAAACAAAATTGCTGTTACACTATCAAAACACTGGAACCATTTTTGTCTTTGGGATCGCTGTCCTCCCACATCCACAAAGCAAAATGGCACTTCATTGATTAAGATTGTAAACTCTGTGATACCTTTTGTTGCTTTCCGAGCATGGAGAATATCTTGATGTGATGGAGAATAATCCTAAATAATAAAAATAAATTATTACATGAAATAGTCAAGAAATAAAAATAACTGAATTCTTTCAAAAATATGTCATTTAATAGTGTTTGAAATAACAAAATTACTTAATGTGTCAATAACATACAAGTAGACTATAGGTAAAACTCCTAAATATAAATAATATAAAATAAAACTGTTTACAAAAACCTTATATTTCAAACAAAATCTCTGTTGTTCATTCTCCAAAGCTGGACCAAAGAAAGATTAAGCCCAGGAGGTCATAGATTCTCAAAAAGTCATAAATGAGAAGAGGTGCAGTAAACAGATCTACAAGCAGAAGCCCAACACAGTTTAAGATTATTAAATGGATTTTTGACAGTGTACTGTATATATATCACATATACATTTTACATTCCTAATACGCTTTGTTTCTCAATTGTTATTGCATTTATTCCACAAATTACTAACTTAACTACATGCACTGTTATTTGCTATGTTGCTTATTGTATTATGTCACTAAAACCGTTTATCTTAAGCAACACAGAGTACATATAAAAAATCTAATAAAAGTAATAAATTAAAAAATCCTCATTTTTATTCTAATGCAATATTTATATAAACTACAAAAATAAATTAACATTTATAAGTTAACATAACTAAATCACAAAAAAAACTTACTGAAGCTGCAATCCGATCAATTTCATCAAAGAAGTATTGAACACTGTCACTCTGAAAAAAAAAAAAATTAAAAAATTTAAATAAGATACAAAAAAAAAAAAAAAAAAAAAAAAAAAAAATCAGCAATTATGAATAGTAAAAGAAATAGTGATGCTGACACTACAGCACCAGTGTTTCTGCTATGGTCGCATTTTTCGCGAAATACGAAAAGACTTATCCAAAATGCGAAAATGAAATAACATGATTTCGCTTTTTTGCTAAAGCATCTTACTAAACACAAATTTGAAAAAAAAAAAAATCTGGCGAAAATATTACACCGAATCTTTCACAGAACAAAAATTGCAACATTGATCAAGAAAAATCGATCGGTTACAATGGTAAGTACAATTATTAATTATTTTTTGTGTTTCATTTCAGATTTCAAAAATTTTTATTACCTTTTGTGTACAACTCTTTAAAGACCTCATTAAAAACTTTTGAGTTTAATTTACAAATGAAAACCAAACACATTAAGACGTTTAAAATAATGTGTGAACTGATATTCATCTTTTTCTACTGTTTCTGACATTTTAGCATTTTGCTAAAGAAAATTTTTATTCAGCTTAAACCCTGTACCCTGTACAGCACATAAAATATGCAGAATATATATGAAAAAGACCTGTTGTTTGAAACATAATGCATCCCAAAGGACATGATGTTTTCTTCTTTATCAAGTTTTTCTTTAACATGACAGGCTAACATTTCTATATGAACCTCAAGCAGGGTTCCCACTCTTAAAAAGGAAAAAAATTCAAGGACTTTTCAAGTACTTTTTAAAGCTCATTTGAAAATTTTCAAAGACTGTGGGGGAAAATCGCAGAATGCTAGGCATATACACAAACCTTTAGTAAATCACAGAACACTAGGCATATGCACAAAACTTTAGTAACTACTTTCATTAGTATTATTTTTTTTTTATAAATAGAATAATAACTTTGTCTGTTTTCACAATACATTTTCGATGGATTGACCAAATTAACTTTTACAAAAGTCAAAAAATGATTACTTTGGAATTGGGATCATTATGATTATTCAAAAGTTCTTAGGTTTGAGTTCTGGTCTGGTCACTTTCTGCTCAAAATTAATGACTAGTCTACCAAACAGGTACAAGATTGGTGAAAAAGACAAATAAGCTGAAACTATATGTAAAAGCAAGATAATGAAATGAGAATTTTACGACAAAATGCATTATATTAGACAAAGGCGTGTGCGTGTGAAGATGGAGATAGTTTAGCCTTGATCGAGCATTTGCTAGAGCGGAAAATTCAAGGATTTTACATGAAATTCAAGTATTTTCAAGGGCCTTTGAAAAAGAAAATGAAATTCAAGTACTTCTTAAGGACTTTCAAGGATCTATCAGAAAAATTTAGGTTTAAAAAATGAACTTTTTAAGAAAATCTGCAAATTTTAAATAAACCCTTCATAAAAATCAGAGACCAGTAACAGAAATAATACAGCACGGCAGCAAGCACTGCAGATTGGTTTAGATTCAGCAGATTAATTTAACATAATACAAGTGAAGCATCGATAATACAGAAACCTATAAACTGGCAGCAACTATAAACCAGCATTTATGACCTTTTCTTTCTTCTCTGGTAGTAAATTGTAGCACTCAATGGGTTACTTGCAGTTAGAGTTGTGCCGAATATTCGGTTAATGGTTACTATTCGGTATTCGGCAGGTAACACCAAATATTCGGTTCGGCAGAATATCTTAGCATTTGGCGACCAAATAGTGTGGAGTTAAATTTTAAATTAAGTTGAAAAATTGAAGTTGATAAAAATATTTTTTATTATATAAAATTTAAATTGATTTTTTTTTTTACGTCAGTGTTATGATGTCAAAGAATATTAAATAAAAAATAAATACCAGTCTAATAAAGTTCCTATTGCATTAATTTCTAATCTAAAATAAAATAGAATCTGTATTCAAATATGATACATTTCAAAATAATCACTAATTGTAGCAGTTTAATAAAGGGGAAATTGTGACAGCATGTATAAAACTGTATTTACCTACAGTCAGTACAAAATACAAGTCAACTAAAAAATTAATTAAGGATGGAAGACAGTTTATCAAAAATCAATCTTTGTATTTAAAATTTAGCAATTTATCCTGCAGGAACAAAAGTTTTTCTGCATGTTTTGGCTGTATGTGTGTGAGAGAGAGAGCTTGTTGTACACTATATATTAGGTAATTTTATAATTTTTTCACTCTGGAGCACACAACACATTTTTAGTGTAGTTATTCTTTATATATATATATGCCTGCATGTAAATGAGATTAATTTATGAAAATTCAAAACTGCCTGTTTTGTTAGTAGCCACTTTTTTAAGTTAGTGGCCACTTTTTACATGATGAGCTTTTTAGCAGCTTTGTCACCATTTGCACATCCTAAATTAAAATCTGTTTAAGGCTGTATTAATAACAGCAAAAGTTTTTATTTTTTAATTAATTCAGTAGTACTTTATTTTTTTCAAATTTATTTCAATGAAATAACCTGTTATCATTCACAATTCATATCGATATTTTCTAGTAAATGAATCAGCTGATTCATCACCATCACTATAACTTTTACATGGTCATGTGTAAATACAGTTAGCAATTTTATTATTTTTCCTTATTTCTAAAAACACACCTTTTTAAATGATTTTATTTCACTAGAGTAAAAGTATTTCCTCTTAAAAAGAATTGGTATATAAACTTAGCTGCTTAATTAAAAATAACCTACTTAGCTGCCAAATTTGCAGCTTTAAAAATAGGGAGATTTCTACTTGAAAATAAAAAGGGAAAATGAAGATTTCTACCCTAAAGAAAGCAAAAACGAAAATTTTTGAAAAATAGACATTTAAGCCAAATCAAATTTTGATGCACACATTTGCCAAACAGCTTAAATGGGTTAAATATACACTAAATACCATGGAGAAAATAATAATAGAAAAAGTATGTGCTTTGCAGGACATCTGATTTTTGACTGCTAGTTGAAAATGGAGAGGGAGAGGAGTAAAAAAAAAAAATACATGAATGGGAGTAATTCTACCCCTTTATAGGTTCTAGAATCCAGTTAAGCAAATTTAAAATGAATATTTACATTTATGTTATGGATAGAGAAAGATTGGAAATCACAAGGCATCAGTGGAGTATGGGATTGCCAATCTTTAGCGGAGGAGGGGAGGGGGATAACAAAAATTATGAGTAAAATATATTAAACAATTCTACTTCTTTATAGATTCTAGAATCTAAAAACCAAGTTTAAAATAGATATTTTATATTTATGCAGCAAATGGAGAAAGATTAGAAATTATAAAGCTTTCTGTAAGCTGTGTGATCACCAATCGTTAGGTGGAGGTGGAGGGAAAGGGGGTCCAGAAAATTATATGAGTGAGAGATATTAAACAATTCTACTTCTTTATAGGTTGTAGAATAAAGCAAGTTTAAAATGAACATTGACATTTATGCCATGGATGGAGAAAGATTGGGAATCACAAGGCTTCGATTGCCAATCGTTGCTCGATTTTTAAAAGCTTTTAATAATCACAAAAGTGGCGAGTTTAGTGGCGATCGATGCATAATTTTTAATCGCCACCTTTTTTTATTTAGTCGCCATGTGGCTGGTGGCGACTGTTAATTTTGCCCTTTAAGGATTGTTGTACCTTTGACCAGGCAAGTAAACAAGACATCAATGAAGAAAAAAATCATTTTATTCATTATCATCTATAATAATAAAGGAAGATGTCTGTCTGTGTCTGTGCATCTATACATTCAGCCCCTACTGAACGCAGAAGTTCAAAATTTGACATGTGGGTGTTCAGAAGCCTTCACGAGGGGATAGTGCAAAAAGGCAGTAGGGACCTGAAACAGTTGACTAAAAGTGTTAAAAAATGTATTGTCACCGTGTTCTGAACTATTCTGAAAGTTTCAAATGTCTAGCTAGTCGGGAAATTAGTTCAATCTTCTGTCGAATCATCAAAATGTTTCCGAGGGCAGTAGGGACCTGAAACAGTTGACAAAAAGTGTTAAAAATGTATTGTCACCATGTTCTGAGCTATCCTGAAAGTTTCAAATGTCTAGTTAGTCTGGAAGTTAATTAAAAAGCGATTGCAAGATGTGTACTGGTAACACTGTCGATGGCAGCAGGAACCCGAAACAGTTGGCTAAAAGTATTAAAAAAATGCATTTTCACCGTGTTCTGATCTATTCTGAAAGTTTCAAATGTCTAGTTAGTCAAGAAATTAGTTAAATAAATTTTCTGTCGAATCATATAAACACTGCCGAAGGCAGTAGGGACCTGAAACAGTTGGCTAAAAGTGTTAAAAAATGTATTGTCACCATGTTCTGAACTATCCTGAAAGTTTCAAATGTCTAGCTTGTCGTTAAGTTAGTTAAAAATCGATTGCAAAATTTGCACTGGAAAAACAAACAAAGGAACAAGAATCGAAGTTAATAAAAACATGGTAGAAAAAAAAAAACTATGTTCTACATCATTAAAATCATTAGTTTTGGGTCACTTCCAGCATACATGTCAAATGCAGCGTTTAGACGTGATCGTATTCACTGATACACATACATGCATACCTCTTTATTATAAAAAATGAATTCAGAAGACCTCAAAACTCATAGAAACACAAAAATGTTAAATTTGAATTTTTTCATGATAATATTTATCGTATATAATATATGATCGGAATTTAATGTATGTATTCTTCAATCATCCATAATTTCATAAAGTTAACGAATCACTCTTTTATTTAATCAGCCACATTACTTTTGTTAAAAGTCTGTTTAGCGCGTCCTTTAAGCATTTATTTATTACGAAATCCAAATTTATCAATTATTATTTTTTTTTTTATTAATAAACATGTTTCTTGTAAAAATTTTAAGAAAAAAGTGTCTTTTAATTTATTTCAATCCATTTTTGTAAAAAAAGTAAAGAAAGAAAGAAAAATAAAAACAGAATTTATTACTATTTAATGCCTTATTAAATGACAAAATTAAATTCATTGAAAAAGAGCGTGCCATCTCTTGACGAATTCACGAAATTTTTGGGTTAAATATCACAAAATTGAAAATAACTACCCTGTATATCAACCCAAAAAATTTTTGATTGCAAAAGGCACTAGTACAGGTCAGAAGGAATTTCCATGCAAATTTTCAGCTCATTAGCTGCAGAACTCTGGGCTCAATCTCTGTCAACAGTTTTTGTCTTAACAATTACAGGAAGAAGAATCTAAGCGGTAAATTTCAGGTTTTCAAAGTTATATAACTCAGCCCCCTTAATTTGGAGCAACATGCAAATTTGTATGTTTTGTCTTAATGGTATGCTTAAGGTCTGTGCAAAAAATCATAGGTCTTGGGGATCAGAGAGCTGTGATACAGGTAGGGATGGACCGGATATGGATTTTACCAGATAACCGGATACGGATATTTTTTTAATTTGCCGGATCCAGATATCTGGCAGTCCCCTTTCCCAACACACATGAAAATTTCAGTTTTTTAAGGGCACACAGTAGTTAAAAACAGGTATTTGCATTTGGTTTTTATGCAACTGGATTCCATTCACATAAAAATGTCAATACCATTGGGATAATAAGCCATAATAGTTTTATTTTATTTTATTTTTTAATATCAATTCTTATGCTTATGTGTCACTTTTGATAGTTAGGTTAGCAGAATATAATGTGCAATGTTGTCTGAACTACGTGCTTTGTCTGCCTTGCTATGCATATAATTGACAAAACTTACTTAAATAATCTTGTGTGTCACTCACACGACTTTCTCTTATGCTGAATTTTAATATTATAAATACAGACTAGAGATTATAGGGTAAGAAAACGAGCACTGTTGTGTAAACTTATGTTAAAACGATTCAAATTAGGCTTCGGAACAGATTTATTTGACAAATAATATGTGAGGGGGCCACTGCCTCAAATCCCCGCTTCTTAAGTTCAAAAGTTCATTTAAAATTATTCAGACAACTTTCACACGCAACATATCTTAAAACTTATCAATTTTGATAATTTTTTTCTACTAACAAACATATTAACACCGAAATACAACATTTAAAAAAAATTACTTGCTTATTAAAAATTGTTGTTACTTGTTTATTAAAAGTTGTTGTTCTTTAAAATTACTTTTTTATTAAAATTTACTTACCTAAAATTACTTGTTTTTAATTTAAGTGACACAGGCGAAGATCAAGCGTTAAAACTTGACTTCGGTATTTAGGAAGCCTCAAAACATTTAAATATAAAAAACCAAGCAATGAATATGTAGCTTAAAAAAATACATTATTAACCATATGGCCATGTAGAATTAATTTCAATTCCTAGGCAGCTTACCTAGGAACAATAAAAATAATAAACTGGTATGTTGTGGCCACCACAAGACTTTCATCTATATTTTCCTATTCAAATTCACTCAGTAAAAATAATTTATTAAAATTATTATTTAAAAAAATTATCTTCCATGATAATGCAGACGATTTCCATATTAGAGAAGTAGTATTAAATATCCAAACATTAAATATTCAACATTAAATATCCAAAAAAAGTCAAATTTATTGTCAATATTTTATTTAAAAAAAAAAAAAAATCGATAACTTTATTTTAAATTATCGCAGATCAATGGTTCAACCATTCGTTTGAAAGGTATTGGCGAGCTTTTTCGAAAGATACCCATCATGAAAATTTACTCCCCTCGAGGGGGGGACTTCCCCCCAGGGGGGGAGGTGAAGCTCCTAGACATACAAAAAACTTTTCCCAGTTGACTATCTCTATTATAAATAATTCTTGTACATTTTATAATGATTATAAAAAAATAATTCTCTTTATGCACATTTATACAAAATTTTGTCCTATACCACCATGTTAAAAATTTAGGAAAAGCGTTATCGCAACGCAACCTATACAACAATTTTTACCAAAAGTTGATAGGCACTAATTTATGTCAAGGTGTAACTACATACCAATTTGTATGAAATTCTGTGCAGTAGTTCCTGAGATACAGTTGCCACAAAATTTTGTCACACGCACACAGACTGACAGATATTTTCTAAAATTGGTCAAATCGTGTTCTACAGCTCTCAATACGTGCAAATCCTTCAAAAACCTGAGGTCGAAAATTTTTACGAATCCAATACTTTCTTCTATTGAATATAGAAGAAAGTAACAATAGTATGGTTTAAATATGTATATCTCCTGAAGATTATATAAACGCCACATGGTGCACATAAATATAATCCGATATTAATAACAGACGGCACAACCTGAAATACACTTTCATCTATTTTCAAGTATTGTCGTATTATAATCTAGTTCCTTTGCGTAGCTCTGTAAACGAACAGTGAATGATTCCCATACCATATTCAGTATGAAACATGTTTTTATTCATATAAAAAATACAAATTTGTTTTATTTGGTTTAGTGCAGTTTATAGTTGTTAAACTCTACTTACCTACAACTTTCCCCATAGATGTAATGTATCTGAATTCTCTTGGGTGTCCCTGTACACGAATCATTCGCTTGATCTCCACGAAAATTTTAGTGTAGCATCTCTATATGATACACATTTAGAATTCCAGTTTGAACTTTCTGCTATTATTTTTTCTTGAGATATGCTAATAACAGACACACGCACAGACACACAGACCAACCGCTAAAAATATTATTTTTGAATTCAGGTTACCTCAAATCGAGTAAACATAACAAAAACTCGATTTCAAAAATTTGACCCAAAATCAGTACTTCTCTACCATTTACATGGGTAAGAGAAAGTAAAACTAGTATGTTGTGGCTACCACAAGACTTTCTTCTGTATTTTCTTATATAAATTCATTCAGTTCAAATAAATTACAAAAACTATTATTTATTAAAATTATCTACCATGATAAATGCAGGTGATTTTCATCTTAGAGAAAACTAACAGTAAATATCCAAAAAAAATGCATTTTAACTAACATCTTTAAGAATACGTTTTCATAATGGTTATCTCATGTATCAAGTTTCGTACAGTTAAATGTCATAGAAATTGAAATATAGCATTCCCGTTCTCAGGAAAAACTGCACTATAGCAGCGCAACCTATTGGTATATATATATACATCCAGATTGAATCGGCATAATGTCTCATAATGGATTTCTCACATATCAAGTATACAAGTATTGTTTGATTATACATATTAGAACCTGAAATATAATCTTCCCTTAAGCTGAGGAAATCGCTGCATAGAAAAGCCACCTGTTGAGCAATTAGAACCAGAAGTTGATTCGCAATAACTTATATCAAAGTGCATCCACATATAAATTTTTATACAATTTTGCGCAGTAGTTCCTGCAGGGTTGGCAAGTTTCTTCCAAGGTGGAAAAAACCGCGGAAAAAACCATGGAAAAAACCGGCCGGAAGAAATAGGTTTCTTCCAAGTGGAAGAAATGGAAGAAACTGTTTTTCTTAAATATTTATCCTATAAATTGCAGATTTGTAAGATACAGTGGATTCATTATCTTATAAACAACTTTAAGTAACTTTAATTATACCTATAAAAATTTAATTGCATATATAATTAATAATTCTGAGATTTTTACCGAAGTGATCTTTGGTGTCTGATGATCATGTTCCAAAATACTCATAATACAGTAAAAAAAATCAATTTCAATTTAAACAGTGTAAAGTTTTATAATTCAGACAATTTTGGTTCTTTAACTGGTGATAAATAGTTTGGATCACTTGCTTATATTTTCTGATAAAACAGCTCTTAACAAACATACAATTAATTAAGAGTACTAATATTCAATAATTACTATATCACAAAAGTCATCAAAAACTTTATTTTTCTTATAGTCATATGCAGTACAGTCAACTCCATCTAATCTGCAGATTTATAACCTGCAAATCCTTCTAATCCGTAACTGTTTTTTTAATGAAAAAGAAATTTACATATCATATTTCAAAAAAATTCACATTTTTACTTTTTTTAAACAAATTTTTAGCTTAGTCCTTACTTTGAAACACAGTTGGGGAGGAGGGGGAATAACATTTTTGTATTTATTATCCTGCAATTCATACAGACTAGTGTTTAAAACAAATCACTATTGCATCAACGTTTAACAAAATTGATCAGTGATGAATATTATTTTCGAACTTTCAAAAATATTTTGTTTTGTATTTTTTAAATTTGTTTGTTTACATTTTATATGTGCCTATTATTTGAATATTCTTTAATTATTTACCATCATATATGAATTATGATAGATTAGTTTTATTAATATTGAAAAAATATTTTATTCTAAAATTATTAGAAAACGTCTTTCCATTTTTATGTCTATTTATGAATTAATAATAACTGACTCTGTATCTGCAAAAGAAAACTGTAAACAAAGGCAATAATCTCTAATCTGCAAATATTTCTGCAATCCCTACAACCTCTGGACAAAACTTTTGAGAGTTAGAGGGAGATAACTGTAAAACAAATGAAAAGTTTTTTTAGTAGTTCAATACTGCACTTTAATTTTCAATTTAAAATAGATAAATACATGGATGGATATACAATGGATAATACTACGGATTTTTTTTTTTTTTTTTTTTTTTTTTTTAATTCTAGACAACCTGGAGGAGAGTTTAAAAGTAGGTATCTTAGTACAGTCGGTAACAAAAGTGTCTGAACACTAGCAAAAATTCCTATGTAAAAAAGTACACTTCATATGGTTTTGTTAAATAAATCCTTGTCGAATCCTGTTCTAGTCAGTGTAAGAACAGGATTCAACAAGGATTTATTTAACAAAACCGTATGAAGTGTACTTTTTTTATATAAGAATTTTTGCTAGTGTTCGGACACTTTTGTTACCGACTGTACTTATTGATACAGTTCGTTGGGTACCAGCTTCGAGTTTATACAAAAAATTTTAGCCTTAAAAAAAAAAAAAAAGTGCAAATATTATGGCTAATTCTGTAATTATCACTTGTACTGATTGAAGGTATAGTAATATGAGATAGTATCTATGCAAAAAATTCTAAAAATACTAGCATTGAAAAGTAAAAATCCATCACCTATATATATTTAGTGTTTGTTATCAAATAACTTATTTTTCTAAAAATATTTTTAATATTAATTAGATTATAATTTAGATTTGACATAATATTTATGCGTTGAGTGTATATAGTCCATAAATTTTAACTTTGAACATCTGTTTTGTCTTCTGGTTGGTTTCTTCCATTTCTTCCGGTTTCTTCCATTTCTTCCAGTTTCTTCCGGTTTTTTCCAGTTTCTTCCACTGTCCTGGAAGAAACTGGTTTCTTCCGGAAGAAACCCAACCCTGAGTTCCTGAGATATAACCCTTCCTTAAACTCTGAAAATCGCTACACAGCAGCACGTTGAGTAGTTGACCCTAAAAATTGGTAAGCAAAGCATAACATATGTTAAGATACATCTACATCTACATTTATATGCAGTCGTTCCTAAGATATAGCCTTTTCTTAAACTGTGGAAATCGCTGCATAGCAGAGCCACCTGTTGTATGGTTGCCACCAGAAGTTTATAGATACTAACTTATATCATGTTGCATCTCTATATGAATTTATATGTATTTTTTTGCAGTAGTTCCTGAGATAAAATCACTGCATAGTAGCCCCACCTATTGAGCTGTTAACACCAAAAGTTGATAGGCACTCTAATTTATATCAAGTTGCATTTATATATGACTTTATATGCAATTTTGTGCAGTAGTTCCTGAGGTATAGCCTTCCCTCAAATTGTGGATATCGCTGCATAGCAGCACCACCTGTTGATCGGTTGACACCAACTGTTGGTAGGCACTAATTTAGGTCAAGGTGCATTTACAAATAAAATTATATGTAATTCTGTGCAATAGTTTCTGAGATACAATCACTACAATATGTTTGTCACACACACACAGACCAGACATTTTCTAACAATGGTCAAATCGTGTTCTGGACCTCGCAAAATGTATAAATTCACCAAAAACCAGAAGTCTAAAATATTTACGTATCCAATACTTTCTTCTATTGAATACAGAAGGAAGTACTTTCTTCTACTGAATACAGAAGAAAGTAAATAAGAAAAGTTATGCAAAAGAAAACTGCTGAAAAGTCATTATACTCGCACATATTTTTTTTTTAAATACTTTCTTCTATATTTAATAGGAGAAAGTATTGGATTCGTAAAAATTTTCGACTTCCGGTTTTAGACGGATTTACACGCTTTGAGAGATCTAAAACACGATTTTACCATTTTTTAGAAAATGTCTACCTGTCTGTGGGTGTGTGAGATAAAAATTTTGTGTCAACTGTATCTCCTAAGCTACTGCTCAGAATTGTATATAAATTTATATGTACCTTGACTTAAACTAGTGCCAATAAACTTTTTGTTGCAAACGCTCAACAGGTGGCGCTGCTATGCAGTGATTTCCGCAATTTATGGGGATCATGTTCTATTGCATACAATCGAACAAAATTTGATACATTAGAAGGTCATTATAAGCCATTATGCTGACTCAATTTGAATTCTTATTGGCCGACAGGTGGCGCTGCTAGACAGCAATTTCCGCAATTTAAGGGAAGGCTATACCTCAGGAACTACTGCACAGAATTGCATATAAATTTATATGTAGATGCACCTTGACATAAATTAGTACCTGTCAACTTTTAGTTTCAACAGCTCAACAGGTGGCGCTACTACACAGCGATTTCTGCAATTTAAGGAAAGACTATATTAGGTTCTATTGTGTATAATCAAATAAAACTTGATATGTGAGAAGGCCATTATGAGGCATTATACTAATTCAAGTTGGATGCTTATAAACCAATAGCTGGCACTGCTATACTGGAAATTTTCTCGATAATGGAAATGCTATATCTCAACTTGTAGGGCATATAACTGTACGAAACTTGATATGTGAAATAACCATTATAAATACGCATTTTTTAAGATGTTATTTTTAGACAATAAAACTGTCTTTCTTTGGATATTTAGTGTTAGTTTTCTCTAAGATGAAAATCATTTTCATTCATCATGTTAGATAATTTCAATAAATAATAGTTTCAATAAATTATTTGCCCTCAGTGAATTTGTATAGGAAAATATAGGAGAAAGTCTTGTGGTGCCACCACAAGACTTTCTCCTGGCCACAATATATTAGTTTTTTAATTAAAAGAAATAAATTGCAGGAATCTACATCTATAAAGGAAGATCTCCTGATCCACTCAAAAATGCCCAGTCAAACTAATGGAGATAGAGATGTGGAATTTTATGAGATTATTTCTTTAGTGACGTGATTTAAGGAGCTATTTTTTTAAGTTTCCTCCCAAATGGAGGGGCAAAAGTTGTTTCTCCCATTTCCCACCAAATCTTAATAAAAAAAAAAACCACTGAAAAAAAAAAAAAGATATTCAAAAACCGGATATCCGGCACATTAACTGGATATCCGGTGGTTTTGATCTGGATATCCGGTCCATCCCTAGACACAGGTAGTCGAAAAGTCTGAGATGCTATGTCGACATGATATACACTTGTAGCGTTCACCATTGACTTTCCTACTTTGTAAATTTCATTTGTTTTTCTCTTAATGTTTGTTTTAGCTTGGCGGGTGTTTGTTTTAGCTTGGCAGGGCGGAATGCTACCACGTTCCTTGATAAATATAAATTAAAAAATATGCATAAAACACTGTTGCTTATAGACAGTTGTTATAAAATCTGTTTCTTATAAACAGTTAAAAATAATTGTGTACTTAACCAGGGTGCAAAATTTCAGCTCGCCAGCGACGAGTAACATTTTGGTCTAAATATAGATAGAATTCTTACAGTATACAGTACTACCAAAAATAAATAAAGGTAAGAATGTGCTTTATGGTCCTTATGGCGAGTTTTTCTGAACTCCCCAAGTTGGTGCGGTGCCGCAGTTTTCTTTCCCGTCCTTTCCAAAATGGCGGACTGGAAGCACGGTTTCGCGGTTTTCATACCCGTCCTTACGAAAAGGGCCCATTTACGTGTTTTAAAGCAATTTTCTAAACATAAACCATAAAAAACGCCTTTTAAAAACGTGAATAAAGGAAAATAGAAATAAATATGAAATTTTTACAATT